>JACEEZ010020683.1:0-494381 GCA_016584305.1 Chionoecetes opilio | reverse complement strand
GTTAAGAAATTACTTTAGTGTGATGATTAACGGTATATTGCAAGCGTTTGTTCATAGTTTTCTTGTAAATTGTATCGTTATTGATATATAAAGTAGTTTTACTTATCATATTGCTATAAACCCATAAAATGTGGTGTTTTCAATGATATTAGCTAGTTATCGGTGATATATAGCTATTTTCCTACAAATTGAAGTATAAAATCCTCTTTTTAAAATAATTTGCACCTATAAGTAGCTTACATTACATTAAGCTAATAAATAGAAGAGTAAGAGGTTATTTATTGTGATATAACGGTATATTGCAAGCGTTTTTCATAGTTCCTTGTAAACTGTAGCGTTATTGTATATATACAAGTAGTTTTACTTATCATATTGCTATAAACCCATAAAATGTAGTGTTTTCAATGATATTAGCTAGTTATCGGTGATATATAGCTGTTTTCCTACAAATTGAAGTATAAAATCCTCTTTTTAGAATAATTTGACCTATAAGTAGCTTACATTACATTAAGCTATTAAATAGAAGAGTAAAAGGTTATTTATTGTGATTTAACGGTATATTGCAAGCGTTTTTTATAGTTTCTTGTAAACTGTAGCGTTATTGTATATATACAAGTAGTTTTACTTATCATATTACTTTAACCCATAATATGTAGTGTTTTCAATTATTTTAGCTAGTTATCAGTGAAGAGTTGTTTTTTTCTACAAATTGAAGTATATTTCTTAATATCTGTAGCTAAATAGCTTTTGATATTCGCTACAACTATATTTTACAAAATTAATAGCTAAAAATATGTATTTTTTATGAAATTTAGATATCAATTTTAATCTTAAAAACGATGTTTTTTCAAGTATTTTAATGTATTTTTGAATTGCTAAAAAATGACGAAATTTGACGTTATTCAGCACTTTTACACAACTATATTTTACAATGTTATGAGCTAAAAATATGTATTTGTCATGAAATTTAGGTCTCAATTTTAATCTTAAAAACAACGTTTTTTCAAGTATTTTAATGTATTTTTGAAAGCCTAAAAAATGTCGAAATTTGACATTATTCAGCACTTTTACACAACTATATATTACAATATTATGAGCTTAAAATATGTATTTTTCATGAAATTTATGTATTAATTTTATTCCTAAAAACAACGTTTTTTTAAGTGTTTTAATGTATTTTTGAAGGGCTAAAAAATGTCGAAAATTGACATTATTCAGCCCTTATTTTGATAGCGAAACTCAAAATGTGGTATTATAGTTATTTTCGTTAGAAATTGCTATTTTCAACTACTGTAAGCTTATAATAGGAGTTTGAGACTCTATATTGTGATACGATTGTATATTACACGTGTTTTTCATAGTTTTCTGTTAATTGTAGTGTTATATCATTAATAGAAGGAATTTACCTTATGATAATGCTTTATACCCTCAAAATGTGTTCTTTTCAATGATTTTAGATAGTTATCGGTGATATATAGCTGTTTCCTACAAATTGAAGTATACAATCCTTTTTTTAGAATAATTTGCACCTATAAGTAGCTTACATTACATTAAGCTAATAAATAGTAGAGTAAGAAATTATTTATTGTGATGAAACGGTATATTGCAAGCGTTTTTCATAGTTTCTTGTAAATTGTATCGTTATTGTATATATACAAGTAGTTTTACTTATCATATTGCTATAAGCCCATAAAATGTGGTGTTTTCAATGATATTAGCTAGTTATCGGTGATATATAGCTATTTTCCTACAAATTGAAGTATAAAATCCTCTTTTTAAAAATAATTTGCACTCTATAAGTAGCTTACATTACATTAAGCTAATAAATAGAAGAGTAAGAGGTTATTTATTGTGATATAACGGTATATTGCAAGCGTTTTTCCATAGTTCCTTGTAAACTGTAGCGTTATTGTATTATACAAGTAGTTTTACTTATCATATTGCTATAAACCCATAAAATGTAGTGTTTTCAATGATATTAGCTAGTTATCGGTGATATATAGCTGTTTTCCTACAATTGAATAATAAAATTCCCTTTTAGAATATTTGACCTATAAGTAGTTACATTATTAAGCTATTAAATAGAATAAGCGTTTTATTGTATTTAACGTTAAATTAGCGTTTATTTATTTCTTAAATGTAGCTGTTTATTGATATATTACATTATCATTAAATATTACTTTAACCATAAAATGTAGTGTTTTCAATATTTTAGCTAGTTATCAGTGAAGTTATTTTTTTCAAATTGTAGTAAATTTCTATATCTGTCTAAATAGCTTTGATTTTACAACTTAAATTTTAAAAATTTATTAAAATATTATTTTTTGAATTTAAATAATTTTAATCTTTAAACGATGTATTTTTAATTTTAATGATATGAAATGCGAAATTGACGAATTTTGATTATTTAACAACTTTTCTAACAATATTTTACATATTATAGCTAAAAAATGTAATTTCATAAAATTTAGTTCTTTAATTTATTTAAAAATAATTTTTTAAATATTTTAATTATTTTAAGCCAAAAATGTCAATATTTACAATTTTTCAGCACTTTTAAAAACTATTATATTACAATTATTTTAAATATGTATTTCAGAAATTTATTTAATTTTATCCTAAAAAAACGTTTTAAATGTTTTAATTAATTTTTAAGGCTAAAATGTCGAAATTGAACAGTTATATTATTTATTTTGATAGCGAAACTTTAAATGTGTTTATAGTTTATTTGTTAGAATTGCTATTTGAACGATGTACTTTATAGGAGTTTGAGATCTATATTGTTGTTACGATTGTATATTACAGTTTTTATAGTCTTGCTTAATTAATGTTATATCATAATAAGATTTTACCTTATAATTATCTTTATAGCCTCAAATTGTTTTTTTTCAATGATTTTAATAGTTATTGGATATATATTTTATTACAAATTGAATTCAATCCTTTTTTTAGAAATAATTTGACTATAAATACTTACATTACATTAAGGTATAATGTAGAGTTTAAAATTATTTATTGTGATGTAACGGTATATTTAAGTGTTTTTTCATAGTTTCCTTGTAAATTATCGTTATTTATATATACAATAGTTTATTATATGGGTAAACCTAAAATGTCTGTTTTTCAATGATATTAACTAGTTTCGGTGATATATAGTTTTTCCACAAATTAAGTATAAATCCTTTTTAGAATAATTTGCACCTATAAGTAGTTATTACATTAAGCTAATAAGGGAGATAAAGGTTTTTACTTGAATATAAGGTTATTTAAGCTTTTTATCATTTTTACTTTTAACTTAAGATATTACAAGTGTTTTTAGTAATTTTTGCTAAACATAAATGTTGTTTTCATGATATTAAGTATTACGTTGATATATACTATTTACCTACAAAGAAGATAAAATAGCTTTGTAAAAATTTTGACTATAAGTTACTTACATTACATAGCTTTAATAGAATTTAAAGGTTTTTATTGTGATATAACGTAATTGAAGGTTTTTATAGTTCCTTGTAAACTGTAGTTATTGTTAATTATCAAGTAAGTTTTTAATTATTATCTATAATTGTAAACCATAAATGTAGTGTTTCAATTATTTTGTTTTCACAATATATTTTAGTTTGCTAAAAATTAGTATTTTTAAAATTTATAATGTACTTAAAAAGCTTTTTATATGTAGTTTAATTTGATTTATCGAAATTTAACTTATTCAATTTACAATAGTATTTTTAATGTTTATAAAAATATCAATTTTTATATCTTAAAACATGTTTTTTAAGTATTTTTAATGTATTTTTTAATTTAAACAAAATGACGAAATTTGACTTATTCAGCACTTTTACAAAACTATTTTACAATATTATGACGCTAAAAATATGTATTTTTCATGAAATTTAGGTATCAATTTTATCTTAAAAACAACGTTTTTTCAAATATTTTAATGTATTTTTGAAGCTAAAAACATGTCGAAATTTGACATTATTAGCACTTGTACACAACTAATTGCTATTATGAGCTTTTAAATATTATTTCATGAAATTTGTATTAATTTATTTAAAACACTTTTTTAAGTGTTTTTAATGTATTTCTTGAAGCTAAAAATGTAAATGTGACATTATTAGCCTTAAACTTTTTAGTATTAAATGTTTTTTGTATATTTCGTAGAAATTATTGCTATCTATAAAGTTTTCAAGTTATAATAGATTTGAGCTTAAATAATTGTGAAAAAGTAGACTTTATATTCACAAGTTAGTACAATATTTATTGTGATAAGGTTTATTATCTATTTAATATTTTTAAAGATTTAACTTATATAGTATTTATATACTTTATACAACTAAAATGTGTGTTTTAATTATTAGTAGTTTTATATACTTTTTCCTAATTGGTTAAATCCTCTTTTTAAATAATTTGATTAGTATTCCTACAATTGAAGTATAAATCCTTTTTTAAAATTTGACTATAAGTAGTTACATAAATTTAAACTTATTATAGGTAGGGGTATTGCGATTTTAACGGTATATTACAAGTTTTTCATAGTTTCTTTAAATTGTATTTATTGTATATAAAAGTGTTTTATCTACATATTCGCTATAACCATAAAATGTTGTTTTTCAATGTATAAGCTTATTTATTGATATATAGCTATTTTCAAATGAAGTATTAAATCCTCTTTTAGAAAAATTTTCCTATAAGTAGTTTACATTACTTAAGCTATTAAATAGAAGAGTAAGAGGTTATTTTGTATATAATATATTAGTTTTTTATAGTTTCCTAAACTGTAGCGTTTTGTATATATTTAGTAGTTTTTTAAATTTTCTTTACCATAAATGTTGTTTTCAATTTTAAAGTTCTGATATTTGCCTTTTTACAAATTGAATATATAAATCCTGTATTAAATAATTTGATATAAGTTAACTTAATTAAAAAGTTTTATAAATTAATGTATTTTTATGTAAAATTGACAATTTTATTCAAGCGTTTTTTTATATTTTAATGTTAGGTAATTGTATTTTCAAATTAGAATTTTAACTTATACAATTATTTAATCATAATTATTTTATTATTTTAGCTAAAAGTTATTTGTAAATTAGTCTTTTTAACTAAAAATATTTGAAGTATATTTATGTAATTTTTTCATAAATTTAATTTGATTCCTAACAACGTTTATAAGTTTTAAATTTTAGCTAAAAAATAGTATTTTTTGAAATTTAGCTATTAATTTTATCTAAAAAATGTTTTAAGTATTTTAATGTATTGTATTTGCTAAAAATGACGAAATTGCATTATTAGTATTTTACATCATAAATAATGTTTTCATGTTCTAGTATGTAATGTATGTTATTCAAATGAAGAATTAGCTCTCTAATTTTAACTAATTGTACTACTGTTTTTCAATAGTATCTGAATATAGTTTTTAAATAAAAAATGTGATAATTTGACATATTCATACATTCTTTAAAAATGATATAAATATTATTTGGTTAAAATAGTGAACTTTTTTAGTTCTTGAATTTTGTATTAAATTTATTACTAAATACAAGTAGTTTATTTATGTTTTAAATGTATTTTGCAATGTAAATTGTGAAATTGATATTCCTTATTTGATACAAAAAAATATGTTGTATTATTATTTCTTAAAATTTTATTTTCAATACTGTAACTATATAGGGTTTAACCAATTTGAAAGTTTTAACCCAATTTTTTTTTTTTTTCGAAAATTTTTTAAAAATTTTTTTCCCCCCCCTATTTTGTAGCTTTTTCTTTTACAAAATTAAGCCCTTTTTTTTTTAATAAATAGTAAAATTTTCAAAAAAAAGTTTTTTTATTTGTGGGGATTTAAAATTTTTTTTAACGGGGGATTNTTATTATGTGATATAACGTATATTGCAAGGTTTCATAGTTCTTTTAACTTAGCGTTATTGTATATATACAAGTAGTTTTACTTATCATATTGCTATAAACCCATAAAATGTAGTGTTTTCAATGATATTAGCTAGTTATCGGTGATATATAGCTGTTTTCCTACAAATTGAAGTATAAAATCCTCTTTTTAGAATAATTTGACCTATAAGTAGCTTACATTACATTAAGCTATTAAATAGAGGAGTAAAAGGTTATTTATTGTGATTTAACGGTATATTGCAAGCGTTTTTTATAGTTTCTTGTAAACTGTAGCGTTATTGTATATATACAAGTAGTTTTACTTATCATATTACTTTAACCCATAAAATGTAGTGTTTTCAATGAGTTTAGCTAGTTATCAGTGAAGAGTTGTTTTTTTCTACAAATTGAAGTATATTTCTTTATATCTGTAGCTAAATAGCTTTTGATATTTGCTACAACTATATTTTGCAAAATTAATAGCTAAAAATATGTATTTTTCATGAAATTTACGTATCAATTTTAATCTTAAAAACAACGTTTTTTCAAGTATTTTAATGTATTTTTGAAAGCCTAAAAAATGTCGAAATTTGACATTATTCAGCACTTTTACACAACTATACTTAACAATATTATGAGCTTAAAATATGTATTTTTCATGAAATTTATGTATTAATTTTATTCCTAAAAACAACGTTTTTTCAAGTGTTTTAATGTATTTTTGAAGGGCTAAAAAATGTCGAAAATTGATATTATTCAGCCCTTTTTTTGATAGAGAAATTCAAAATGTGGCATTATAGTTCTTTTCGTTAGAAATTGCTATTTTAAACTACTGTAAGCTTATAATAGGAGTTTGAGACTCTATATTGTTATTCAATTGTATATTACACGTGTTTTTCATAGTTTCTTGTTAATTGTAGTGTTATATCATTAATAGAAGGAATTTACCTTATGATAATGCTTTATACCCTCAAAATGTGTTCTTTTCAATGATTTTAGCTAGTTATCGTCGATATATAGCTGTTTTCCTACAAATTGGAGTATACAATCCTTTTTTTAGAATATTTTGCACCTATAAATAGCTTACATTACATTAAGCTAATAAATAGAAGAGTAATAGGTTATATATTATGATATAACGGTATATTGCAAGCGTTTTTCATAGTTTCTTGTAAACTGTAGCGTTATTGTATATATACAAGTAGTTTTACTTATCATATTGCTATAAATCCATAAAATGTAGTGTTTTCAATGATATTAGCTAGTTATCGGTGATATATCACTGTTTGCCTACAAATTGAAGTATACACTCCTTTTTTTAGAATAATTTGCACCTATAAGTAGCTTACATTACATTAAGCTAATAAATAGTAGAGTAAGAGGTTATTTATTGTGATATAACAGTATATTGCAAGCGTTTTTCATAGTTTCTTGTAAATTGTATCGTTATTGTATATATACAAGTAGTTTTACTTATCATATTGCTATAAACCCATAAAATGTGGTGTTTTCAATGATATTAGCTAGTTATCGGTGATATATAGCTATTTTCCTACAAATTGAAGTATAAAATCCTCTTTTTAAAATAATTTGCACCTATATGTAGCTTACATTACATTAAGCTAATAAATAGAAGAGTAAGAGGTTATTTATTGTGATATAACGGTATATTGCAAGCGTTTTTCATAGTTTCTTTTAAATTGTATCGTTATTGTATATATACAAGTAGTTTTACTTATCATATTGCTATAAACCCATAAAATGTAGTGTTTTCAATGATATTAGCTAGTTATCGGTGATATATAGCTGTTTTCCTACAAATTGAAGTATAAAATCCTCTTTTTAGAATAATTTGACCTATAAGTAGCTTACATTACATTAAGCTATTAAATAGAAGAGTAAAAGGTTATTTATTGTGATTTAACGGTATATTGCAAGCGTTTTTTATAGTTTCTTGTAAACTGTAGCGTTATTGTATATATACAAGTAGTTTTACTTATCATATTACTTTAACCCATAAGATGTAGTGTTTTCAATGATTTTAGCTAGTTATCAGTGAAGAGTTTTTTTTTCTACAAATTGAAGTATATTTCATTATATCTGTAGCTAAATAGCTTTTGATATTTGCTACAACTATATTATACAAAATTAATAGCTAAAAATATGTATTTTTTATGAAATTTAGATATCAATTATAATCTTAAAAACAATGTTATTTCCAGTATTTTAATGTATTTTTGAAAGGCTAAAAAATGTCGAAATTTGACATTATTCAGCACTTTTACACATCTATATTTTACAATGTATTGAGCTAAAAATATGTATTTTTCATGAAATTTAGGTATCAATTTTAATCTTAAAAACAACATTTTTTCAAGTGTTTTAATGTATTTTTGAAAGCCTATAAAAATGTCGAAATTTGACATTATTCAGCACTTTTACACAACTATATTTTACAATATTAGTGAGCTAAAATTATTTTTTCATGAAATTTTATGTATTAATTTTTATTCCTAAGAACACGTTTTTTTCAAGTGTTTTAATGTTTTTTGAAGGGCTAAAAAAATGTCGAAATTGCATTATTCAGCCCTTATTTTGATATCGAAACTCAAATGTGGTATTATAGTTATTTCGTTAGAAATTGCTAATTTTAACTACTGTAGCTTATATACGGAGTTTGAGACTCTATATTGTGATACGATTGTATATTATAAAAAACTGTTTTTCATAGTTTCTGTTAAATTGTAGTGTTATATCATTAATAGAAGGAATTACCCACAAAAATATGATAATGCTTATACCCTCAAAATGTGGTTCTTTTCAATGATTTTAGCTAGTTATGGTGATATGAGCTAGTTTTTCCTACAAATTGACGTATCAATCCTTTTTTTAGAATAAGTTGCACCTATAGTAAGCTTACATTACATTAAGCTATTAAATAGTAGAGTAATAGGTTATTATTGTGATATAACGGTATTGCAAGCGTTTTTTCATAGTTTCTTGTAAATTGTAATAGTTTATGGTATATTACCGTAATTTTACTTATCATATTGGCTATAAACCCATAAAATGTGGTGATTTCAATGATATTTTCTAATAATCGGTGATATATAGCTATTTTCCTACAAATTGAGTATAAAATCCTCTTTTTAAAAGTAATTTGCACCTATAATAGCTTTAATTACATTAAGCTAATAAGTAGAAGATTAAGGTTATTTTTGTGAGTATAACGGTATATTGCAAGCGTTTTTTCATGTTCCTCTGTAACTGTACGTTATGATATATAGCGTAGTTTTACTTATCCTATTACTTTAGCCCATAAATGTAGTGTTTTTCAATGATTTTAGCTAGTTTATCAGTGAAGAGTTGTTTGTTTCTCCATTGAAGTGATATATTCTTATATCTGTAGCTAAATAGCTTTTGATATTTGCTACAACGATATTATACAAATTATAGCGAAAAATATGTATATTTTTATGAAATTTAGATACAATTAATAATCTTAAAACATGTTATTTTCCAGTATTTTAATGTATTTTTGAAAGGTCAATAATAGTCGACATTTGACATTATTCAGACTTTTTACACATCTATATTTTACATATGTAATTTAGCTAAAATCTGTTTTTTTCATGAAATTTTAGGGTATCAATTTTAATCTTAAAAAAACACATTTTTTCAAGTGTTTTAATGTATTTTGAAAGCTATAAAATGTCGAATTTACATTATTCACACTTTTACACAACTATATTTTTAACAATATTATGAGCTTAAAATATATATTTTTTCATGAAATTTAGGTATTAATTTTATTCCTAAGAACAACGTTTTTTCAAGTGTTTTAATAGTATTTTTGAAGGGCTAAAAATGTCGAAAATTGACTTATTCAGCCTTATTTTGATAGCGAACTCAAAATTTGTTGGTATTAGTAGTTATTTTTTCGTTAGAATTGCTATTTAAACCTACTGTATGCTTAATAATAGGAGTGTTGAGGTACTCTATAGTTGTGATACGATTGTATATTACACGGTTTTTTCATTGAGGGGTAGGGGGATTGTCCCGATTTGATAGTTTGTGAGTTGGTTTATACGTTCTATTATAGAATAATTTGCCTTTGATGATATGCTTTTATACCCTCGAGAAGGAAACAAACATGGTGTTCTTTTCAATGTTATTTAGCTAGGTTACTTCTGTGCTGATATTGTAATCTGTTTTCCTGCCTACAATTGAGTATTATGGGTGCCGCTTTTGTTTAGACTATTGCACCTATCAGTAGCTTACATTCCAGATTAGCTAATATGATAGTAGAGTAAGAGTGTTATTTATTGTGATAATACAGCGTATTTGCAAGCGGGGGGGGTTTTTCATCGTTTTCTGTAAATTGTATCGTTATTTGTATCTATATATCATTAGTCTTTACTGTTATCATATTGCTCTCAACCCCCATCACTTTGTGGTGTTTGTTTTTCCCATTATTTCTGCGTGATTTACGGTGATATTTAGCATTATTTTTCCCTACAAATTTAATGTATACAATCCTCTTTTTACACAAATAATTTTCACCTATATTCGCTTAACATTTTCCATTATTGGCTAATAACTATAAAGAGTCTAGGAGTTTTTTTGATTTTATCTACCCTGGTATATTTCACGCGTTTTTTCATAGTTGTCTTATTACACTGTTAGCCCTTATTCATATCACCTTGTATAATATACGATAGAATATTTTTTAACTTATCACATATTGCTATAACCCCACTACCATGTATCGTTTTCGAATGATAATTATCAGCCTAGTCTATCCCGGTGCTAATATATAGCTTGTTTTTTCCTCACCCTGTACACCTTCGTCAGTCTCACAGTCCCCTTCTTTTTCGAATCATTTTGACCTATAATAGCTTTACATTCACATATGCAGCTATTAAATTAGAGTATTAAAGGTTTTTATGTTTCTGTTATTTTTTCCGCCTGTAGATTCAAGCGTGTCTTTTTATAGTTTCTTTGGTACCTGTAGCGTTATTGTCTATCATCCAAATAAGTTTAATACTTATCATCTTATTTTAAACCCCTAAAATGTAGTTTTTTTCATGATTTGCAGTTTCAGGGGGTTGTTTTTTTTCTCAAATTGGTTATTTCTTTATATCTAAAATACTTTTGATATTTGCTAAAAACTATATTTTGAAAAATTATCTAAAAATTGTTTTTTTTCATAAAATTCCCCCGTTAAATTTTAATCTTAAAACACTTTTTTTTCATATTTTATGTTTTTTGAAAGCCTAAAAAAAGTCGAAATTTGACATTTTCCGCCTTTTACACAACTAACCCTTAAAAATTTATGCTTAAAAAAAAAGTTTTTTCATGAAAAATTTTTTTTTTTTTCCAAAACACGTTTTTTTTTAGTGTTTTTTGTTATTTTTGAAAGGGGTAAAAAAGTCGAAATTGATTTTTCAGCCCTTTTTTGATGGTTCTGTGGCTTATGTTCTTTTTGTTAAAATTTTTTTTTAAACTACTGTAAAATTATAATGGATTTGACTCTATTTGTTTTCAATTGTATTTACACGTTTTTTTTTCGGTTTCTTGTTATTGTTTGTGTTATTCATTTAGGGAAAAATTAAAACCTTATGTTGGGTTTATACCCTCAAAATTGTTCTTTTCAATATTTTAGCTAGTTATCGTCGAATATAGCTTTTTCCTACAAATTGGAGTATACAATCCTTTTTTTTTTAGAATATTTTGCACCTAAAAATGTTCATTACTAAGCTAAAATAGAAGAGAAAAGGGGTTTATATATTTGATATAAGGGAAATTTGCAAGCGTTTTTCTAGTTTTTTTTAAACTGTAGCGTTTTGTATATATAAAATAGTTTTCCTTATCATATTGTTTAAAAATCCATAAAAGTTTGTTTTCAAAATATTGCTATTTTCGGTGATAATCACTGTTTGCCTCAAATTAAAGTATACACCCCTTTTTTTGAATAATTTGCACCTATAGTACTTACATTACATTAAGCAAAAAATAGTAGAGTAAGGGGGTTATTTATTGTGTAAAACATATATTCAAGCTTTTTTTTCATATTTTTTCTTGAAATTGTATGTTTTGTTTATAATATTTTTTACTTATCATTGCTATAAACCCATAAATGTGGTTTTTCATGATATTAGCTTTTTATCGGTGATATCTAGCTATTTTCCTAAAAATTAAAGTTAAACCCCCCTTTTTAAAAATTTCCCCTATATTAGCTTACATTACTTAAGCAAATAATAAAAAGATTAAAGGTTTTTATTGTGATAAACGGTATATTTGCGCGTTTTTTCAATTTTTTTTAAAATTGTACGTTTTTGTATATATACAAAAATTTTACTTATCATATTGCTATAAACCCATAAATGTAGTGTTTTCAATGATATTAGTGTTATCGGGGGATATATACTGTTTTCCCCCTAAAAATTGAAGTAAAAAATCCTCTTTTTAGAATAATTTTTGACCTATAAAGTAGCTTACTTACTTAAGCATTAAATAGAAGAGAAAAAGGTTTTTTTGTGTTTAAGGGATATTGCAACGTTTTTTTATAGTTTCTTGAAACTGTAGCGTTATTGTATATAAAAAGTATTTTTTACTTATCAATTCTTTACCCTAAATTATTTTTTCAAGGGTTTTTAGCTAGTTACAGTGAAAGTTTTTTTTTTCAAATTAAGTATATTTCTTATTCTGTGCTAAATAGCTTTTGATTTTTGCTACACTATTTTTTACAAATTAAATAGCAAAAAAATAGTTTTTTTTTTAAAAATTTTGTATCAATTTAATTTTAAAAAAAAAAATTTTTTCAGTTTTTAAATTTTTTTTTTTGGGGAAAAGCTAAAAAATGCGAAATTTGACTTTTTCGCATTTTTCACACTAATTTTAAATTTATGAGCTAAAAATATTATTTTCATGAAATTTATTTAAATTAAATNGATATTAGCTAGTATCGGGTATATACTGTTTTCCTACAAATTAGTATAAATCCTCTTTTAGAAATTTGCACCTATAAGAGTTTACATTACTTAGCTATTAAATAGAAGAGTAAGGAGGTTATTTATTGTGATATAATGGTATATTGCAAGCATTTTTCATAGTTTCTTGTAAACTGTAGCGTTATTGTATATATACATGTAGTTTTACTTATCATATTGCTATAAACCCATAAAATGTAGTGTTTTCAAGGATTTTAGCTAGTTATCAGTGAAGAGTTGTTTTTTTCTACAAATTGAAGTATATTTCTTTATATCTGTAGCTAAATAGGTTTTGGTATTCGCTACAACTATATTTTACAAAATTAATAGCAAAAAATATGTATTTTTTATGAAATTTAGATATCAATTTTAATCTTAAAAACAATGTTATTTCCAGTATTTTAATGTATTTTTGAAAGGCTAAAAAATGTCGAAATTTGACATTATTCAGCACTTTTACACATCTATATTTTACAATGTATTGAGCTAAAAATATGTATTTTTCATGAAATTTAGGTATCAATTTTAATCTTAAAAACAACATTTTTTCAAGTGTTTTAATGTATTTTTGAAAGCCTAAAAAAATGTCGAAATTTGACATTATTCAGCACTTTTACACAATATATTTTTACAATATTATGAGCTTAAAATATGTATTTTTCATGAAATTTATGTATTAATTTTATTCCTAAAAACAACGTTTTTTCAAGTGTTTTAATGTATTTTTGAAGGGCTAAAAAATGTCGAAAATTGACATTATTCAGCCCTTATTTTGATAGCGAAACTCAAATTGTGGTATTATAGTTGTTTTCGTTAGAAATTGCTATTTTAAACTACTGTAAGCTTATAAGAGGAGTTTGAGACTCTATATTGTGATACAATTGTATATTACACGTGTTTTTCATAGTTTCTTGTTAATTGTAGTGTTATATCATTAATAGAACGAATTTACCTTATGATAATGCTTTATACACTCAAAATGTGTTCTTTTCAATGATTTTAGCTAGTTATTGGTGATATATAGCTGTTTTCCTACAAATTGAAGTATAAAATCCTTTTTTTAGAATAATTTGCACCTATAAGTAGCTTACATTGCATTAAGCTAATAAATAGAGGAGTAGGAGGTTATTTATTGTGATATAACGGTATATTGCAAGCGTTTTTCATAGTTTCTTGTAAATTGTAGCATTATTGTATATATACAAGTAGTTTTACTTATCATATTGCTATAAACCCATAAAATGTAGTGTTTTCAATGATATTAGCTAGTTATCGGTGATATATAGCTGTTTTCCTACAAATTGAAGTATAAAATCCTCTTTTTAGAATAATTTGACCTATAAGTAGCTTACATTACATTAAGCTATTAAATAGAAGAGTAAAAGGTTATTTATTGTGATTTAACGGTATATTGCAAGCGTTTTTTATAGTTTCTTGTAAACTGTAGCGTTATTGTATATATACAAATAGTTTTACTTATCATATTACTTTAACCCATAATATGTAGTGTTTTCAATGATTTTAGCTAGTTATCAGTATAGAGTTTTTTTTTTCTACAAATTGAAGTATATTTCTTATTATCTGTAGCTAAATAGCTTTTGATATTTGCTACAACTATATTTTACAAAATTAATAGCTAAAAATATGTATTTTTTATGAAATTTAGATATCAATTTTAATCTTAAAAACGATGTTTTTTCAAGTATTTTAATGTATTTTTGAAAGCCTAAAAAATGACGAAATTTGACGTTATTCAGCACTTTTACACAACTATATTTTACAATGTTATGAGCTAAAAATATGTATTTGTCATGAAATTTAGGTCTCAATTTTAATCTTAAAAAACGTTTTTTTCAAGTATTTTCATGTATTTTTGAAAGCCTAAAAAATGTCGAAATTTGACATTATTCAGCACTTTTACACAACTATATTTTACAATATTATGAGCTTAAAATATGTATTTTTCATGAAATTTATGTATTAATTTTATTCCTAAAAACAACGTTTTTTTAAGTGTTTTAATGTATTTTTGAAGGGCTAAAAAATGTCGAAAATTGACATTATTCAGCCCTTATTTTGATAGCGAAACTCAAAATATGGTATTATAGTTATTTTCGTTAGAAATTGCTATTTTAAACTACTGTAAGCTTATAATAGGAGTTTGAGACTCTATATTGTGATACGATTGTATATTACACTTGTTTTTCATAGTTTATTCTTAATTGTAGTGTTATATCATTAATAGAAGGAATTTACCTTATGATAATGCTTTATACCCTCAAAATGTGTTCTTTTTAATGATTTTAGATAGTTATCGGTGATATATAGCTGTTTCCTACAAATTGAAGTATACAATCCTTTTTTTAGAATAATTTGCACCTATAAGGAGCTTACATTACATTAAGCTAATAAATAGTAGAGTAAGAAATTATTTATTGTGATGTAACGGTATATTGCAAGCGTTTTTCATAGTTTCTTGTAAATTGTATCGTTATTGTATATATACAAGTAGTTTTACTTATCATATTGCTATAAACCCATAAAATGTAGTGTTTTCAATGATATTAGCTAGTTATCGGTGATATATAGCTGTTTTCCTACAAATTGAAGTATAAACTCCTCTTTTTAGAATAATATGCACCTATAAATAGCTTACATTACATTAAGCTAATAAGTAGAAGAGTAAGAGGTTATTTATTGTGATATAACGGTATATTGCAAGCGTTTTTCATAGTTCCTTGTAAACTGTAGCGTTATTGTATATATACAAGTAGTTTTACTTATCATATTGCTATAAACCCATAAAATGTAGTGTTTTCAATGATATTAGCTAGTTATCGGAGATATATAGCTGTTTTCCTACAAATTGAAGTATAAAATCCTCTTTTTAGAATAATTTGCACCTATAAGTAGTTTACATTACATTAAGCTATTAAATAGAAGAGTAAGAGGTTATTTATTGTGATATAATGGTATATTGCAAGCATTTTTCATAGTTTCTTGTAAACTGTAGCGTTATTGTATATATACATGTAGTTTTACTTATCATATTGCTATAAACCCATAAAATGTAGTGTTTTAAAGGATTTTAGCTAGTTATCAGTGAAGAGTTGTTTTTTTCTACAAATTGAAGTATATTTCTTTATATCTGTAGCTAAATAGCTTTTGGTATTCGCTACAACTATATTTTACAAAATTAATAGCAAAAAATATGTATTTTTTATGAAATTTAGATATCAATTTTAATCTTAGAAACAATGTTATTTCCAGTATTTTAATGTATTTTTGAAAGGCTAAAAAATGTCGAAATTTGACATTATTCAGCACTTTTACACATCTATATTTTACAATGTATTGAGCTAAAAATATGTATTTTTCATGAAATTTAGGTATCAATTTTAATCTTAAAAACAACATTTTTTCAAGTGTTTTAATGTATTTTTGAAAGCCTATATTAATGTCGAAATTTGACATTATTCAGCACTTCTACGTAACTATATTTTACAATATTATGAGCTTAAAATATGTATTTTTCATAAAATTTATGTATTAACAAACAATTAAATAAAATAAATTATCAAATAAATTAATTCCTAAAAACAACGTTTTTTCAAGTGTTTTAATGTATTTTTGAAGGGGCTAAAAAATGTCGTAAAATCTGGACATTATTCAGCCCTATATTTTGATAGCGAAACTTCAAAATGTGGTATTATAGTGTTTTCGTTAGAGAAATTGCTCTGTAAACTACTTACGTAAGATTATCACTGCAGGAGTTGAGAATCTTATTGTGATACCAATTATATATTACACGTGTTTTTCATAGTTTCTTGTAATTGCAGTGTATATCATTAATCGAACGAATTTACCTATTATGATAATGCTTTATACACTCAACAATGTGTTTTTCTTTTCAATGATTTTAGCTAGTTTATGGTTGGATATATAGCTGTTTTCCTACAAATTTGAGTATAAAATCCTTTTTTAGATAATTTGCACTCCTATAAGTAGCTTACATGCATTAAGCTAATAAATAGAAGAGTAGGGGTTATTTGATTGTGATATAACGGTATATTGCAAGCGTTTTTCATAGTTTCTTGTAAATTGTAGGCATTATGATATATATAAAGGAGTTTTACTTATCATATTGCTATAAAACCCATAAAATGTTAGTGTTTTCAATTGATATTAGCTATTTATCGGTGAATATAGCTGTTTTCCTACAATTGAATATAAAATCCTCTTTTAGGAATAAATTTGACCCTATAAGTAGCTTACATTACATTAAGCTATTAAATAGAAGAGTAAAAGGTTATTTATTGTGCATTAACGGATATATTGTCAGCGTTTTTATAGATTTTGTAAACTGTTAGCGTTATTGTATATATACAAGTAGGTTTTACGTATCATATTACTTATAACCCATAACAATGTAGTGTTTTCAATGATTTTAGTAGTATCAGTGAAGAGTTTCTTTTTCTACAAATTGAAGTATATTTCTTAAATATCTGTAAGCTAAATAGGCTTTTGATACGTACAAACTATATTTTACAAATTAATAGCAAAAAAGATGTATTTTTTATTGAAATTTAGATATCAATTTTAATCTTAAAAACGATGTTTTTTCAAGTATTTTACTGTATTTGAATTGCTAAAAAATGAAGGAAAGAAATTGACGTTATTCAGCACTTTTCACAACAGATTTTACAATGTTATGATTTAGAATATGTATTTGTCATGAAATTTAGGTCTCAATTTTAATCTAAAAACAACGTTTTTTCAAGTATTTTAAGGGTATTTTTGTAAGCCTCAAAAAATGTCAAAATTTGACATATCAGCACTTTCACAACTATATTACAATATTATGAGCTAAAAAGATTTTTTCATGAAATTTATGTATTAATTTATCCTAAAAAACATGTTTTTTAACAATGTTTTAATGTATTTTTGAAGGGCTAAAAAATGTTCGAAAAATAAACATTATTCTAGATATATGTATTTGATAGCGAAACTCAAAATGTGGTATATAGTATTTTCACGTTAAAAATTCTATTTTAAACTATGTAAGCTTATAATAGGAGTTTGAGACTCTATACTGTGATACGATTGTATATTACACGTGTTTTCATATTTCTTGTTAATTTGTAGTGTACTATCAATTAATAGAAGGAATTTACCTGTATGAGTAATGCTTGATAAAATCATAATGTGTTCTTTTCAATGAATTTTAGATAGTTATCGGTGGATAGTATAGCTGTTTCCTAAAATTGAAGGATACAATCCTTTTTTTAGAATAATTTGCACCGATAAGTAGCTACATTACATTAAGCTAATAAATAGTAGAGTTAAGAGGTATTTATTGTGCTATACGGTATATTGCAAGCGTTTTTCATAGTTTCTGATATTGTATCGTTATTGTATATATACAAGTAGTTTGACTACCATATTGCTATAAACCATTAAAATGTGGTGTTCATATATATTAGCTAGGTATCGGTGATATATTAGCTATTTTCCTACAAATTGAAGTATAAAATCCTCTTTTTAAAAATAATTTGGCACTATAAGTAGCTTATATTACATTAGCTAATAAATAGAAGAGTAAGGAGCTAGTTATTGTGATATAACGGTATATTTGAAGCGTTTTTCATAGGTTTCTTTTTAAACTGTAGCGTTATTGTAATATATCAAGTAGTTTGTAATTATCATATGCTATAGTAAACCATAAAATGTAGTGTTTCAATGATATTAGCTAGTTATCGGTGATATATAGCTGTTTTCCTACAGATTGCAGTAAAAAATCCTTTTTTTAGAATAATTTGCACCTATAAGTAGCTTACATTACATTAAGCTAATAAATAGAAGAGTAGGAGGTTATTTATTGTGATAATTTTTATAACGGTATATTGCAAGCGTTTTTCATAGTTTCTTGTAAATTGTAGCATTATTGTATATATACAAGTAGTTTTACTTATCATATTGCTATAAACCCATAAAATGTAGTGTTTTCAATGATATTAGCTAGTTATCGGTGATATATAGCTGTTTTCCTACAAATTGAAGTATAAACTCCTCTTTTTAGAATAATTTGCACCTATAAGTAGCTTACATTACATTAAGCTAATAAGTAGAAGAGTAAGAGGTTATTTATTGTGATATAACGGTATATTGCAAGCGTTTTTCATAGTTTCTTTTAAACTGTAGCGTTATTATATATATACAAGTAGTTTTACTTATCATATTGCTATAAACCCATAAAATGTAGTGTTTTCAATGATATTAGATTTACCTTATGATAATGCTTTATACCCTCAAAATGTGTTCTTTTCAATGATTTTAGCTAGTTATCGGTGATATATAGCTGTTTTCCTACAAATTAAAGTCACAATAAATAACCACTTACTCTACTATTTATTAGCTTAATGTAATGTAAGCTACTTATAGGTGCAAATTTTATTCTAAAAAAAGGATTGTATACTTCAATTAGTAGGAAACAGCTATATATCACCGATAACTACCCTAAAATCATTGAAAAGAACACATTTTGAGAGTATGAAGTATTATCATAAGGTAAATTCCTTCCATTAATGATATAACACTACAATTAACAAGAAACTATGAAAAACACGTGTAATATACAATTGTATCACAATATTGAGTCTCAAACTCCTATTATAAGCTTACAGTAGTTTAAAATAGCAATTTCTAACGAAAATAACTATAATACCACATTATGAGTTTCGCTATCAAAATAAGGGCTGAATAATGTCAATTTTCGACATTTTTTTGCCTTCAAAAATACATAAAACATTTTAAAAAAACGTTTTTTTTAAGAATAAAATTAAATACATAAATTTCATAAAAATGCATTTTTTAAGCTCATAATATTGAAAAATATATTTTGTGTAAAAGTGCTGAATAATGTCATATTTCGACATTTGTTAGGCTTTAAAAAATACATTACAATACTTGAAAAAAACGTTGTTTTTAAGATTAAAATTGCGACCTAAATATAATGAAAAGTACATATTTTTAGCTCATAAAATTGAAAAATATAGTTGTGTAAAAGTGCTGAATAATGTCAAATTTCGACAATTTTTAGAAATTCAAATATACATTAAATATTTGAAAAAAAAATAGTTTTTAAGATTAAAATTGATATTTTAAAATTTCATAAAAAATACATATTTTTAGCTATTAATTTTGTAAAATATAGTTGTAGCAAATATCAAAAGCTATTTAGCTACAGATATTAAGAATATACTTCAATTTGTAGAAAAAAAACAAAATCCTCACTGAAACTAGCTAAAATCCTTGAAAACACTACATTTTATGGGTTTATAAACAATATGATTGTAAAAAATACATGTTTTATATACAATAACGCTACAGTTTACAAGAAAATATGAAAAATGCTTGCAATATAACCCTTATATCACAATAAATATCTCTAACTCTTCTATTTAATAGCTTAATGTAATGTAAGCTACTTATAGGTGCCCAAAATTTTTCTAAAGAGAGTATTTTATACTTCAATTTGTAGGAAAACAGTGATATATCACCGATAACTAGCTAATATCATTGAAAACACTACATTTTATGGGGTTTATAGCAATATGATAAGTAAAACTACTTGTATATATACAATAACGCTACAGTTTACAAGAAACAATGAAAAACGCTTGCAATATACCGGGTTTTTCACAATAAATAACCTATTACTCTTCGATTTATTTGCTTAATGTAATGTAAGCTACTTATAGGTGCAAATTATTCTAAAAAAAGGGTTGTATACTCCAATTTGTAGGAAAAAAGCTATATATCGACGATAACTAGCTAAAATCATTGAAAAAAACACATTTTGAGGGTATAAAGCATTATCATTTGGTAAATTCCTCTATTAATGATATAACACTACAATTAACAAGAAACTATGAAAAACACGTAATATTTCAATTGAATAACAATATAGAGTCTCAAATCCTATTATAAGCTTACAGTAGTTTAAAATAGCAATTTCTAACGAAAGAACTTTAATACCACATTTTGAATTTCTTTATCAAAATAAGGCTGAATAATGTCAATTTCGACATTTTTTAGCCTTCAAAAATACATTAAAACACTTTAAAAAACGTTGTTTTTTAAGAATAAAATTAATACATTAATTTCATGAAAAATACATATTTAAGCTCATAATATTGTTAAGTATAGTTGTGTAAAAGTGCTGAATAAAGTCATATTTCGACATTTTTTAGGCTATCAAAAATACATTAATATACTTGAAAAAACTTTTTTTTAAGTTTAAAATTGATACGTAAATTTTAATGAAAAAATATATTTTTAGCTAAAAAACTTTGAAAAAATTTAGTTGTGAAAAAGTGCTGAATAATGTAAAATTTTCGAATTTTTAGCCCCTAAAAAAATACATTAAAATTGATAAAAAATTTTGTTTTTGATTAAAAAATTGATATTTAAATTTTTATGAAATTAAAATATTTTTGGCTATTAATTTTGCAAAAAATAGTTTTAGCAAAAATCAAAAGTATTTAGTACAATATAAGAAATATACTTCAATTTTTAGAAAAAAAAAACTCTTCACTGATAAAGCTAAAATCATTTAAAACATACATATTGGGTTAAAATAATTGATAAGTAAAATACTTGTATATAAACAATAACGCTACAGTTTACAAGAAAAATAAAAAAAACTTTTTCAATATACCCTTAATCACATAAATAACCTTTTACTCTTCTATTTAATAGCTTAATGTAATGTAAGCTACTTATAGCTCAAATTATTCTAAAAAGAGGGTTTTATACTTCAAATTTTTTGGAAAAAGCTATAAATCCCGATAACTAGTAATTTTATTTAAACACTACTTTTATGGGGTTTAAACAATATGTCAAGTAAAAATACTTGAAATACAATAACGCTACAAAATTTTAAAAAAAACTATGAAAAACGCTTGCAATATACCCTTTATTTTTAACGGTATATTGCAAGCGTTTTCATAGTTTCTTTTTTAAAATGTAGCGTTTTTGATATATACAAAGTTTCTTATATATTGCTATAAACCCATAAAATGTAGTGTTTTCAATGATATTAGCTAGTTATTGGTGATATATAGCTGTTTTCCTACAAATTGAAGTATAAAATCCTTTTTTTAGAATAATTTGCACCTATAAGTAGCTTACATTACATTAAGCTAATAAAATGAGAGTAAGAGGTTATTTATTGTGATAAACGGTATATTGCAAGCGTTTTTCATAGTTTCTTTTAAACTGTAGCGTTTATTGTATATAAACAAGTAGTTTTACTTACCATATTGCTATAAACCCATAAAATGTAGTGTTTTCAATGATATTAGCTAGTTATCGGTGATATATAGCTGTTTTCATACAAATTGAAGTATAAAATCCTCTTTTTAGAATAATTTGACCTATAAGTAGCTTACGTTACATTAAGCTATTAAATAGAAGAGTAAAAGGTTATTTATTGTGATATAACGGTATATTGCAAGCGTTTTTTATAGTTTCTTGTAAACTGTAGCGTTATTGTATATATACAAGTAGTTTTACTTATCATATTGCTTTAACCCATAAAATGTAGTGTTTCAATGATTTTAGCTAGTTATCAGTGCAGAGTTGTTTTTTTCTACAAATTGAAGTATATTTCTTTATATCTGTAGCTAAATAGCTTTTGATATTTGCTACAACTATATTTTGCAAAATTAATAGCTAAAAATATGTATTTTTCATGAAATTTAAATATCAATTTTAATCTTAAAAACAATGTTTTTTCATGATTTTAATGTATTATTGAGAGGCTAAAAAATGTCGAAATTTGACATTATTCAGCACTTTTACACAACTATATTTTACAATATTAAGAGCTTCATATATGTATTTTTCATGAAATTTATGTATCAATTTTTATCCTAAAAACAACGTTTTTTCAAGTGTTTAATCTATTTTTGAATGGCTAAAAAATGTCGAAAATTGACATTATTCAGCCCTTATTTTCATAGAGAAATTCAAAATGTAGTATTATAGTTGTTTTCGTTAGAAATTGCTATTTTAAACTACTGTAGGCTTATAATAGGAGTTTGAGACTCTATATTGTGATACGATTGTATATTACACGTGTTTTTCATAGTTTCTTGTTAATTGTAGTGTTATATCATTAATAGAAGGAATTTACGTTATGATAATGCTCTATACCCTAAAAATGTGTTCTTTTCAATGATTTTAGCTAGTTATCGGTGATATATAGCTGTTTTCCTACAAATTGATGTATACAATCCTTTTTTTAGAATAATTTGCACTTATAAGTAGCTTACATTAAGCTAATAAATAGAAGAGTAATAGGTTATTTATTGTGATATAACGGTATTTTGCAAGCGTTTTTCATAGTTTCTTTTAAACTGTAGCGTTATTGTATATATACAATTAGTTTTACTTATCATATTGCTATAAACCCATAAAATGTAGTGTTTTAAATGATATTAGCTAGTTATCGGTGATATATAACTGTTTTCCTACAAATTTTAGTATAAAATCCACTTTTTAGAATAATTTGCACCTATAAGTAGCTTACATTACATTAAGCTATTAAATAGAAGAGTAAGAGGTTATTTATTGTGATTTAACGGTATATTGCAAGCATTTGTCATAGTTTCTTTTAAACTGTAGCGTTATTGTATATATACATGTAGTTTTACTAATCATATTGCTATAAACCCATAAAATGTAGTGTTTTCAAGGATTTTAGCTAGTTTTCAGTGAGGAGTTGTTTTTTTCTACAAATTGAAGTATATTTCTTAATATCTGTAGCTAAATAGCTTTTGATATTCGCTACAACTATATTTTACAAAATTAATAGCTAAAAATATGTATTTTTTATGAAATTAAGATATCAATTTTAATCTTAAAAACGATGTTTTTTTAAGTATTTTAATGTATTTTTGAATTGCTAAAAAATGTCGAAATTGACATTATTCAGCACTTTTACACAACTATATTTTACAATGTTATGAGCTAAAGTTATGTATTTTTCATGAAATTTATGTATCAATTTTATTCTTATAAACAATGTTTTTTCAAGAATTTTAATGTATTTTTGAAAGCCTAAAAAATGTCGAAATTTGACATTATTCAGCACTTTTACACAACTATATTTTACAATATTATGAGCTTAAAATATGTATTTTTCATGAAATTTATATATTAATTTTATTCTTAAAAACAACGTTTTTTTAAGTGTTTTAATGTATTTTTGAAGGGCTAAAAAATGTCGAAAATTGACATTATTCAGCCCTTATTTTGATAGAGAAACTCAAAATGTGGTATTATAGTTCTTTTCGTTAGAAATTGCTATTTTAAACTACTGTAAGCTTATAATAGGAGTTTGAGACTCAATATTGTGATACAATTGTATATTACACGTGTTTTCATAGTTTCTTGTTAATTGTAGTGTTATATCATTAATGGAAGGAATTTACTTATGATAAGCTTCATACTCTCAAATGTGTTCTTTTCAATGATTTTAACTAGTTATCGGTGATATATAGCTGTTTCCTACTAATTGAAGTATACAATCCTTTTTTTAGAATAATTTGCACCTATAAGTAGCTTACATTACATTAAGCTAATAAATAGTAGAGTAAGTGGTTATTTATTGTGATATAACGGTATATTGCAAGCGTTTTTCATAGTTTCTTTTAAACTGTAGCGTTATTGTATATATACAATTAGTTTTACTTATCATATTGCTATAAACCCATAAAATGTAGTGTTTTCAATAATATTAGCTAGTTATCGGTGATATATAGTTGTTTTCCTACAAATTGAAGTATAAAATCCTTTTTTTAGAATAATTTGCACCTATAAGTAGTTTACATTACATTAAGCTAAATAAAATGAGAGTAAGAGGTTATTATTGTGATATAACGGTATATTGCAAGCGTTTTCATAGTTTCTTTTAAACTGTAGCGTTATTGTATATAAACAAGTATTTTACTTATCATATTGCTATAAACCCATAAAATGTAGTGTTTTCAATGATATTAGCTAGTTATCGGTGATATATAGCTGTTTTCCTACAAATTGAAGTATAAAATCCTCTTTTTAGAATAATTTGACCTATAAGTAGCTTACGTTACATTAAGCTATTAAATAGAAGATTAAAAGGTTATTTATTGTGATATAACGGTATATTGCAAGCGTTTTTTATAGTTTCTTGTAAACTGTAGCGTTATTGTATATATACAAGTAGTTCTACTTATCATGTTGCTATAAACCCATAAAATGTAGTGTTTTCAATGATTTTAGCTAGTTATCAGTGCAGAATTGTTTTTTTCTACAAATTGAAGTATATTTCTTTATATCTGTAGCTAAATAGCTTTTGATATTTGCAACAACTATATTTTGCAAAATTAATAGCTAAAAATATGTATTTTTCATGAAATTTAAATATCAATTTTAATCTTAAAAACAATGTTTTTTCAAGTATTTTAATGTATTATTGAGAGGCTAAAAAATGTCGAAATTTGACATTATTCAGCACTTTTACACAACTATATCTTACAATATTATGAGCTTCATATATGTATTTTTCATGAAATTTATGTATCAATTTTATTCCTAAAAACAAAGTTTTTTCAAGTGTTTTAATCTATTTTTGAAGGGCTAAAAAATGTCGAAAATTGACATTATTCAGCCCTTATTTTCATAGCGAAATTCAAAATGTGGTATTATAGTTGTTTTCGTTAGAAATTGCTATTTTAAACTACTGTAAGCTTATAATAGGAGTTTGAGACTCTATATTGTGATACGATTGTATATTACACGTGGTTTTCATAGTTTCTCGTTAATTGTAGTGTTATATCATTAATAGAAGGAATTTACCTTATGATAATGCTCTATACCCTAAAAATGTGTTCTTTTCAATGATTTTAGCTAGTTATCGGTGATATATAGCTGTTTTCCTACAAATTGAAGTATATAATCCTTTTTTTAGAATAATTTGCACTTATAAGTAGCTTACATTAAGCTAATAAATAGAAGAGTAATAGGTTATTTATTGTGATATAACGGTATTTTGCAAGCGTTTTTCATAGTTTCTTTTAAACTGTAGCGTTATTGTATATATACAATTAGTTTTACTTATGATATTGCTATAAACCCATAAAATGTAGTGTTTTCAATGATATTAGCTAGTTATCGGTGATATATAACTGTTTTCCTACAAATTTTAGTATAAAATCCTCTTTTTAGAATAATTTGCACCTATAAGTAGCTTACATTACATTAAGCTATTAAATAGAAGAGTAAGAGGTTATTTATTGTGATTTAACGGTATATTGCAAGCATTTGTCATAGTTTCTTGTAAACTGTAGCGTTATTGTATATATACAAGTAGTTTTACTTATCATATTGCTATAAACCAATAAAATGTAGTGTTTTCAATGATATTAGCTAGTTATCGGTGATATATACCTGTTTTCCTACAAATTGAAGTATAAACTCTTCTTTTTAGAATAATTTGCACCTATAAGTAGCTTACATTACATTAAGCTAATAAGTAGAAGAGTAAGAGGTTATTTATTGTGATATAACGGTATATTGCAAGCGTTTTTTTTATAGTTTCTTTTAAACTGTAGCGTATTGTTATATACAAGTTGTTTTACTTATCATATACTATAAACCCATAAAATGTAGTGTTTTCAATGATATTAGCTAGTTATCGGTGATATATAGCTGTTTTCCTACAAATTGATGTATAAAACTCCTCTTTTTTAGAATAATTTGACCTATAAGTAGCTTACATTACATTAAGCTATTAAATAGAGGAGTAAAAGGTTATTTATTGTGATTTAACGGTATATTGCAAGCGTTTTTTATAGTTTCTTGTAAACTGTAGCGTTATTGTATATATACAAGTAGTTTTACTTATCATATTACTTTAACCCATAAAATGTAGCGTTTTCAATGATTTTAGCTAGTTATCAGTGAAGAATTGTTTTTTCTACAAATTGAAGTATATTTCTTTATATCTGTAGCTAAATAGCTTTGATATTTGCTACAACTATATTTTGCAAAATTAATAGCTAAAAATATGTATTTGTCATGAAATTTACGTATCAATTTTAATCTTAAAAACAACGTTTTTTCAAGTATTTTAATGTATTTTTGAAAGCCTAAAAAATGTCGAAATTTGACATTATTCAGCACTTTTACACAACTATACTTAACAATATTATGAGCTTAAAATATGTATTTTTCATGAAATTTATGTATTAATTTTATTCTTAAAAACAACGTTTTTTCAAGTGTTTTAATGTATTTTTGAAGGGCTAAAAAATGTCGAAAATTGATATTATTTAGCCCTTTTTTTGATAGAGAAATTCAAAATGTGGCATTATAGTTCTTTTCGTTAGAAATTGCTATTTTAAACTACTGTAAGCTTATAATAGGAGTTTGAGACTCTATATTGTTATTCAATTGTATATTACACGTGTTTTTCATAGTTTCTTGTTAATTGTAGTGTTATATCATTAATAGAAGGAATTTACATTATGATAATGCTTTATACCCTCAAAATGTGTTCTTTTCAATGATTTTAGCTAGTTATCGTCGATATATAGCTGTTTTCCTACAAATTGGAGTATACAATCCTTTTTTTAGAATAATTTGCACCTATAAGTAGCTTACATTACATTAAGCTAATAAATAGAAGAGTAATAGGTTATTTATTGTGATATAACGGTATTTTGCAAGCGTTTTTCACAGTTTCTTTTAAACTGTAGCGTTATTGTATATATACAATTAGTTTTACTTATCATATTGCTATAAACCCATAAAATGTAGTGTTTTCAATGATATTAGTAGTTATCGGTGATAATAGCTGTTTTCCTACAAATTGAAGTATAAAATCCTCTTTTTAGAATAATTTGACCTATAAGTAGCTTACATTACATTAAGCTAATAAATAGTAGAGTAAGTGGTTATTTATTGTGATATAACGGTATATTGCAAGCGTTTTTCATAGTTTCTTGTAAACTGTAGCGTTATTGTATATATACAAGTAGTTTTACTTATCATATTGCTATAAATCCATAAAATGTAGTGTTTTCAATGATATTAACTAGTTATCGGTGATATATCACTGTTTTCCTACAAATTGAAGTATAAAATACTCTTTTTAGAATAATTTGCACCTATAAGTAGCTTACATTACATTAAGCTATTAAATAGAAGAGTAAGAGATTATTTATTGTGATATAACGGTATATTGCAAGCATTTTTCATAGTTTCTTGTAAACTGTAGTGTTATTGTATATATACATGTAGTTTTACTTATCATGTTGCTATAAACCCATAAAATTTAGTGTTTTCAATGATTTTAGCTAGTTATCAGTGAAGAGTTTTTTTTTCTACAAATAGAATTATATTTCATTATATCTGTAGCTAAATAGCTTTTGATATTTGCTACAACTATATTATTCAAAAATAATAGCTAAAAATATGTTTTTTTTATGAAATTAGATATCAATTTTAATCTTAAAAATAATGTTATTTCCAGTATTTTAATGTATTTTGAAGGGCTAAAAAATGTCGAAATTTGACATTATTCAGCACTTTTACCCAACTATATTTTACAATGTTATGAGCTAAAAATATTTATTTTTCATGAAATTTAGGTATCAATTTTAATCTTAAAAATAACGTTTTTTTCAAGTATTTTAATGTATTTTTTAAAGCCTAAAAAATATCGAAATTTGACATTATTCAGCTCTTTACAGAAAATAATTTATAATATTATGAGCTTAAAATATTTATTTTTGCATGAAATTTATGTATCAATTTTATTCTGAAAAACTACGTTTTTTCAAGTGTTTTAATGTATTTTTGAAGGGCTAAAAAATGTCGAAAATTGACATATTCAGCCCTTATTTTGATAGAGAAATTCAAATGTGGTATTATAGTTGTTTTCGTTAGAAATTGCTATTTTAAACTACTGTAAGCTTATAATAGGAGTTTCAGACTCTATATTGTGATGCAATTGTAATTACACGTGTTTTTCACAGTTTCTTGTTAATTGTAGTGTTATATCATTAATAAAAGGGAAATTTTACCTTATGATAGTGCTTTATACCCTCAAAATGTGTTCTTTTCAATGATTTAGCTGGTTATCGGTGATATATAGCTGTTTTCCTACAAATTGAAGTATACAATCCTTTTTTTAGATAATTTGCACCTATAAGTAGCTAAATTACATTAAGCTAATAAATAGAAGAGTAATAGGTTTATTTATTGTGATATAACAGTATATTGCAAGCGTTTTTTCATAGTTTCTTGTAAATTGTAGCGTTATTGTATATATACAGTAGTTTTACTTATCATATTGCTATAAACCCATAAAATGTAGTGTTTTCAATGATTTTAGCTAGTTATCGGTGATATATAGCTGTTTTCCTACAAATTGAAGTATAAATCCTTTTTTTAGAATAATTTGCACTTATAAGTAGCTTACATTACATTAAGCTAATAAATAGAAGAGTAGGAGGTTTTATATTGTGATATAACGGTATATTTCAAGCGTTTTCATAGTTTCTTGTAAATTGTAGCATTATTGTATATATACAAGTAGTTTTACTTATCATATTGCTATAAACCCATAAAATGTAGTGTTTTCAATGATAATAGCTAGTTATCGGTGATATATAGCTGTTTTCCTACAAATTGAAGTATAAAATCCTCTTTTAGAATAATTTGCACATAAAAGTAGCTTATATTACATTAAACTAATAAATAGAAGAGTAAGAGGTTATTATTGTGATATAACGGTTATATTTTAGGCGTTTTTCATAGTTTCTTTTAAACTGTAGCGTTATGTATATATACAAGTAGTTTTACTTGTCATATTGCTATAAACCATAAAATGTAGTGTTTCAATGAAATTAGCTAGTTATCGTGATTTATAGCTGTTTTCCTACAAATTGAAGTATAAAATCCTCTATTTAGAATAATTTGACCTATAAGTAGCTAATTACATTAAGCTATTAAATAGAAGAGTAAAAGGTTATTTATTGTGATATAACGGTATATTGCAAAGTTTTTTATAGTTTCTTGTAAACTGTAGCGTTATTGTATATATATACAAGTAGATTTACTTATATATTACTTTACCCATAAAATGTAGTGTTTTCAATGATTTTAGCTAGTTATCAGTGAAGAGTTGTTTTTTTTCTACAAATTGAAGTATATTTCTTTATATCTTTAGCTAAATAGCTTTTGATATTGCTACAACTATATTTTGCAAAATTAATAGCTAAAAATATGTATTTTTCATGAAATTTAAATATCAATTTTAATCTTAAACACAATGTTTTTTCAAGTATTTTAATGTATTTTGAGGGGCTAAAAAATGTCGAAATTTGACATTATTCAGCACTTTACACAACTAAATTTTACAATGTTATGAGCTAAAAATATATATTTTTCATTAAATTTAAGTATCAATTTTAATCTTAAAAACAACGTTTTTTCAAGTATTTTAATGTATTTTGATAGCCTAAAAAATGTCGAAATTTGACATTATTCAGCACTTTTACACAACTATACTTAACAATATTATGAGCTTAAAATTGTATTTGCATGAAATTTATGTATTAATTTTATACTTAAAAACAATGTTTTTTCAAGTGTTTTAATGTATTTTTGAAGGCTAAAAAATGTCGAAAATTGACATTATTCAGCCCTTATTTTGATAGAGAAATTCAAAATGTGGTATTAAAGTTCTTTTCGTTAGAAATTGCTATTTTAAACTACTGTAAGCTTATAATAGGAGTTTGAGACTCTATATTGTTATTCAATTGTATATTACACGTGTTTTTCATAGTTTTTTGTTAATTGTAGTGTTATATAGAAGGAATTTACCTTATGATAATGCTTTATACCCTCAAAATGTGTTCTTTTCAATGATTTTAGCTAGTTATCGTCGATATATAGCTGTTTTCCTACAAATTGGAGTATACAATCCTTTTTTTAGAATAATTTGCACCTATAAGTAGCTTACATTACATTAAGCTAATAAATCGAAGAGTAATAGGTTATTTATTGTGATATAACGTATATTGCAAGCGTTTTTCATTGTTTCTTGTAAACTGTAGCGTTATGTATATACAAGTAGTTTTACTTATCATATTGCTATAAACCCATAAAATGTAGTGTTTTCAATGATATTAGCTAGTTATCGGTGATATATCACTGTTTTCCTACAAATTGAAGTATAAAATACTCTCTTTAGAATAATTTGCACCTATAAGTAGCTTACATTACATTAAGCTATTAAATAGAAGAGTTAGAGATTATTTAGTGTGATATAACGGTATATTGCAAGCATTTTTCATAGTTTCTTGTAAACTGTAGCGTTATTGTATATATACATGTAGTTTTACTAATCATATTGCTATAAACCCATAAAATGTAGTGTTTTCAAGGATTTTAGCTAGTTTTCAGTGAGGAGTTGTTGTTTTCTACAAATTGAAGTATATTTCTTAATATCTGTAGCTAAATAGCTTTTGATATTCGCTACAACTATATTTTACAAAATTAATAGCTAAAAATATGTATTTTTTATGAAATTAAGATATCAATTTTAATCTTAAAAACTATTTTTTTTCAAGTATTTTAATGTATATTTGAATTGCTAAAAAATGTCGAAATTTGACATTATTCAGCACTTTTACACAACTATACTTAACAATATTATGAGCTAAAAATATGTACTTTTCGTGAAATTTAGGTCGCAATTTTAATCTTAAAAACAATGTTTTTTCAAGTGTTTTAATGTATTTTTGAAGGCTAAAAAATGTCGAAAATTGACATTATTCAGCCCTTATTTTGATAGAGAAATTCAAAATGTGGTATTAAAGTTCTTTTCGTTAGAAATTGCTATTTTAAACTACTGTAAGCTTATAATAGGAGTTTGAGACTCTATATTGTTATTCAATTGTATATTACACGTGTTTTTCATAGTTTCTTGTTAATTGTAGTGTTATATCATTAATAGAAGGAATTTACCTTATGATAATGCTTTATACCCTCAAAATGTGTTCTTTTCAATGATTTTAGCTAATAATTTATTTTTAGCTATTTATTGTGATATAACGGTATATTGCAAGCGTTTTTCATAGTTTCTTGTAAACTGTAGCGTTATTGTATATATACAAGTAGTTTTACTTATCATATTGCTATAAATCCATAAAATGTAGTGTTTTCAATGATATTAGCTAGTTATCGGTGATATATCACTGTTTTCCTACAAATTGAAGTATAATATACTCTTTTTAGAATAATTTGCACCTATAAGTTGCTTACATTACATTAAGCTATTAAATAGAAGAGTAAGAGATTATTTATTGTGATATAACGGTATATTGCAAGCATTTTTCATAGTTTCTTGTAAACTGTAGTGTTATTGTATATATACATGTAGTTTTACTTATCATATTGCTATAAACCCATAAAATGTAGTGTTTTCAAGGATTTTAGCTAGTTTTCATTGAGGAGTTGTTTATTTCTACAAATTGAAGTATATTTCTTAATATCTGTAGCTAAATAGCTATTGATATTCGCTACAACTATATTTTACAAAATTAATAGCTAAAAATATGTATTTTTTATGAAATTAAGATATCAATTTTAATCTTAAAAACGATGTTTTTTTAAGTATTTTAATGTATTTTTGTATTGCTAAAAAATGTCGAAATTTGACATTATTCAGCACTTTTACACAACTATATATTACAATGTTATGAGCTAAAATTATGTATTTTTCATGAAATTTACGTATCAATTTTATTCTTATAAACAACCTTTTTTCAAGAATTTTAATGTATTTTTGAAAGCCTAAAAAATGTCGAAATTTGACATTATTCAGCACTTTTACACAACTATATTTTACAATATTATGAGCTTAAAATATGTATTTTTCATGAAATTTATATATTAATTTTATTCCTAAAAACAACGTTTTTTTAAGTGTTTTAATGTATTTTTGAGGGGCTAAAAAATGTCGAAAATTGACATTATTCAGCCCTTATTTTGATAGCGAAACTCAAAATGTGGTATTATAGTTGTTTTCGTTAGAAATTGCTATTTTAAACTACTGTAAGCTTATAATAGGAGTTTGAGACTCTATATTGTGATACAATTGTATATTACACGTGTTTTTCACAGTTTCTTGTTAATTGTAGTGTTATATCATTAATAGAAGGAATTTACCTTATGATAGTGCTTTATACCCTCAAAATGTGTTCTTTTCAATGATTTTAGCTGGTTATCGGTGATATATAGCTGTTTTCCTACAAATTGAAGTATACAATCCTTTTTTTAGAATAATTTGCACCTATAAGTAGCTTACATTACATTAAGCTATTAAATAGAAGAGTAATAGGTTATTTATTTTGATATAACAGTATATTGCAAGCGTTTTTCATAGTTTCTTCTAAATTGTAGCGTTATTGTATATATACAAGTAGTTTTACTTATCATATTGCTATAAACCCATAAAATGTAGTGTTTTCAATGATTTTAGCTAGTTATCGGTAATATATAGCTGTTTTCCTACAAATTGAAGTATACAATCCTTTTTTTAGAATAATTTGCACCTATAAGTAGCTTACATTACATTAAGCTAATAAATAGAAGAGTAATAGGTTATTTATTGTGATATAACAGTATATTGCAAGCGTTTTTCATAGTTTCTTTTAAACTGTAGCGTTATTATATATATACAAGTAGTTTTACTTATCATATTGCTATAAACCCATAAAATGTAGTGTTTTCAATGATATTAGATTTACCTTATGATAATGCTTTATACCCTCAAAATGTGTTCTTTTCAATGATTTTAGCTAGTTATCGGTGATATATAACTGCTTTCCTACAAATTAAAGTCACAATAAATAACCACTTACTCTACTATTTATTAGCTTAATGTAATGTAAGCTACTTATAGGTGCAAATTATTCTAAAAAAAGGATTGTATACTTCAATTAGTAGGAAACAGCTATATATCACCGATAACTAGCTAAAATCATTGAAAAGAACACATTTTGAGAGTATGAAGTATTATCATAAGGTAAATTCCTTCTATTAATGATATAACACTACAATTAACAAGAAACTATGAAAAACACGTGTAATATACAATTGAATAACAATATAGAGTCTCAAACTCCTATTATAAGCTTACAGTAGTTTAAAATAGCAATTTCTAACGAAAAGAACTTTAATACCACATTTTGAATTTCTCTATCAAAATAAGGGCTGAATAATGTCAATTTTCGACATTTTTTAGCCTTCAAAAATACATTAAAACACTTGAAAAAACGTTGTTTTTAAGAATAAAATTAATACATTAATTTCATGAAAAATACATATTTTAAGCTCATAATATTGTTAAGTATAGTTGTGTAAAAGTGCTGAATAATGTCATATTTCGACATTTTTTAGGCTATCAAAAATACATTAAAATACTTGAAAAAACGTTGTTTTTGAGATTAAAATTGATACGTAAATTTAATGAAAAATATATATTTTTAGCTCATAACATTGTAAAAATTAGTTGTGTAAAAGTGCTGAATAATGTCAAATTTCGACATTTTTTAGCCCCTCAAAAATACATTAAAATACTTGATAAAACATTGTGTTTAAGATTAAAATTGATATTTAAATTTCATGAAAAATACATATTTTTGGCTATTAATTTTGCAAAATATAGTTGTAGCAAATATCAAAAGCTATTTAGCTACAGATATAAAGAAATATACTTCAATTTGTAGAAAAAAACAACTCTTCACTGATAACTAGCTAAAATCATTGAAAACACTACATATTATGGGTTAAAGTAATATGATAAGTAAAACTACTTGTATATATACAATAACGCTACAGTTTACAAGAAACTATAAAAAACTTTTGCAATATACCGTTATATCACAATAAATAACCTTTTACTCTTCTATTTAATAGCTTAATGTAATGTAAGCTACTTATAGCTCAAATTATTCTAAAAAGAGGATTTTATACTTCAATTTTTAGGAAAACAGCTATAAATCACCGATAACTAGCTAATTTCATTGAAAACACTACATTTTATGGGTTTATAGCAATATGTCAAGTAAAACTACTTGTATATATACAATAACGCTACAATTTAAAAGAAACTATGAAAAACGCTTGCAATATACCGTTGATATAACGGTATATTGCAAGCGTTTTTCATAGTTTCTTTTAAACTGTAGCGTTATTGTATATATACAATTAGTTTTACTTATCATATTGCTATAAACCCATAAAATGTAGTGTTTTCAATGATATTAGCTAGTTATTGGTGATATATAGCTGTTTTCCTACAAATTGAAGTATAAAATCCTTTTTTTAGAATAATTTGCACCTATAAGTAGCTTACATTACATTAAGCTAATAAAATGAAGAGTAAGAGGTTATTTATTGTGATATAACGGTATATTGCAAGCGTTTTTCATAGTTTCTTTTAAACTGTAGCGTTATTGTATATAAACAAGTAGTTTTACTTACCATATTGCTATAAACCCATAAAATGTAGTGTTTTCAATGATATTAGCTAGTTATCGGTAATATATAGCTGTTTTCATACAAATTGAAGTATAAAATCCTCTTTTTAGAATAATTTGACCTATAAGTAGATTACGTTACATTAAGCTATTAAATAGAAGAGTAAAAGGTTATTTATTGTGATATAACGGTATATTGCAAGCGTTTTTTATAGTTTCTTGTAAACTGTAGCGTTATTGTATATATACAAGTAGTTTTACTTATCATATTGCTTTAACCCATAAAATGTAGTGTTTTCAATGATTTTAGCTAGTTATCAGTGCAGAGTTGTTTTTTTCTACAAATTGAAGTATATTTCTTTATATCTGTAGCTAAATAGCTTTTGATATTTGCTTCAACTATATTTTGCAAAATTAATAGCTAAAAATATGTATTTTTCATGAAATTTAAATATCAATTTTAATCTTAAAAACAATGTTTTTTCATGATTTTAATGTATTATTGAGAGGCTAAAAAATGTCGAAATTTGACATTATTCAGCACTTTTACACAACTATATTTTACAATATTAAGAGCTTCATATATGTATTTTTCATGAAATTTATGTATCAATTTTATTCCTAAAAACAACGTTTTTTCAAGTGTTTTAATCTATTTTTGAATGGCTAAAAAATGTCGAAAATTGACATTATTCAGCCCTTATTTTCATAGAGAAATTCAAAATGTAGTATTATAGTTGTTTTCGTTAGAAATTGCTATTTTAAACTACTGTAAGCTTATAATAGGAGTTTGAGACTCTATATTGTGATACGATTGTATATTACACGTGTTTTTCATAGTTTCTTGTTAATTGTAGTGTTATATCATTAATAGAAGGAATTTACCTTATAATAATGCTCTATACCCTAAAAATGTGTTCTTTTCAATGATTTTAGCTAGTTATCGGTGATATATAGCTGTTTTCCTACAAATTGATGTATACAATCCTTTTTTTAGAATAATTTGCACTTATAAGTAGCTTACATTAAGCTAATAAATAGAAGAGTAATAGGTTATTTATTGTGATATAACGGTATTTTGCAAGCGTTTTTCATAGTTTCTTTTAAACTGTAGCGATATTGTATATATACAATTAGTTTTACTTATCATATTGCTATAAACCCATAAAATGTAGTGTTTTCAATGATATTAGCTAGTTATCGGTGATATATAACTGTTTTCCTACAAATTTTAGTATAAAATCCACTTTTTAGAATAATTTGCACCTATAAGTAGCTTACATTACATTAAGCTATTAAATAGAAGAGTAAGAGGTTATTTATTGTGATTTAACGGTATATTGCAAGCATTTGTCATAGTTTCTTTTAAACTGTAGCGTTATTGTATATATACATGTAGTTTTACTAATCATATTGCTATAAACCCATAAAATGTAGTGTTTTCAAGGATTTTAGCTAGTTTTCAGTGAGGAGTTTTTTTTCTTCTACAAATTGAAGTATATTTCTTAATATCTGTAGCTAAATAGCTTTTGATATTCGCTACAACTATATTTTACAAAATTAATAGCTAAAAATATGTATTTTTTATGAAATTAAGATATCAATTTTAATCTTAAAAACGATGTTTTTTTAAATATTTTAATGTATTTTTGAATTGCTAAAAAATGTCGAAATTTGACATTATTCAGCACTTTTACACAACTATATTTTACAATGTTATGAGCTAAAATTATGTATTTTTCATGAAATTTATGTATCAATTTTATTCTTATAAACAACGTTTTTTCAAGAATTTTAATGTATTTTTGAAAGCATAAAAAATGTCGAAATTTGACATTATTCAGCACTTTTACACAACTATATTTTACAATATTATGAGCTTAAAATATGTATTTTTCACGAAATTTATATATTAATTTTATTCTTAAAAACAACGTTTTTTTAAGTGTTTTAATGTATTTTTGAAGGGCTAAAAAATGTCGAAAATTGACATTATTCAGCCCTTATTTTGATAGCGAAACTCAAAATGTGGTATTATAGTTATTTTCGTTAGAAATTGCTATTTTAAACTACTGTAAGCTTATAATAGGAGTTTGAGACTCAATATTGTGATACAATTGTATATTACACGTGTTTTTCATAGTTTCTTGTTAATTGTAGTGTTATATCATTAATGGAAGGAATTTACCTTATGATAATGCTTCATACTCTCAAAATGTGTTCTTTTCAATGATTTTAACTAGTTATCGGTGATATATAGCTGTTTCCTACTAATTGAAGTATACAATCCTTTTTTTAGAATAATTTGCACCTATAAGTAGCTTACATTACATTAAGCTAATAAATAGTAGAGTAAGTGGTTATTTATTGTGATATAACGGTATATTGCAAGCGTTTTTCATAGTTTCTTTTAAACTGTAGCGTTATTGTATATATACAATTAGTTTTACTTATCATATTGCTATAAACCCATAAAATGTAGTGTTTTCAATAATATTAGCTAGTTATCGGTGATATATAGTTGTTTTCCTACAAATTGAAGTATAAAATCCTTTTTTTAGAATAATTTGCACCTATAAGTAGTTTACATTACATTAAGCTAATAAAATGAAGAGTAAGAGGTTATTTATTGTGATATAACGGTATATTGCAAGCGTTTTTCATAGTTTCTTTTAAACTGTAGCGTTATTGTATATAAACAAGTAGTTTTACATAACATATTGCTATAAACCCATAAAATGTAGTGTTTTCAATGATATTAGCTAGTTATCGGTGATATATAGCTGTTTTCTTACAAATTGAAGTATAAAATCCTCTTTTTAGAATAATTTGACCTATAAGTAGCTTACGTTACATTAAGCTATTAAATAGAAGATTAAAAGGTTATTTATTGTGATATAACGGTATATTGCAAGCGTTTTTTATAGTTTCTTGTAAACTGTAGCGTTATTGTATATATACAAGTAGTTCTACTTATCATGTTGCTATAAACCCATAAAATGTAGTGTTTTCAATGATTTTAGCTAGTTATCAGTGCAGAATTGTTTTTTTCTACAAATTGAAGTATATTTCTTTATATCTGTAGCTAAATAGCTTTTGATATTTGCTACAACTATATTTTGCAAAATTAATAGCTAAAAATATGTATTTTTCATGAAATTTAAATATCAATTTTAATCTAAAAACAATGTTTTTTCAAGTATTTAATGTATATTGAGAGGCTAAAAAATGTCGAAATTTGACATTATTCAGCACTTTTACACAACTATATTTACAATATTATGAGCTTCATATATGTATTTTTCATGAAATTTATGTATCAATTTTATTCCTAAAAACAAAGTTTTTTCAAGTGTTTTAATCTATTTTTGAAGGGCTAAAAAATGTCGAAAATTGACATTATTCAGCCCTTATTTTCATAGCGAAATTCAAAATGTGGTATTATAGTTGTTTTCGTTAGAAATTGCTATTTTAAACTACTGTAAGCTTATAATAGGAGTTTGAGACTCTATATTGTGATACGATTGTATATTACACGTGGTTTTCATAGTTTCTCGTTAATTGTAGTGTTATATCATTAATAGAAGGAATTTACCTTATGATAATGCTCTATACCCTAAAAATGTGTTCTTTTCAATGATTTTAGCTAGTTATCGGTGATATATAGCTGTTTTCCTACAAATTGAAGTATATAATCCTTTTTTTAGAATAATTTGCACTTATAAGTAGCTTACATTAAGCTAATAAATAGAAGAGTAATAGGTTATTTATTGTGATATAACGGTATTTTGCAAGCGTTTTTCATAGTTTCTTTTAAACTGTAGCGTTATTGTATATATACAATTAGTTTTACTTATCATATTACTATAAACCCATAAAATGTAGTGTTTTCAATGATATTAGCTAGTTATCGGTGATATATAACTGTTTTCCTACAAATTTTAGTATAAAATCCTTTTTTTAGAATAATTTGCACCTATAAGTAGCTTACATTACATTAAGCTATTAAATAGAAGAGTTAGAGGTTATTTATTGTGATATAACGGTATATTGCAAGCGTTTTTCATAGTTTCTTGTAAACTGTAGCGTTATTGTATATATACAAGTAGTTTTACTTATCATATTGCTATAAACCAATAAAATGTAGTGTTTTCAATGATATTAGCTAGTTATCGGTGATATATACCTGTTTTCCTACAAATTGAAGTATAAACTCCTCTTTTTAGAATAATTTGCACCTATAAGTAGCTTACATTACATTAAGCTAATAAGTAGAAGAGTAAGAGGTTATTTATTGTGATATAACGGTATATTGCAAGCGTTTTTCATAGTTTCTTTTAAACTGTAGCGTTATTGTATATATACAAGTTGTTTTACTTATCATATTACTATAAACCCATAAAATGTAGTGTTTTCAATGATATTAGCTAGTTATCTGTGATATATAGCTGTTTTCCTACAAATTGATGTATAAAATCCTCTTTTTAGAATAATTTGACCTATAAGTAGCTTACATTACATTAAGCTATTAAATAGAGGAGTAAAAGGTTATTTATTGTGATTTAACGGTATATTGCAAGCGTTTTTTATAGTTTCTTGTAAACTGTAGCGTTATTGTATATATACAAGTAGTTTTACTTATCATATTACTTTAACCCATAAAATGTAGCGTTTTCAATGATTTTAGCTAGTTATCAGTGAAGAATTGTTTTTTTCTACAAATTGAAGTATATTTCTTTATATCTGTAGCTAAATAGCTTTTGATATTTGCTACAACTATATTTTGCAAAATTAATAGCTAAAAATATGTATTTGTCATGAAATTTACGTATCAATTTTAATCTTAAAAACAACGTTTTTTCAAGTATTTTAATGTATTTTTGAAAGCCTAAAAAATGTCAAAATTTGACATTATTCAGCACTTTTACACAACTATACTTAACAATATTATGAGCTTAAAATATGTATTTTTCATGAAATTTATGTATTAATTTTATTCTTAAAAACAACGTTTTTTCAAGTGTTTTAATGTATTTTTGAAGGGCTAAAAAATGTCGAAAATTGATATTATTCAGCCCTTTTTTTGATAGAGAAATTCAAAATGTGGCATTATAGTTCTTTTCGTTAGAAATTGCTATTTTAAACTACTGTAAGCTTATAATAGGAGTTTGAGACTCTATATTGTTATTCAATTGTATATTACACGTGTTTTTCATAGTTTCTTGTTAATTGTAGTGTTATATCATTAATAGAAGGAATTTACCTTATGATAATGCTTTATACCCTCAAAATGTGTTCTTTTCAATGATTTTAGCTAGTTATCGTCGATATATAGCTGTTTTCCTACAAATTGGAGTATACAATCCTTTTTTTAGAATAATTTGCACCTATAAGTAGCTTACATTACATTAAGCTAATAAATAGAAGAGTAATAGGTTATTTATTGTAATATAAAGGTATTTTGCAAGCGTTTTTCACAGTTTCTTTTAAACTGTAGCGTTATTGTATATATACAATTAGTTTTACTTATCATATTGCTATAAACCCATAAAATGTAGTGTTTTCAATGATATTAGCTAGTTATCGGTGATATATAGCTGTTTTCCTACAAATTGAAGTATAAAATCCTCTTTTTAGAATAATTTGACCTATAAGTAGCTTACATTACATTAAGCTAATAAATAGTAGAGTACGTGGTTATTTATTGTGATATAACGGTATATTGCAAGCGTTTTTCATAGTTTCTGGTAAACTGTAGCGTTATTGTATATATACAAGTAGTTTTACTTATCATATTGCTATAAATCCATAAAATGTAGTGTTTTCAATGATATTAACTAGTTATCGGTGATATATCACTGTTTTCCTACAAATTGAAGTATAAAATACTCTTTTTATAATAATTTGCACCTATAAGTAGCTTACATTACATTAAGCTATTAAATAGAAGAGTAAGAGATTATTTATTGTGATATAACGGTATATTGCAAGCATTTTTCATAGTTTCTTGTAAACTGTAGTGTTATTGTATATATACATGTAGTTTTACTTATCATGTTGCTATAAACCCATAAAATTTAGTGTTTTCAATGATTTTAGCTAGTTATCAGTGAAGAGGTTTTTTTTCTACAAATAGAATTATATTTCATTATATCTGTAGCTAAATAGCTTTTGATATTTGCTACAACTATATTATTCAAAAATAATAGCTAAAAATATGTTTTTTTTATGAAATTTAGATATCAATTTTAATCTTAAAAATAATGTTATTTCCAGTATTTTAATGTATTTTTGAAGGGCTAAAAAATGTCGAAATTTGACATTATTCAGCACTTTTACCCAACTATATTTTACAATGTTATGAGCTAAAAATATTTATTTTTCATGAAATTTAGGTATCAATTTTAATCTTAAAAATAACGTTTTTTCAAGTATTTTAATGTATTTTTTAAAGCCTAAAAAATATCGAAATTTGACATTATTCAGCTCTTTTACAGAAATATAATTTATAATATTATGAGCTTAAAATATGTATTTTGCATGAAATTTATGTATCAATTTTATTCTGAAAAACTACGTTTTTTCAAGTGTTTTAATGTATTTTTGAAGGGCTAAAAAATGTCGAAAATTGACATTATTCAGCCCTTATTTTGATAGAGAAATTCAAAATGTGGTATTATAGTTGTTTTCGTTAGAAATTGCTATTTTAAACTACTGTAAGCTTATAATAGGAGTTTCAGACTCTATATTGTAATGCAATTGTATATTACACGTGTTTTTCACAGTTTCTTGTTAATTGTAGTGTTATATCATTAATAGAAGGAATTTACCTTATGATAGTGCTTTATACCCTCAAAATGTGTTCTTTTCAATGATTTTAGCTGGTTATCGGTGATATATAGCTGTTTTCCTACAAATTGAAGTATACAATCCTTTTTTTAGAATAATTTGCACCTATAAGTAGCTTACATTACATTAAGCTAATAAATAGAAGAGTAATAGGTTATTTATTGTGATATAACAGTATATTGCAAGCGTTTTTCATAGTTTCTTGTAAATTGTAGCGTTATTGTATATATACAAGTAGTTTTACTTATCATATTGCTATAAACCCATAAAATGTAGTGTTTTCAATGATTTTAGCTAGTTATCGGTGATATATAGCTGTTTTCCTACAAATTGAAGTATAAAATCCTTTTTTTAGAATAATTTGCACTTATAAGTAGCTTACATTACATTAAGCTAATAAATAGAAGAGTAGGAGGTTTTATATTGTGATATAACGGTATATTTCAAGCGTTTCTCATAGTTTCTTGTAAATTGTAGCATTATTGTATATATACAAGTAGTTTTACTTATCATATTGCTATAAACCCATAAAATGTAGTGTTTTCAATGATAATAGCTAGTTATCGGTGATATATAGCTGTTTTCCTACAAATTGAAGTATAAAATCCTCTTTTTAGAATAATTTGCACATAAAAGTAGCTTACATTACATTAAACTAATAAATAGAAGAGTAAGAGGTTATTTATTGTGATATAACGGTATATTTTAGGCGTTTTTCATAGTTTCTTTTAAACTGTAGCGTTATTGTATATATACAAGTAGTTTTACTTGTCATATTGCTATAAACCCATAAAATGTAGTGTTTCCAATGAAATTAGCTAGATATCGGTGATTTATAGCTGTTTTCCTACAAATTGAAGTATAAAATCCTCTTTTTAGAATAATTTGACCTATAAGTAGCTTACATTACATTAAGCTATTAAATAGAAGAGTAAAAGGTTATTTATTGTGATATAACGGTATATTGCAAAAGTTTTTTATAGTTTCTTGTAAACTGTAGCGTTATTGTATATATATACAAGTAGATTTACTTATCATATTACTTTAACCCATAAAATGTAGTGTTTTCAATGATTTTAGCTAGTTATCAGTGAAGAGTTGTTTTTTTCTACAAATTGAAGTATATTTCTTTATATCTTTAGCTAAATAGCTTTTGATATTTGCTACAACTATATTTTGCAAAATTAATAGCTAAAAATATGTATTTTTCATGAAATTTAAATATCAATTTTAATCTTAAACACAATGTTTTTTCAAGTATTTTAATGTATTTTTGAGGGGCTAAAAAATGTCGAAATTTGACATTATTCAGCACTTTTACACAACTAAATTTTACAATGTTATGAGCTAAAAATATATATTTTTCATTAAATTTAAGTATCAATTTTAATCTTAAAAACAACGTTTTTTCAAGTATTTTAATGTATTTTTGATAGCCTAAAAAATGTCGAAATTTGACATTATTCAGCACTTTTACACAACTATACTTAACAATATTATGAGCTTAAAATATGTATTTTGCATGAAATTTATGTATTAATTTTATACTTAAAAACAATGTTTTTTCAAGTGTTTTAATGTATTTTTTAAGGCTAAAAAATGTCTAAAATTGACATTATTCAGCCCTTATTTTGATAGAGAAATTCAAAATGTGGTATTAAAGTTCTTTTCGTTAGAAATTGCTATTTTAAACTACTGTAAGCTTATAATAGGAGTTTGAGACTCTATATTGTTATTCAATTGTATATTACACGTGTTTTCATAGTTTCTTGTTAATTGTAGTGTTATATCATTAATAGAAGGAATTTACCTTATGATAATGCTTTATACCCTCAAAATGTGTTCTTTTCAATGATTTTAGCTAGTTATCGTCGATATATAGCTGTTTTCCTACAAATTGGAGTATACAATCCTTTTTTTAGAATATTTTGCACCTATAAGTAGCTTACATTACATTAAGCTAGTAAATAGAAGAGTAATAGGTTATATATTGTGATATAACGGTATATTGCAAGCGTTTTTCATAGTTTCTTTTAAACTGTAGCGTTATTGTATATATACAAGTAGTTTTACTTATCATATTGCTATAAACCCATAAAATGTAGTGTTTTCAATGATATTAGCTAGTTATCGGTGATATATAGCTGTTTTCCTACAAATTGAAGTATAAAATCCTCTTTTAGAATAATTTGCACATAAAAGTAGCTACATTACATTAAACTAATAATAGAAGAGTAAGAGGTTATTTATTGTGATATAACGGTATATTTTAGGCGTTTTTCATAGTTTCTTTAAACTGTAGCGTTATTGTATATATACAAGTAGTTTTACTTGTCATATTGCTATAAACCCATAAAATGTAGTGTTTCCAATGAAATTAGCTAGATATCGGTGATTTATAGCTGTTTTTCCTACAATTGAAGTATAAATCCTCTTTTTAGAATAATTTGACCTATAAGTAGCTTACATTACATTAAGCTATTAAATAGAAGAGTAAAGGTTATTTATTGTGATATAACGGTATATTGCAAAAGTTTTTTATAGTTTCTTGTAAACTGTAGCGTTATTGTATATATATACAAGTAGATTTACTTATCATATTACTTTAACCCATAAAATGTAGTGTTTTCAATGATTTTAGCTAGTTATCAGTGAAGAGTTGTTTTTTTCTACAAATTGAAGTATATTTCTTTATATCTCTAGCTAAATAGCTTTTGATATTTGCTACAACTATATTTTGCAAAATTAATAGCTAAAATATGTATTTTTCATGAAATTTAAATATCAATTTTAATCTTAAACACAATGTTTTTTCAAGTATTTTAATGTATTTTTGAGGGGCTAAAAAATGTCGAAATTTGACATTATTCAGCACTTTTACACAACTAAATTTTACAATGTTATGAGCTAAAAATATATATTTTTTCATTAAATTTAAGTATCAATTTTAATCTTAAAAACAACGTTTTTTCAAGTATTTTAATGTATTTTTGATAGCCTAAAAAATGTCGAAATTTGACATTATTCAGCACTTTTACACAACTATACTTAACAATATTATGAGCTTAAAATATGTATTTTGCATGAAATTTATGTATTAATTTTATACTTAAAAACAATGTTTTTTCAAGTGTTTTAATGTATTTTTTAAGGCTAAAAAATGTCTAAAATTGACATTATTCAGCCCTTATTTTGATAGAGAAATTCAAAATGTGGTATTAAAGTTCTTTTCGTTAGAAATTGCTATTTTAAACTACTGTAAGCTTATAATAGGAGTTTGAGACTCTATATTGTTATTCAATTGTATATTACACGTGTTTTTCATAGTTTCTTGTTAATTGTAGTGTTATATCATTAATAGAAGGAATTTACCTTATGATAATGCTTTATACCCTCAAAATGTGTTCTTTTCAATGATTTTAGCTAGTTATCGTCGATATATAGCTGTTTTCCTACAAATTGGAGTATACAATCCTTTTTTTAGAATAATTTGCACCTATAAGTAGCTTACATTACATTAAGCTAATAAATCGAAGAGTAATAGGTTATTTATTGTGATATAACGGTATATTGCAAGCGTTTTTCATTGTTTCTTGTAAACTGTAGCGTTATTGTATATATACAAGTAGTTTTACTTATCATATTGCTATAAACCCATAAAATGTAGTGTTTTCAATGATATTAGCTAGTTATCGGTGATATATCACTGTTTTCCTACAAATTGAAGTATAAAATACTCTCTTTAGAATAATTTGCACCTATAATAGCTTACATTACATTAAGCTATTAAATAGAAGAGTTAGAGATTATTTATTGTGATATAACGGTATATTGCAAGCATTTTTCATAGTTTCTTGTAAACTGTAGCGTTATTGTATATATACATGTAGTTTTACTAATCATATTATTATAAACCCATAAAATGTAGTGTTTTCAAGGATTTTAGCTAGTTTTCAGTGAGGAGTTGTTGTTTTCTACAAATTGAAGTTTATTTCTTAACATCTGTAGCTAAATAGCTTTTGATATTCGCTACAACTATATTTTACAAAATTAATAGCTAAAAATATGTATTTTTTATGAAATTAAGATATCAATTTTAATCTTAAAAACTATTTTTTTTCAAGTATTTTAATGTATATTTGAATTGCTAAAAATTGTCGAAATTTGACATTATTCAGCACTTTTACACAACTATACTTAACAATATTATGAGCTAAAAATATGTACTTTTCGTGAAATTTAGGTCGCAATTTTAATCTTAAAAACAATGTTTTTTCAAGTGTTTTAATGTATTTTTGAGGGCTAAAAAATGTCGAAAATTGACATTATTCAGCCCTTATTTTGATAGAGAAATTCAAAATGTGGTATTAAAGTTCTTTTCGTTAGAAATTGCTATTTTAAACTACTGTAAGCTTATAATAGGAGTTTGAGACTCTATATTGTTATTCAATTGTATATTACACGTGTTTTTCATAGTTTCTTGTTAATTGTAGTGTTATATCATTAATAGAAGGAATTTACCTTATGTTAATGCTTTATACCCTCAAAATGTGTTCTTTTCAATGATTTTAGCTAATAATTTATTTTTAGCTATTTATTGTGATATAACGGTATATTGCAAGCGTTTTTCATAGTTTCTTGTAAACTGTAGCGTTATTGTATATATACAAGTAGTTTTACTTATCATATTGCTATAAATCCATAAAATGTAGTGTTTTCAATGATATTAGCTAGTTATCGGTGATATATCACTGTTTTCCTACAAATTGAAGTATAAAATACTCTTTTTAGAATAATTTGCACCTATAAGTAGCTTACATTACATTAAGCTATTAAATAGAAGAGTAAGAGATTATTTATTGTGATATAACGCAATTATAAATAAATATAAATTATATATAAATATAAATTATAATTGCAAGCATTTTTCATAGTTTCTTGTAAACTGTAGTGTTATTGTATATATACATGTAGTTTTACTTATCATATTGCTATAAACCCATAAAATGTAGTGTTTTCAAGGATTTTAGCTAGTTTTCAGTGAGGAGTTGTTTATTTCTACAAATTGAAGTATATTTCTTAATATCTGTAGCTAAATAGCTATTGATATTCGCTACAACTATATTTTACAAAATTAATAGCTAAAAATATGTATTTTTTATGAAATTAAGATATCAATTTTAATCTTAAAAACGATGTTTTTTTAAGTATTTTAATGTATTTTTGTATTGCTAAAAAATGTCGAAATTTGACATTATTCAGCACTTTTACACAACTATATATTACAATGTTATGAGCTAAAATTATGTATTTTTCATGAAATTTACGTATCAATTTTATTCTTATAAACAACCTTTTTTCAAGAATTTTAATGTATTTTTGAAAGCCTAAAAAATGTCGAAATTTGACATTATTCAGCACTTTTACACAACTATATATTACAATATTATGAGCTTAAAATATGTATTTTTCATGAAATTTATATATTAATTTTATTCCTAAAAAAACAACGTTTTTTTAAGTGTTTTAATGTATTTTTGAGGGGCTAAAAAATGTCGAAAATTGACATTATTCAGCCCTTATTTTGATAGCGAAACTCAAAATGTGGTATTATAGTTGTTTTCGTTAGAAATTGCTATTTTAAACTACTGTAAGCTTATAATAGGAGTTTGAGACTCTATATTGTGATACAATTGTATATTACACGTGTTTTTCACAGTTTCTTGTTAATTGTAGTGTTATATCATTAATAGAAGGAATTTACCTTATGATAGTGCTTTATACCCTCAAAATGTGTTCTTTTCAATGATTTTAGCTGGTTATCGGTGATATATAGCTGTTTTCCTACAAATTGAAGTATACAATCCTTTTTTTAGAATAATTTGCACCTATAAGTAGCTTACATTACATTAAGCTAATAAATAGAAGAGTAATAGGTTATTTATTGTGATATAACAGTATATTGCAAGCGTTTTTCATAGTTTCTTCTAAATTGTAGCGTTATTGTATATATACAAGTAGTTTTACTTATCATATTGCTATAAACCCATAAAATGTAGTGTTTTCAATGATTTTAGCTAGTTATCGGTGATATATAGCTGTTTTCCTACAAATTGAAGTATAAAATCCTTTTTTTAGAATAATTTGCACTTATAAGTTGCTTACATTACATTAAGCTAATAAATAGAAGAGTAGGAGGTTTTATATTGTGATATAACGGTATATTGCAAGCGTTTTTCATAGTTTCTTGTAAATTGTAGCATTATTGTATATATACAAGTAGTTTTACTTATCATATTGCTATAAACCCATAAAATGTAGTGTTTTCAATGATAATAGCTAGTTATCGGTGATATATAGCTGTTTTCCTACAAATTGAAGTATAAAATCCTCTTTTTAGAATAATTTGCACATAAAAGTAGCTTACATTACATTAAACTAATAAATAGAGGAGTAAGAGGTTATTTATTGTGATATAACGGTATATTTTAGGCGTTTTTCATAGTTTCTTTTAAACTGTAGCGTTATTGTATATATACAAGTAGTTTTACTTGTCATATTGCTATAAACCCATAAAATGTAGTGTTTTCAATGAAATTAGCTAGTTATCGGTGATTTATAGCTGTTTTCCTACAAATTGAAGTATAAAATCCTCTTTTTAGAATAATTTGACCTATAAGTAGCTTACATTACATTAAGCTATTAAATAGAAGAGTAAAAGGTTATTATTGTGATATAACGGTATATTGCAAAAGTTTTTTATAGTTTCTTGTAACTGTAGCGTTATTGTATATATATACAAGTAGATTTACTTATCATATTACTTTAACCCATAAAATGTAGTGTTTTCAATGATTTTAGCTAGTTATCAGTGAAGAGTTGTTTTTTTCTACAAATTGAAGTATATTTCTTTATATCTCTAGCTAAATAGCTTTTGATATTTGCTACAACTATATTTTGCAAAATTAATAGCTAAAAATATGTATTTTTCATGAAATTTAAATATCAATTTTAATCTTAAACACAATGTTTTTTCAAGTATTTTAATGTATTTTTGAGGGGCTAAAAAATGTCGAAATTTGACATTATTCAGCACTTTTACACAACTAAATTTTACAATGTTATGAGCTAAAAATATATATTTTTCATTAAATTTAAGTATCAATTTTAATCTTAAAAACAACGTTTTTTCAAGTATTTTAATGTATTTTTGATAGCCTAAAAAATGTCGAAATTTGACATTATTCAGCACTTTTACACAACTATACTTAACAATATTATGAGCTTAAAATATGTATTTTTCATGAAATTTATGTATTAATTTTATACTTAAAAACAATGTTTTTTCAAGTGTTTTAATGTATTTTTGAAGGCTAAAAAATGTCGAAAATTGACATTATTCAGCCCTTATTTTGATAGAGAAATTCAAAATGTGGTATTAAAGTTCTTTTCTTTAGAAATTGCTATTTTAAACTACTGTAAGCTTATAATAGGAGTTTGAGACTCTATATTGTTATTCAATTGTATATTACACGTGTTTTTCATAGTTTCTTGTTAATTGTAGTGTTATATCATTAATAGAAGGAATTTACCTAATGATAATGCTTTATACCCTCAAAATGTGTTCTTTTCAATGATTTTAGCTAGTTATCGTCGATATATAGCTGTTTTCCTACAAATTGGAGTATACAATCCTTTTTTTAGAATAATTTGCACCTATAAGTAGCTTACATTACATTAAGCTAATAAATCGAAGAGTAATAGGTTATTTATTGTGATATAACGGTATATTGCAAGCGTTTTTCATTGTTTCTTGTAAACTGTAGCGTTATTGTATATATACAAGTAGTTTTACATATCATATTGCTATAAACCCATAAAATGTAGTGTTTTCAATGATATTAGCTAGTTATCGGTGATATATCACTGTTTTCCTACAAATTGAAGTATAAAATACTCTCTTTAGAATAATTTGCACCTATAAGTAGCTTACATTACATTAAGCTATTAAATAGAAGAGTTAGAGATTATTTATTGTGATATAACGGTATATTGCAAGCATTTTTCATATTTTCTTGTAAACTGTAGCGTTATTGTATATATACATGTAGTTTTACTAATCATATTGCTATAAACCCATAAAATGTAGTGTTGTCAAGGATTTTTGCTAGTTTTCAGTGAGGAGTTGTTGTTTTCTACAAATTGAAGTATGTTTCTTAATATCTGTAGCTAAATAGCTTTTGATATTCGCTACAACTATATTTTACAAAATTAATAGCTAAAAATATGTATTTTTTATGAAATTAAGATATCAATTTTAATCTTAAAAACTATTTTTTTTCAAGTATTTTAATGTATATTTGAATTGCTAAAAAATGTCGAAATTTGACATTATTCAGCACTTTTACACAACTATATTTTTCAATGTTATGAACTAAAAATATGTACTTTTCGTGAAATTTAGGTAGCAATTTTAATCTTAAAAACAACGTTTTTTCAAGTATTTTAATGTATTTTTGAAAGCCTAACAAATGTCGAAATTTGACATTATTCAGCACTTTTACACAACTATATTTTACAATATTATGAGCTTAAAATATGTATATTTCATGAAATTTATAAATTAATTTTATTCCTAAAAACAACGTTTTTTTAAGTGTTTTAATGTATTTTTGAAGGGCTAAAAAATGTCGAAAATTGACATTATTCAGCCCTTATTTTGATAGCGAAACTCAAAATGTGGTATAATAGTTATTTTCGTTAGAAATTGCTATTTTAAACTACTGTAAGCTTATAATAGGAGTTTGAGACTCAATATTGTGATACAATTGTATATTACACGTGTTTTTCATAGTTTCTTGTTAATTGTAGTGTTATATCATTAATGGAAGGAATTTACCTTGTGATAATGCTTCATACTCTCAAAATGTGTTCTTTTCTATGATTTTAGCTAGTTATCGGTGATATATAGCTGTTTCCTACTAATTGAAATATACAATCCTTTTTTTAGAATAATTTGCACCTATAAGTAGCTTACATTACATTATGCTAATAAATCGAAGAGTAATAGGTTATTTATTGTGATATAACGGTATATTGCAAGCGTTTTTCATTGTTTCTTGTAAACTGTAGCGTTATTGTATATATACAAGTAGTTTTACTTATCATATTACTTTAACCCATAATATGTAGTGTTTTCAATGATTTTAGCTAGTTATCAGTGAAGAGTTGTTTTTTTCTACAAATTGAAGTATATTTCTTTATATGTGTAGCTAAATAGCTTTTGATATTTGCTACATCTATATTTTGCAAAATTAATAGCTAAAAATATGTATTTTTCATAAAATTTAAATATCAATTTTAATCTTAAACACAATGTTTTTTCAAGTATTTTAATGTATTTTTGAGGGGCTAAAAAATGTCGAAATTTGACATTATTCAGCACTTTTACACAACTAAATTTTACAATGTTATGAGCTAAAAATATATATTTTTCATTAAATTTACGTATCAATTTTAATCTTAAAAACAACGTTTTTTCAAGTATTTTAATGTATTTTTGATAGCCTAAAAAATGTCGAAATTTGACATTATTCAGTACTTTTACACAACTATACTTAACAATATTATGAGCTTAAAATATGTATTTTTTCATGAAATTTATGTATTAATTTTATTCTTAAAAACAACGTTTTTTCAAGTGTTTCAATGTATTTTTGAAGGCTAAAAAATGTCGAAAATTGACATTATTCAGCCCTTATTTTGATAGAGATATTCAAAATGTGGTATTAAAGTTCTTTTCTTTAGAAATTGCTATTTTAAACTACTGTAAGCTTATAATAGGAGTTTGAGACTCAATATTGTGATACAATTGTATATTACACGTGTTTTTCATAGTTTCTTGTTAATTGTAGTGTTATATCATTAATGGAAGGAATTTACCTTGTGATAATGCTTCATACTCTCAAAATGTGTTCTTTTCTATGATTTTAGCTAGTTATCGGTGATATATAGCTGTTTCCTACTAATTGAAATATACAATCCTTTTTTTAGAATAATTTGCACCTATAAGTAGCTTACATTACATTAAGCTAATAAATAGAAGAGTAATAGGTTATTTATTGTGATATAACAGTATATTGCAAACGTTTTTCATAGTTTCTTGTAAATTGTAGCGTTATTGGATATATACAAGTAGTTTTACTTATCATATTGCTATAAACCCATAAAATGTAGTGTTTTCAATGATTTTAGCTAGTTATCGGTGATATATAGCTGTTTTCCTACAAATTGAAGTATAAAATCCTTTTTTTAGAATAATTTGCACTTATAAGTAGCTTACATTACATTAAGCTAATAAATAGTAGAGTAAGAGGTTATTTATTGTGATATAACGGTATATTGCAAGCGTTTTTCATAGTTTCTTTTAAACTGTAGCGTTATTGTATATATACAATTAGTTTTACTTATCATATTGCTATAAACCCATAAAATGTAGTGTTTTCAATAATATTAGCTAGTTATCGGTGATATATGCTGTTTCTACAAATTGAAGTATAAAATCCTCTGTTTAGAATAATTTGCACCTATAAGTAGCTTACATTACATTAAGCTAATAAATAGAAGAGTAAGAGGTTATTTATTGTGATATAACGGTATATTGCAAGCGTTTTTCATAGTTTCTTTTAAACTGTAGCGTTATTGTATATATACAAGTAGTTTTACTTGTCATATTGCTATAAACCCATAAAATGTAGTGTTTTCAATGAAATTAGCTAGTTATCGGTGATTTATAGCTGTTTTCCTACAAATTGAAGTATAAAATCCTCTTTTTAGAATAATTTGACCTATAAGTAGCTTACATTACATTAAGCTATTAAATAGAAGAGTAAAAGGTTATTTATTGTGATATAACGGTATATTGCAAAAGTTTTTTATAGTTTCTTGTAAACTGTAGCGTTATTGTATATATACAAGTAGTTTTACTTATCATATTACTTTAACCCATAAAATGTAGTGTTTTCAATGATTTTAGCTAGTTATCAGTGAAGAGTTGTTTTTTTCTACAAATTGAAGTGTATTTCTTTATATCTGTAGCTAAATAGCTTTTGATATTTGCTACATCTATATTTTGCAAAATTAATAGCTAAAAATATGTATTTTTCATAAAATTTAAATATCAATTTTAATCTTAAACACAATGTTTTTTCAAGTATTTTAATGTATTTTTGAGGGGCTAAAAAATGTCGAAATTTGACATTATTCAGCACTTTTACACAACTAAATTTTACAATGTTATGAGCTAAAAATATATATTTTTCATTAAATTTACGTATCAATTTTAATCCTAAAAACAACGTTTTTTCAAGTATTTTAATATATTTTTGATAGCCTAAAAAATGTCGAAATTTGACATTATTCAGTACTTTTACACAACTATACTTAACAATATTATGAGCTTAAAATATGTATTTTTTCATGAAATTTATGTATTAATTTTATTCTTAAAAACAACGTTTTTTCAAGTGTTTTAATGTATTTTTGAAGGCTAAAAAATGTCGAAAATTGACATTATTCAGCCCTTAATTTGATAGAGAAATTCAAAATGTAGTATTAAAGTTCTTTTCGTTAGAAATTGCTATTTTAAACTACTGTAATCTTATAATAGGAGTTTGAGACTCTATATTGTTATTCAATTGTATATTACACGTGTTTTTCATAGTTTCTTGTTAATTGTAGTGTTATATCATTAATAGAAGGAATTTACCTTATGATAATGCTTTATACCCTCAAAATGTGTTCTTTTCAATGATTTTAGCTAGTTATCGTCGATATATAGCTGTTTTCCTACAAATTGGAGTATACAATCCTTTTTTTAGAATAATTTGCACCTATAAGTAGCTTACATTACATTAAGCTAATAAATAGAAGAGTAATAGGTTATTTATTGTGATATAACGGTATATTGCAAGCGTTTTTCATTGTTTCTTGTAAACTGTAGCGTTATTGTATATATACAAGTAGTTTTACTTATCATATTGCTATAAACCCATAAAATGTTGTGTTTCCAATGATATTAGCTAGTTATCGGTGATATATCACTGTTTTCCTACAAATTGAAGTATAAAATACTCTCTTTAGAATAATTTGCACCTATAAGTAGCTTACATTACATTAAGCTATTAAATAGAAGAGTTAGAGATTATTTATTGTTATATAACGGTATATTGCAAGCATTTTTCATAGTTTCTTGTAAACTGTAGCTTTATTGTATATATACATGTAGTTTTACTAATCATATTGCTATAAACCCATAAAATGTAGTGTTTTCAAGGATTTTAGCTAGTTTTCAGTGAGGAGTTGTTTTTTTCTACAAATTGAAGTATATTTCTTAATATCTGTAGCTAAATAGCTTTTGATATTCGCTACAACTATATTTTACAAAATTAATAGCTAAAAATATGTATTTTTTATGAAATTAAGATATCAATTTTAATCTTAAAAACTATTTTTTTTCAAGTATTTTAATGTATATTTGAATTGCTAAATAATGTCAAAATTTGACATTATTCAGCACTTTTACACAACTATATTTTTCAATGTTATGAGCTAAAAATATGTACTTTTCATGAAATTTAGGTAGCAATTTTAATCTTAAAAACCACGTTTTTTCAAGTATTTTAATGTATTTTTGAAAGCCTAAAAAATGTCGAAATTTGACATTATTCAGCACTTTTACACAACTATATTTTACAGTATTATGAGCTTAAAATATGCATTTTTCATGAAATTTATGTATTAATTTTATTCCTAAAAACAACGATTTTTTAAGTGTTTTAATGTATTTTTGAAGGGCTAAAAAATGTCGAAAATTGACATTATTCAGCCCTTATTTTGATAGCGAAACTCAAAATGTGGTATTATAGTTATTTTCGTTAGAAATTGCTATTTTAAACTACGCTAAGCTTATAATAGGAGTTTGAGACTCAATATTGTGATACAATTGTATATTACACGTGTTTTTCATAGTTTCTTGTTAATTGTAGTGTTATATCATTAATGGAAGGAATTTACCTTATGATAATGCTTCATACTCTCAAAATGTGTTCTTTTCAATGATTTTAGCTAGTTATCGGTGATATATAGCTGTTTCCTACTAATTGAAGTATACAATCCTTTTTTTAGAATAATTTGCACCTATAAGTAGCTTACATTACATTAAGCTAATAAAATGAAGAGTAAGAGGTTATTTATTGTGATATAGCGGTATATTGCAAGCGTTTTTCATAGTTTCTTTTAAACTGTAGCGTTATTGTATATAAACAAGTAGTTTTACTTATCGAATTGCTATAAACCCATAAAATGTAGTGTTTTCAATGATATTAGCTAGTTATCGGTGATATATAGCTGTTTTCATACAAATTGAAGTATAAATCCTCTTTTTAGAATAATTTGACCTATAAGTAGCTTACGTTACATTAGCTTTAAATAGAAGAGTAAAAGGTTATTTTTGTGATATAACGGTATATTGCAAGCGTTTTTTATAGTTTTCTTGTAAACTGTAGCGTTATTGTATATATACAAGTAGTTTTACTTATCATATTGCTTTAACCCATAAAATGTAGTGTTTTCAATGATTTTAGCTAGTTATCAGTGCAGAGTTTTTTTTTTCTACAAATTGAAGTATATTTCTTTATATCTGTAGCTAAATAGCTTTTGATACAACTATATTTTGCAAAATTAATAGCTAAAAATATGTATTTTTCATGAAATTTAAATATCAATTTTAATCCTAAAAACAATGTTTTTTCAAGTATTTTAATGTATTATTGAGAGCCTAAAAAATGTCGAAATTTGACATTATTCAGCACTTTTACACAACTATACTTAACAATAGTATCAGTTTAAAATATGTATTTTTCATGAAATTTATGTATCAATTTTATTCCTAAAAACAACGTTTTTTCAAGTGTTTTAATCTATTTTTAAAGGGCTAAAAAATGTCGAAAATTGACATTATTCAGCCCTTATTTTCATAGAGAAATTTAATATGTGGCATTATAGTTCTTTTCGTTAGAAATTGCTATTTTAAACTACTGTAAGCTTATAATAGGAGTTTGAGACTCTATATTGTTATTCAATTGTATATTACACGCGTTTTTCATAGTTTCTTGTTAATTGTAGTGTTATATCATTAATAGAAGGAATTTATCTTATGATAATGCTTTATACCCTCAAAATTTGTTCTTTTCAATGATTTTAGCTAGTTATCGTCGATATATAGCTGTTTTCCTACAAATTGGAGTTTACAATCCTTTTTTTAGAATAATTTGCACTTATAAGTAGCTTACATTAAGCTAATAAATACAAGAGTAATAGGTTATTTATTGTGATATAACGGTATATTGCAAGCGTTTTTCATAGTTTCTTGTAAACTGTAGCGTTATTGTATATATACAAGTAGTTTTACTTATCATATTGCTATAAATCCATAAAATGTATTTTTTTCAATGATATTAGCTAGTTATCGGTGATATATCACTGTTTTCCTACAAATTGAAGTATAAAATACTTTTTTTTAGAATAATTTGCACCTATAAGTAGCTTACATTACATTAAGCTATTAAATAGAAGAGTAGAGATTATTTATTGTGATATAACGGTATATTGCAAGCATTTTCATAGTTTCTTGTAAACTGTAGTGTTATTGTATATATACATGTAGTTTTACTTATCATATTGCTAAAAACCCATAAAATGTAGTGGTTTTCAAGGATTTTAGCTTGTTTTCAGGGGAGGGGGTTTTTTTTTCTAAAAATTTGAAGTATATTTCTTAATATCTGTAGCTAAATAGCTTTTGATATTCGCTACAACTATATTTTACAAAATTAATAGCTAAAAATATGTATTTTTTATGAAATTAAGTATCAATTTATCTTAAAAAACGATGTTTTTTTAAGTATTTTAATAATTTTTTTAATTGCCTAAAAAATGTCGAAATTTGACACTATTCAGCACTATTACACAACTATATTTTACAATGTTATGAGCAAAAAATTATGTATTTTTTCATGAAATTTACGTATCAATTTTATTCTTATAAACAACGTTTTTTCAAGAATTTTAATGTATTTTGGAAACCCTAAAAAATGTCGAAATTTGACATTATTCAGCACTTTTACACAACTATATTTTACAATATTATGAGCTTAAAATATGTATTTTCATGAAATTTATATATTAATTTTATTCCTAAAAACAACGTTTTTTTAGGTGTTTTAATGTATTTTGAAGGGTAAAAATGTCGAAAATTGACATTATTCAGCCCTTTTTTTGATAGCGAAACTCAAAATGTGGTATTATAGTTATTACGTTAGAAATTGCTATTTAAACTACTGTAAGCTTATAATAGGAGTTTGAGACTTTATATTGTGATACAATTGAAATTTTACACGTGTTTTTCATATTTTCTTGTTAATGTAGTGTTATATCATTAATAGAAGGAATTTACCTTATGATAAAGCTTCATACCCTCAAAATGTGTTCTTTTCAATGATTTTAGCTAGTTATCGGTGATATATAGCTGTTTCCTACTAATTGAAGTATACAATCCTTTTTTTAGAATAATTTGCACCTATAAGTAGCTTACATTACATTAAGCTAATAAATAGTAGAGTAAGAGGTTATTTATTGTGATATAACGTTATATTGCAAGCGTTTTTCATAGTTTCTTTTAAACTGTAGCGTTATTTTATATATACAATTAGTTTTACTTATCATATTGCTATAAACCCATAAAATGTAGTGTTTTCAATAATATTAGCTAGTTATCGGTGATATATAACTGTTTTCCTACAAATTGAAGTATAAAATCCTCTTTTTACAATAATTTGCACCTATATAGCTTACATTACATTAAGCTAATAAATAGAAGAGTAAAACGTTATTTATTGTGATATAACGGTATATTGCAAGCGTTTTTTATAGTTTCTTGTAAACTGTAGCGTTATTGTATATATACAAGTAGTTTTACTTATCATATTGCTTTAACCCATAAAATGTAGTGTTTTCAATGATTTTAGCTAGTTATCAGTGCAGAGGTTTTTTTTTCTACAAATTGAAGTATATTTCTTTATATCTGTAGCTAAATAGCTTTTGATATTTGCTACAACTATATTTTGCAAAATTAATAGCTAAAAATATGTATTTTTCATGAAATTTAAATATCAATTTTAATCTTAAAAACAATGTTTTTTCAAGTATTTTAATGTATTATTGGGAGTCTAAAAAATGTCGAAAATTGACATTATTCAGCCCTTATTTTCATAGAGAAATTCAAAATGTGGTATTATAGTTGTTTTCGTTAGAAATTGCTATTTTAAACTACTGTAAGCTTATAATAGGAGTTTGAGACTCTATATTGTGATACGATTGTATATTACACGTGTTTTTCATAGTTTCTTGTTAATTGTAGTGTTATATCATTAATAGAAGGAATTTACCTTATGATAATGCTCTATACCCTAAAAATGTGTTCTTTTCAATGATTTTAGCTAGTTATTGGTGATATATAGCTGTTTTCGTACAAATTGAAGTATACAATCCTTTTTTTAGAATAATTTGCACCTATAAGTAGCTTACATTAAAGTAGTCGTCCAGACCCTTTTTTTTTTTGCCGAATTATGTTGAATGTACATTCAAAACACCTAATCCACCAAAAATAATTGATTTCCAGGTCTTATTTCCGTAAAAACACGACTTTTGTAAAAAGCGCGCGAAAAAAAAATGCTTCCCTCCAACAGGGCTACGACTGTTATTGATGACGTCAGAACAGGGACGCCCGCAGACACTCTGTCTGGCACCTGTCGGCAAATGTTTTGATGAGCGATTGTACTTCGGTGTCAGACAGTGAATCTGTCGCTGTGACAGATTTAGAGTACGATGCTCAATCTGACACCGAAAGAAATGACGCTGGTCGCGTATACTATGAGGAAAACGAACCTCAGATTGTCATGGGATCCTATATATTTGAGCCCGAGTACGAGGTGGATTAACAGGTGTCTCTTTATCTTTCTTTATCTGTCTCTTTATCTTGGCAGGAGGTATGAGATGTGCACTCGCGCGTATGTCCCCCGGTGAAATTATGAATTATTTAATCATAATTTATACTAGTTATGGACAATTACAGTATCTTATAAGTTTTAACTACACAATCGATATTAATAAACGGCTGTTATTTACCAAATAAGCAGTACATGAGAACAGCAGGGCTGTCATAAGCAATAATGTAAAGGGCTACTTGCATTATGTCGGCGAGGAAGAGGCAAGGTGGGTAGGGATGGGTGCCGTGCGAGGCTACATCAGCTGTGTCCCTCCTTCTCCCGCCCAGATTAGCGACAGTGTTTAGTTTGAGAGAGTTAAAATCATGACTTATTAGTATCAATTTGAGAGAAATAAGCTGTAGAGTGTTGTACGCTTACGGTAATGTGGAGTATTATTCTGGATATGGGGTTCTGGATATGGGGATTATTTACGGATCGAGGTCATCTCTGAAATTATGAACATAGTTTAATTATGATTGTTACAAATTAGGGAGCATTACAGTATCTTATAACGAGACAAAGATTCATTAAATTTACTGATAAGCATTACATGAAGACAGCATAGCTGAAATTTGACACACTAATACTGTAAAATGCTACGTGGCAACGTCTACAGCTGAATGTCAGTAATCTCCCGGCAGCTCGATCTACTTACTCTTACGTACTGTCTATTGTCATCATGACTTACCTTAATGTTGTGATGATCACAGCAAGTGTTCAAAGTGGCCACCATCAGCTTCAATACACAGTTGCGCTCGCTGAAGTATGGAATGAACACTTTTCTTAGAATTCTGGCTTGTTCTTGATGTGCTGTGAAGCTGCCATTATTCTCTCCAGAAGTTCTTGCTTGTTGTCACTTTTCTTATTGTATACATGTGATTTCATGTCTCCCCAGAGATAAAAATCCAGTGGTGTTAGGTCTGGTGATCTGGCAGGCCATGGGTGTGGTCCTCCCCGGCCTATCCACCGTCCAGGAAATGTTTGGTCAAGATGCTGCCTCACTTGCTTACTGAAGTGTGGTGGTGCCCCGTCATGCTGAAATACTAGTCGGCGCCGTGTGCCCAGGGGAACATCTAGGAGTGAGGGAGGTGATCTATCAAAAAGTTAGCATAAATATCCCCGTTAATGCGATCTTGAAAGATGTGTGGGCCAATCAAGTGCTCACCAATCATGCCACACCAGACATTAATAGAAAATCTTTGCTGGAAATTACTTTCTACCATCTTGTGAGGATTCTCCTTTGATCACCAATGTTCATTATGAGCATTATGCATTCCGGCACGGGTAAATGTGGCCTCATCGGTGAACAAAATATATTTCCACAGCTGGGAATTTGCTTGTAGCGATTTACAAAACTCCAATCGCCTCACTGAATCTCCATCCTGAAGATGTTGAACCTTGTGCAGATGATATGGATGAAGACCTTCTTTTCTCAGCACCCTCCATGCTTTCATGTGAGAAACTCCAAGTCGGAGGGAAATTCTTCTTGTGCTTATGTCTGGCTGTTTTCCGCTGCATGAAGAATCTGCCTCACCTTTCCATGTTCCCCTATCCTTTCAGCTGTTGCACCCATTCCAGGAAAGATCCTTTGTCACGAAGGTGTTGAAATACCCTGTAAAATGTTCAAACATTGGGACATTTTCTGTTAGGGTATCTTCTTCTGTATTCCTGTACGGCAGCATTTGCACTTCCATTGCAGAACCCGTAGATAAACACCATATCCGCATACTCCACGTTACTGTAGGAGTACGGCATTGTCCGCAGAGTTCACTCTCTCAAACTAAACACTGCCACTGCCCCTGGGCGGGAGAAGGAGGGACACAGCTGATGTAGCCTCGCACGGCACCCATCCCTACCCACCTTGCCTCTTCCTCACCGACATAATGTCAAGTAGCCCTTTACATTATTGCTTATGACAGCCCTGCTGTTCTCATGTACTGCTTATTTGGTAAATAACAGCCGTTTATTAATATCGATTGTGTAGTTAAAACTTATAAGATACTATAATTGTCCATAACTAGTAGAAATTATGATTAGATAATTCATAATTTCACCGGGGGGCATACGCGCGAGTGCACATCTCATACCTCCTGCCTCCCGCTAGCCGTGAGTTACATGACGGCCGCGGTAATTCTTTCTCACTCCATGTCACGTAAAGGAAGCTTCAGAAAGCATATGGGTATAGAGCATTTTGTTCTTAGAATAATTCGGTCTATCTCCTGTACCAACATTTGCATAAACTCGTGTTACACCCTGTATTTATCTCTGTGTTTACGTCTCTCTCTGATCAGCGCGGGAAGATGAGCCTCCCTGATGCTACGTCACCGAGCCTGAGCCTGAGCGTCTGCAAACCTTGAGAGCGTTTTGAAAACTCGGGGAATTTGCAGATTTTGATTGCGGATTATTTAAAAACGGCTGACTGGATACAAAAAGTGACGACGTATTGTTGATATACTCGTTAATGGCTATGCTTTGATTGCATTAAATCAGGAATGATGAAATGGTCTGGACGATTACTTTAAGCTAATAAATAGAAGAGTAATAGGTTATTTATTGTGATATAACGGTATTTTGCAAGCGTTTTTCATAGTTTCTTTTAAACTGTAGCGTTATTGTATATATACAATTAGTTTTACTTATCATATTGCTATAAACCCATAAAATGTAGTGTTTTCAATGATATTAGCTAGTTATCGGTGATATATAACTGTTTTCCTACAAATTTTAGTATAAAATCCTCTTTTTAGAATAATTTGCACCTATAAGTAGCTTACATTACAATTAGCTATTAAATAGAAGAGTAAGAGGTTATTTATTGTGATTTAACGGTATATTGCAAGCATTTGTCATAGTTTCTTGTAAACTGTAGCGTTATTGTATATATACAAGTAGTTCTACTTATCATGTTGCTATAAACCCATAAAATGTAGTGTTTTCAATGATTTTAGCTAGTTATCAGTGAAGAGTTGTTTTTTTCTACAAATTGAATTATATTTCATTATATCTGTAGCTAAATAGCTTTTGATATTTGCTACAACTATATTATACAAAATTAATAGCTAAAAATATGTATTTTTTATGAAATTTAGATATCAATTTTAATCTTAAAACATTGTTATTTCCAGTATTTTAATGTTTTTTGAATGGCTAAAAAATGTCGAAATTTGACATTATTCAGCACTTTTACACAACTATATTTTACAATGTTATGAGCTAAAAATATTTATTTTTCATGAAATTTATATATTAATTTTATTCCTAAAAACAACGTTTTTTTAAGTGTTTTAATGTATTTTTGAAGGGCTAAAAAATGTCGAAAATTGACATTATTCAGCCCTTATTTTGATAGCGAAACTCAAAATGTGGTATTATAGTTATTTTCGTTAGAAATTGCTATTTTAAACTACTGTAAGCTTATAATAGGAGTTTGAGACTCTATATTGTGATACAATTGTATATTACACGTGTTTTTCATAGTTTCTTGTTAATTGTAGTGTTATATCATTAATAGAACGAATTTACCTTATGATAATGCTTTATACACTCAAAATGTGTTCTTTTCAATGATTTTAGCTAGTTATTGGTGATATATAGCTGTTTTCCTACAAATTGAAGTATAAAATCCTTTTTTTAGAATAATTTGCACCTATAAGTAGCTTACATTGCATTAAGCTAATAAATAGAAGAGTAGGAGGTTATTTATTGTGATATAACGGTATATTGCAAGCGTTTTTCATAGTTTCTTGTAAATTGTAGCATTATTGTATATATACAAGTAGTTTTACTTATCATATTGCTATAAACCCATAAAATGTAGTGTTTTCAATGATATTAGCTAGTTATCGGTGATATATAGCTGTTTTCCTACAAATTGAAGCATACAATCCTTTTTTTAGAATAATTTGCACCTAAAAGTAGCTTACATTACATTAAGCTAATAAATAGAGGAGTAATAGGTTATTTATTGTGATATAACGGTATATTGGAAGCGTTTTTCATAGTTTCTTGTAAACTGTAGCGTTATTGTATATATACAAGTAGTTTTACTTATCATATTGCTATAAACCTATAAAATGTAGTTTTTTCAATGATAAACGGTTATCTAGTTATCGGTGATATATAACTGTTTTCCTACAAATTGAAGTATAAAATTATCTTTTTAGAATAATTTGCACATATAAGTAGCTTATATTACATTAAGCTATTAAATAGAAGAGTAAGAGGTTATTTATTGTGATATAACGGTATATTGCAAGCATTTTTCATAGTTTCTTGTAAACTGTAGCGTTATTGTATATATACAAGTAGTTTTACTTATCATATTGCTATAAACCCATAAGATGTAGTGTTTTCAATGATTTTAGCTAGTTATCAGTGAAGAGGTTTTTTTTTCTACAAATTGAAGTATATTTCATTATATATGAAGCTAAATAGCTTTTGATATTTGCTACAACTATATTTTACAAAATTAATAGCTAAAAATATGTATTTTTTATGAAATTTAGATATCAATTTTAATCTTAAAAACAATGTTTTTTCCAGTATTTTAATGTATTTTTGAAGGGCTAAAAAATGTCGAAAATTGACATTATTCAGCCCTTATTTTGATAGCGAAACTCAAAATGTGGTATTATTGTTATTTTCGTTAAAAATTGCTATTTTAAACTACTGTAAGCTTATAATAGGAGTTTGAGACTCAATATTGTGATACAATTGTATATTACACGTATTTTTCATAGTTTCTTGTTAATTGTAGTGTTATATCATTAATGGAAGGAATTTACCTTATGATAATGCTTCATACGCTCAAAATGTGTTCTTTTCAATGATTTTAGCTAGTTATCGGTGATATATAGCTGTTTCCTACTAATTGAAGTATACAATCCTTTTTTTAGAATAATTTGCACCTATAAGTAGCTTACATTACATTAAGCTAATAAATAGTAGAGTAAGTGGTTATTTATTGTGATATAACGGTATATTGCAAGCGTTTTTCATAGTTTCTTTTAAACTGTAGTGTTATTGTATATATACAATTAGTTTTACTTATCATATTGCTATAAACCCATAAAATGTAGTGTTTTCAATGATATTAGCTAGTTATCGGTGATATATAGCTGTTTTCCTACAAATTGAAGTATAAAATCCTTTTTTTAGAATAATTTGCACCTATAAGTAGCTTACATTACATTAAGCTAATAAATAGAAGAGTAAGAGGTTATTTATTGTGATATAACGGTACATTGCAAGCGTTTTTCATAGTTTCTTTTAAACTGTAGCGTTATTGTATATAAACAAGTAGTTTTACTTATCATATTGCTATAAACCCATAAAATGTAGTGTTTTCAATGATATTAGCTAGTTATCGGTGATATATAGCTGTTTTCCTACAAATTGAAGTATAAAATCCTCTTTTTAGAATAATTTGCACCTATAAGTAGCTTACGTTACATTAAGCTATTAAATAGAAGAGTAAAAGTTTATTTATTGTGATATAACGGTATATTGCAAGCTTTTTTTATAGTTTCTTGTAAACTGTAGCGTTAATGTATATATACAAGTAGTTTTACTTATCATATTGCTTTAACCCATAAAATGTAGTGTTTTCAATGATTTTAGCTAGTTATCAGTGCAGAGTTGTTTTTTTCTACAAATTGAAGTATATTTCTTTATATCTGTAGCTAAATAGCTTTTGATATTTGCTACAACTATATTTTGCAAAATTAATAGCTAAAAATATGTATTTTTCATGAAATTTAAATATCAATTTTAATCTTAAAAACAATGTTTTTTCAAGTATTTTAATGTATTATTGAGAGGCTAAAAAATGTCGAAATTTGACATTATTCAGCACTTTTACACAACTATATTTTACAATATTATGAGCTTCATATATGTATTTTTCATGAAATTTATGTATCAATTTTATTCCTAAAAACAACGTTTTTTCAAGTGTTTTAATCTATTTTTGAAGGGCCATTAAATGTCGAAAATTGACATTATTCAGCCCTTATTTTTATAGAGAAATTCAAAATGTGGTATTATAGTTGTTTTCGTTAGAAATTGCTATTTTAAGCTACTGTAAGCTTATAATAGGAGTTTGAGACTCTATATTGTGATACGATTGTATATTACACGTGTTTTTCATAGTTTCTTGTTAATTGTAGTGTTATATCATTAATAGAAGGAATTTACCTTATGATAATGCTCTATACCCTAAAAATGTGGTCTTTTCAATGATTTTAGCTAGTTATCGGTGATATATAGCTGTTTTCCTACAAATTGAAGTATACAATCCTTTTTTTAGAATAATTTGCACCTATAAGTAGCTTACATTACATTAAGCTAATAAATAGAAGAGTAATAGGTTATTTATTGTGATATAACGGTATATTGCAAGCGTTTTTCATAGTTTCTTGTAAACTGTAGCGTTATTGTATATATACAAGTAGTTTTACTTATCATATTGCTATAAATCTATAAAATGTAGTGTTTTCAATTATATTAGCTAGTTATCGGTGATATATCACTGTTTTCCTACAAATTGAAGTATAAAATACTCTTTTTAGAATAATTTGCACCTATAAGTAGCTTACATTACATTAAGCTATTAAATAGAAGAGTAAGAGATTATTTATTGTGATATAACGGTATATTGCAAGCATTTTTCATAGTTTCTTGTAAACTGTAGTGTTATTGTATATATACATGTAGTTTTACTTATCATATTGCTATAAACCCATAAAATGTAGTGTTTTCAAGATTTTAGCTAGTTTTCAGTGAGGAGTTTTTTTTTTTTACAAATTGAAGTATATTTCTTAATATCTATGGCTAAATAGCTTTTGATATTCGCTACAACTATATTTTACAAAATTAATAGCTAAAAATATTTATTTTTTATGAAATTAAGATATCAATTTTAATGTTAAAAACGATGTTTTTTCAAGTATTTTAATGTATTTTTGAATTGCTAAAAAATGTCGAAATTTGATATTATTCAGCAATTTTACACAACTATATTTTACAATGTTATGAGCTAAAATTATGTCTTTTCATGAAATTTACGTATGAATTTTATTCTTAAAAACAACGTTTTTTCAAGTATTTTAATGTATTTTTGAAAGCCTAAAAAATGTCGAAATTTGACATTATTCAGCACTTTTACACAACTATATTTTACAATATTATGAGCTTAAAATATGTATTTTTCATGAAATTTATATATTAATTTTATTCCTAAAAACAACGTTTTATTAAGTGTTTTAATGTATTTTTGAAGGGCTAAAAAATGTCGAAAATTGACATTATTCAGCCCTTATTTTGATAGCGAAACTCAAAATGTGGTATTATAGTTATTTACGTTGGAAATTGCTATTTTAAACTACTGTAAGCTTATAATAGGAGTTTGAGACTCTATATTGTGATACAATTGTATATTACACGTGTTTTTCATAGTTTCTTGTTAATTGTAGTGTTATATCATTAATAGAAGGAATTTACCTTATGATAATGCTTCATACCCTCAAAATGTGTTTTTTTCAATGATTTTAGCTAGTTATCGGAGATATATAGCTGTTTCCTACTAATTGAAGTATACAATCCTTTTTTTAGAATAATTTGCACCTATAAGTAGCTTACATTACATTAAGCTAATAAATAGTAGAGTAAGAGGTTATTTATTGTGATATAACGGTATATTGCAAGCGGTTTTCATAGTTTCTTTTAAACTGTAGCATTATTGTATATAAACAAGTAGTTTTACTTATCATATTGCTATAAACCCATAAAATGTAGTGTTTTCAATGATATTAGCTAGTTATCGGTGATATATAGCTGTTTTCATACAAATTCAAGTATAAAATCCTCTTTTTAGAATAATTTGACCTTTAAGTAGCTTACGTTACATTAAGCTATTAAATAAAAGAGTAAAAGGTTATTTATTGTGATATAACGTTATATTGCTAGCGTTTTTTATAGTTTCTTGTAAACTGTAGCGTTATTGTATATATACAAGTAGTTTTACTTATCATATTGCTTTAACCCATAAAATGTAGTGTTTTCAATGATTTTAGCTAGTTATCAGTGCAGAGTTGTTTTTTTCTACAAATTGAAGTATATTTCTTTATATCTGTAGCTAAATAGCTTTTGATATTTGCTACAACTATATTTTGCAAAATTAATAGCTAAAAATATGTATTTTTCATGCAATTTAAATATCAATTTTAATCTTAAAAACAATGTTTTTTCAAGTATTTTAATGTATTATTGAGAGGCTAAAAAATGTCGAAATTTGACATTATTCAGCACTTTTACACAACTATATTTTACAATATTATGAGCTTCATATATGTATTTTTCATGAAATTTATGTATCAATTTTATTCCTAAAAACAACGTTTTTTCAAGTGTTTTAATCTATTTTTGAAGGGCTAAAAAATGTCGAAAATTGACATTATTCAGCCCTTATTTTCATAGAGATATTCAAAATGTGGTATTATAGTTGTTTTCGTTAGAAATTGCTATTTTAAAATACTGTAAGCTTATAATAGGAGTTTGAGACTCTATATTGTGATACAATTGTATATTACACGTGTTTTTCATAGTTTCTTGTTAATTGTAGTGTTATATCATTAATAGAAGGAATCTACCTTATGATAATGCTCTATTACCTAAAAATGTGTTCTTTTCAATGATTTTAGCTAGTTATCGGTGATATATAGCTGTTTTCCTACAAATTGAAGTATACAATCCTTTTTTTAGAATAATTTGCACTTATAAGTAGCTTACATTAAGCTAATAAATAGAAGAGTAATAGGTTATTTATTTTGATATAACGGTGTATTGCAAGCGTTTTTCATAGTTTCTTGTAAATTGTACAAGATATATATATATACAATTTATTATTGTATATATAAAAGTAGTTTTACTTATCATATTGCTATAAACCCATAAAATGTAGTGTTTTCAATGATATTAGCTAGTTATCGGTGATATATAGCTGTTTTCCTACAAATTGAAGTATACAATCCTTTTTTTAGAATAATTTGCACCTAAAAGTAGCTTACATTACATTAAGCTAATAAATAGAGGAGTAATAGGTTATTTATTGTGATATAACGGTATATTGCAAGCGTTTTTCATAGTTTCTTGTAAACTGTAGCGTTATTGTATATATACAAGTAGTTTTAGTTATCATATTGCTATAAACCCATAAAATGTAGTTTTTTCAATGATATTAGCTAGTTATCGGTGATATATAACTGTTTTCCTACAAATTGAAGTATAAAATCCTCTTTTTAGAATATTTTGCACCTATAAGTAGCTTACATTACCTTAAGCTATTAAATAGAAGAGTAAGAGGTTATTTATTGTGATATAACGGTATATTGCAAGCATTTTTCATAGTTTCCTAGTAAACTGTAGCGTTATTGTATATATACATGTAGTTTTACTTATCATATTGCTATAAGCCCATAAAATGTAGTGTTTTCAAGGATTTTAGCCAGTTATCAGTGAAAAGTTTTTTTTTTCTACAAATTGAAGTATATTTCCACATGTAGTTTTACTTATCATATTGCTATAAACCCATAAATTTAGTGTTTTCAAGGATTTTAGCCAGTTATCAGTGAAAAGTTTTTTTTCTTCTACAAATTGAAGTATATTTCCACATGTAGTTTTACTTATCATGTTGCTATAAACCCATAAAATGTAGTGTTTTCAAGGATTTTAGCTAGTTATCAGTGAAGAGTTTTTTTTTCTACAAATTGAAGTTTATTTCTTTATATCTGTAACTATATAGTTTTTGATATTCGCTACAACTATATTTTACAAAATTAATAGCTAAAAAAATTTATTTATTATGAAATTTAGATATCAATTTTAATCTTAAAAACGATGTTTTTTCAAGTATTTTAATGTATTTTTGAATTGCTAAAAAATGTCGCAATATAACATTATTCAGCACTTTTACACAACTATACTTTACAATGTTATGAGCTGAAAATATGTATTTTTCATGATATTTAGGTATCAATTTTAATCTTAAAAACAACTTTTTTCAAGTATTTTAATGTATTTTTGAAAGTCTAAAAAATGTCGAAATTTGACATTATGCAGCACTTTTACACAACTATAGTTTACAATATTATGAGCTTAAAATATGTATTTTTCATGAAATTTATGTATTAATTTTATTCCTAAAAACAACGTTTTTTCAAGTGTTTTAATGTATTTTTGCAGGGCTAAAAAATGTTGAAAATTGACATTATTCAGCCCTTATTTTGATAGCGAAATTCAAAATGTGGTATTATAGTTGTTTTCGTTAGAAATTGCTATTTTAAACTACTGGAAGCTTATAATAGGAGTTTGAGGCTCTATATTGTGATACGATTGTATATTACAAGTGTTTTTCATAGTTTCTTGTTAATTGTAGTGTTATATCATTAATAGAAGGAATTTACCTTATGATAATGCTTTATACCCTCAAAATGTGTTCTTTTCATTGATTTTAGCTAGTTATCGGTTATATATAGTTGTTTTCCTACAAATTGAAGTATACAATCCTTTTTTTAGAATAATTTGCACCTATAAGTAGCTTACATTACATTAAGCTAATAAATATAAAAGTAAGAGGTTATTTATTGTGATATAACGGTATATTGCAAGCGTTTTTCATAGTTTCTTGTAAATTGTAGCGTTATTGTATATATAAAAGTAGTTTTACTTATCATATTGCTATAAATCCATAAAATGTAGTGTTTTCAATGATATTAGCTAGTTATCGGTGATATATAGCTGTTTTCCTACAAATTGAAATATAAAATCCTCTTTTTAGAATAATTTGCACCTATAAGTAGCTTACATTACATTAAGCTAATAAATAGAAGAGTAAGAGGTTATTTATTGTGATATAACGGTATATTGCAAGCGTTTTTCATAGTTTCTTTTAAACTGTAGCGTTATTGTATATATACAAGTAGTTTTACTTATCATATTGCTATAAACCCATAAAATGTAGTGTTTTCAATAATATTAGCTAGTTATCGGTGATATATAGCTGTTTTCCTACAAATTGAAGTATAAAATCCTCTTTTTAGAATAATTTGACCTATAAGTATCTTACATTACATTAAGCTATTAAATAGAAGAGTAAAACGTTATTTATTGTGATATAACGGTATATTGCAAGCGTTTTTTATAGTTTCTTGTAAACTGTAGCGTTATTGTATATATACAAGTAGTTTTACTTATCATATTGCTTTAACCCATAAAATGTAGTGTTTTCAATGATTTTAGCTAGGTTTCAGTGAAGAGTTTTTTTTTCTACAAATTGAAGTATATTTCTTTATATCTGTTGCTAAATAGCTTTTGATATTTGCTACAACTATATTTTGCAAAATTAATAGCTAAAAATATGTATTTTTTATGAAATTTAGATATCAATTTTAATCTTAAAAACAATGTTTTTTCCAGTATATTAATGTATTTTTGAAAGGTTAAAAAATGTCGAAATTTGACATTATTCAGCACTTTTACACAACTATATTTTACAATATTATGAGCTTAAAATATGTATTTTTCATGAAATTTATGTATCAATTTTATTCTGAAAAACAACGTTTTTTCAAGTGTTTTAATGTATTTTTGAAGGGCTAAAAAATGTCGAAAATTGACATTATTCAGCCCTTTTTTTGATAGAGAAATTCAAAATGTGGTATATAGTTTTTTTTCTTTAGAAATTGCTATTTTAAACTACTGTAAGCTTATAATAGGAGTTTGAGACTCTATATTGTGATACGATTGTATATTACACGTGTTTTTCATAGTTTCTTGTTAATTGTAGTGTTATATCATTAATAGAAGGAATTTACCTTATGATAATGCTTTATACCCTCAAAATGTGTTCTTTTTCATTTATTTTAGCTAGTTATCGGTGATATATAGCTGTTTTCCTACAAATTGAAGTATACAATACTTTTTTTAGAATAATTTGCACCTAAAAGTAGCTTACATTACATTAAGCTAATAAATAGAAGAGTAATAGGTTATTTATTGTGATATAATTGTGATAATATTGCAAGCATTTTTCATAGGTTCTTGTAAACTGTAGCGGTATTGTATATATACAAGTAGTTTTACTTATCATATTGCTATAAACCCATAAAATGTAGTGTTTTCAATGATATTAGCTAGTTATCGGTGATATATCACTGTTTTCCTACAAATTGAAGTATAAAATCCTCTTTTTAGAATAATTTTCACCTATAAGTAGCTTACATTACATTAAGCTATTAAATAGAAGAGTAAGAAGTTATTTATTGTGATATAACGGTATATTGCAAGCATTTTTCATAGTTTCTTGTAAATAGTAGCGTTATTGTATATATACAAGTAGTTTTACTTATCATATTGCTATAAACCCATAAAATGTAGTGTTTTCAAGGGTTTTAGCTAGTTATCAGTGACGAGCTGTTTTTTTCTACAAATTGAAGTATATTTTTTTATATCTGTAACTAAATAGCTTTTGATATTCCCTACAACTATATTTTACAAAATTAATAGCTAAAAATATGTAATTTCTATAACATTTAGGTATCAATTTTAATCTTAAAAACGATGTTTTTTCAAGTATTTTAATGTATTTTTGAATTGCTAAAAAATGTCGAAATTTGACATTACTCAGCACTTTTACACGACTATATTTTACAATGTTATGAGCTGAAAATATGTATTTTTCATATTTAGGTATCAATTTTAATCATAAAAACAATGTTTTTTCCAGTATTTTAATGTATTTTTGAGAGCTTAAAAAATGTCGAAATTTGACATTATTCAGCACTTTTACACCACTATAGTTTACAATATTATGAGCTTAAAATATGTATTTTTCATGAAATTTATGTATTAATTTTATTCCTACAAACAACGTTTTTTCAAGTGTTTTAATTTTTTTTTGCAGGGCTAAAAAATGTCGAAAATTGACATTATTCAGCCCTTATTTTGATAGCGAAATTCAAAATGTAGTATTATAGTTGTTTTCGTTAGAAATTGCTATTTTAAACTACTGTAAGCTTATAATAGGAGTTTGAGACTCTATATTGTGATACGATTGTATATTACAAGTGTTTTTCATAGTTTCTTGTTAATTGTAGTGTTATATCATTAATAGAAGGAATTTACCTTATGATAATGCTTTATACCCTCAAAATGTGTTCTTTTCAATAATTTTAGCTAGTTATCGATGATATATAGCTGTTTTCCTACAAAGTGAAGTATACAATCCTTTTTTTAGAATAATTTGCACCTATAAGTAGCTTACATTACATTAAGCTATTAAATAGAGGAGTAAAAGGTTATTTATTGTGAATTAACGGTATATTGCAAGCTTTTTTTATAGTTTCTTGTAAACTGTAGCGTTATTGTATATATACAAGTAGTTTTACTTATCATATTGCTTTAACCCATAAAATGTAGTGTTTTCAATGATTTTAGCTAGTTATCAGTGCAGAGTTGTTTTTTTCTACAAATTGAAGTATATTTCTTTATATCTGTAGCTAAATAGCTTTTGATATTTGCTACAACTATATTTTGCAAAATTAATAGCTAAAAATATGTATTTTTCATGAAATTTACGTATCAATTTTAATCATAAAAACAACGTTTTTTCAAGTATTTTAATGTATTATTGAGAGGCTAAAAAATGTCGAAATTTGACATTATTCAGCACTTTTACACAACTATATTTTACACACTTATTATGAGCTTCATATATGTATTTTTCATGAAATTTATGTATCAATTTTATTCCTAAAAACAACGTTTTTTTAAGTGTTTTAATCTATTTTTGAAGGGCTGAAAAATGTCGAAAATTGACATTATTCAGCCCTTATTTTGATAGAGAAATTCAAAATGTGGTATTAAATTTCTTTTCCTAGAAATTGCTATTTTAAACTACTGTAAGCTTATAATAGGAGTTTGAGACTCTATATTGTTATTCAATTGTATATTACACGGGTTTTTCATAGTTTCTTGTTAATTGTAGTGTTATATCATTAATAGAAGGAATTTACCTTATGATAATGCTTTATACCCTCAAAATGTGTTCTTTTCAATGATTTTAGCTAGTTATCGTCGATATATAGCTGTTTTCCTACAAATTGGAGTATACAATCCTTTTTTTAGAATAATTTGCACCTATAAGTAGCTTACATTACATTAAGCTAATAAATAGAAGAGTAATAGGTTATTTATTGTGATATAACGGTATATTGCAAGCGTTTTTCATTGTTTCTTGTAAACTGTAGCGTTATTGTATATATACAAGTAGTTTTACTTATCATAATGCTATAAACCCATAAAATGTAGTGTTTTCAATGATATTAGCTAGTTATCGGTGATATAGCACTGTTTTCCTACAAATTGAAGTATAAAATACTCTCTTTAGAATAATTTGCACCTATAAGTAGCTTACATTACATTAAGCTATTAAATAGAAGAGTTAGAGATTATTTATTGTGATATAACGGTATATTGCAAGCATTTGTCATAGTTTCTTGTAAACTGTAGCGTTATTGTATATATACAAGTAGTTTTACTTATCATATTACTTTAACCCATAAAATGTAAGGTTTTCAATGATTTTAGCTAGTTATCAGTGATGAGTTGTTTTTTTCTACAAATTGAAGTATATTTATTTATATCTGTAGCTAAATAGCTTTTGATATTTGCTACAACTATATTTTGCAAAATTAATAGCTAAAAATATGTATTTTTCATGAAATTTAAATATCAATTTTAATCTTAAACACAATGTTTTTTCAAGTATTTTAATGTATTTTTGAGGGGCTAAAAAATGTCGAAATTTGACATTATTCAGCACTTTTACACAACTAAATTTTACAATGTTATGAGCTAAAAATATATATTTTTCATTAAATTTACGTATCTATTTTAATCTTAAAAACAACGTTTTTTCAAGTATCTTAATGTATTTTTGATAGCCTAAAAAATGTCGAAATTTGACATTATTCAGCACTTTTACACAACTATACTTAACAATATTATGAGCTTAAAATATGTATTTTTCATGAAATTTATGTATTAATTTTATTCTTAAAAACAACGTTTTTTCAAGTGTTTTAATGTATTTTTGAAGGCTAAAAAATGTCGAAAATTGACATTATTCAGCCCTTATTTTGATAGAGAAATTCAAAATGTGGTATTAAATTTCTTTTCGTTAGAAATTGCTATTTTAAACTACTGTAAGCTTATAATAGTAGTTTGAGACTCTATATTGTTATTCAATTGTATATTACACGTGTTTTTCATAGTTTCTTGTTAATTGTAGTGTTATATCATTAATAGAAGGAATTTACCTTATGATAATGCTTTATACCCTCAAAATGTGTTCTTTTCAATGATTTTAGCTAGTTATCGTCGATATATAGCTGTTTTCCTACAAATTGGAGTATACAATCCTTTTTTTAGAATAATTTGCACCTATAAGTAGCTTACATTACATTAAGCTAATAAATAGAAGAGTAATAGGTTATTTATTGTGATATAACGGTATATTGCAAGCGTTTTTCATTGTTTCTTGTAAACTGTAGCGTTATTGTATATATACAAGTAGTTTTACTTATCATATTGCTATAAACCCATAAAATGTAGTGTTTTCAATGATATTAGCTAGTTATCGGTGATATATCACTGTTTTCCTACAAAGTGAAGTATAAAATACTCTCTTTAGAATAATTTGCACCTATAAGTAGCTTACATTACATTAAGCTATTAAATAGAAGAGTTAGAGATTATTTATTGTGATATAACGGTATATTGCAAGCATTTTTCATAGTTTCTTGTAAACTGTAGCGTTATTGTATATATACATGTAGTTTTACTAATCATATTGCTATAAACCCATAAAATGTAGTGTTTTCAAGGATTTTAGAGAGTTTTCAGTGAGGAGTTTTTTTTCTTCTACAAATTGAAGTATATTTCTTAATATCTGTAGCTAAATAGCTTTTGATATTCGCTACAACTATATTTTACAAAATTAATAGCTAAAAATATGTATTTTTTATGAAATTAAGATATCAATTTTAATCTTAAAAACTATTTTTTTTCAAGTATTTTAATGTATATTTGAATTGCTAAAAAATGTCGAAATTTGACATTATTCAGCACTTTTACACAACTATATTTTTCAATGTTATGAGCTAAAAATATGTACTTTTCATGAAATTTAGGTCGCAATTTTAATCTTAAAAACAACGTTTTTTCAAGTATTTTAATGTATTTTTGAAAGCCTAACAAATGTCGAAATTTGACATTATTCAGCACTTTTACACAACTATATTTTACAATATTATGAGCTTAAATTATGTATTTTTCATGAAATTTATGTATTAATTTTATTCCTAAAAACAACGTTTTTTAAGTGTTTTAATGTATTTTGAAGGGCTAAAAAATGTCGAAAATTGACATTTATTCAGCCCTTATTTGATAGCGAGACTCAAAATGGTGGTATTATAGTTATTTTCGTTAGAAATTGCTATTTTAAACTACTGTAAGCTTAATAGGAGTTTGAGACTCAATATTGTGATACAATGTATATTACACGTGTTTTTCATAGTTTCTTGTTAATTTGTAGTGTTATATCATTAATGGAAGGAATTTATCTTATGATAATGCTTTATACCCTCAAAATGTGTTCTTTCAATGATTTTAGCTAGTTATCGGTGATATATAGCTGTTTCCTACTAATGAAGTATACAATCCTTTTTTTTAGAATAATTTGCACCTAAAAGTAGCTTACATTACATTAAGCTAATAAATAGAAGAGTAGGAGGTTATTTATTGTGATATAACGGTATATTGCAAGCGTTTTTCATAGTTTCTGAAAATTGTAGCATATTGTATATATACAAGTAGTTTGTACTTATCATATTGCTATAAACCCATAAAATGTAGTGTTTTCAATTATATTAGCTAGTATCGGTGATATATAGCTGTTTTCCTACAAATTGAAGTATAAACTCTCTCTTTTTAGAATAATTTGCACCTATAAGTAGCTTACATTACATTAAGCTAATAAGTAGAAGAGTAAGAGGTATTTATTGTGATATAACGGTATATTGCAAGCGTTTTTCATAGTTTCTTTTAAACTGTAGCGATATTGTATATATACAAGTAGTTTTACTTACCATATTGCTATAAACCTATAAAATGTAGTGTTTTCAATGATATTAGCTAGTTATCGGTGATATATAGCTGTTTTCCTACAAATTGAAGTATAAAATCCTCTTTTTAGAATAATTTGACCTATAAGTAGCTTACGTTACATTAAGCTATTAAATAGAAGAGTAAAACGTTATTTATTGTGATATAACGGTATATTGCAAGCTTTTTTCATAGTTTCTTGTAAACTGTAGTGTTATTGTATATATACATGTAGTTTTACTTATCATATTGCTATAAACCCATAAAATGTAGTGTTTTCAAGGATTTTAGCTAGTTTTCAGTGAATAGTTTTTTTTTTCTACAAATTGAAGTATATTTTTTAATATCTGTAACTAAATAGCTTTTGATATTCGCTACAATTATATTTTACAAAATTAATAGCTAAAAATATGTATTTTTTATGAAATTAAGATATCAATTTTAATCTTAAAAACGATGTTTTTTAAAGTATTTTAATGTATTTTTGAATTGCTAAAAAATATCGAAATTTGACATTATTCATCACTTTTACACAACTATATTTTACAATGTTATGAGCTAAAATTATGTATTTTTCATGAAATTTACGTAACAATTTTATTCTTATAAACAACGTTTTTTCAAGAATTTTAATGTATTTTTGAAAGCCTAAAAAATGTCGAAATTTGACATTATTCAGCACTTTTACACAACTATATTTTACAATATTATGAGCTTAAAATATGTATTTTGCATGAAATTTATATATTAATTTTATTCCTAAAAACAACGTTTTTTTAAGTGTTTTAATGTATTTTTGAACGGCTAAAAAATGTCGAAAATTGACATTATTCAGCCCTTATTTTGATAGCGAAACTCAAAATGTGGTATTATAGTTATTTACGTTAGAAATTGCTATTTTAAACTACTGTAAGCTTATAATAGGAGTTTGAGACTCTATATTGTGATACAATTGTATATTACCCGTGTTTTTCATAGTTTCTTGTTAATTGTAGTTTTATATCATTAATAGAAGGAATTTACCTTATGATAATGCTTCATACCCTCAAAATGTGTTCTTTTCAATGATTTTAGCTAGTTATCGGTGATATATAGCTGTTTCCTACTAATTGAAGTATACAATCCTTTTTTTTAGAATAATTTGCACCTAAAAGTAGCTTACATTACATTAAGCTAATAAATAGAAGAGTAGGAGGTTATTTATTGTGATATAACGGTATATTGCAAGCGTTTTTCATAGTTTCTTGAAAATTGTAGCATTATTGTATATATACAAGTAGTTTTACTTATCATATTGCTATAAACCCATAAAATGTAGTGTTTTCAATGATATTAGCTAGTTATCGGTGATATATAGCTGTTTTCCTACAAATTGAAGTATAAACTCCTCTTTTTAGAATAATTTGCACCTATAAGTAGCTTACATTACATTAAGCTAATAAGTAGAAGAGTAAGAGGTTATTTATTGTGATATAACGGTATATTGCAAGCGTTTTTCATAGTTTCTTTTAAACTGTAGCGATATTGTATATATACAAGTAGTTTTACTTACCATATTGCTATAAACCCATAAAATGTAGTGTTTTCAATGATATTAGCTAGTTATCGGTGATATATAGCTGTTTTCCTACAAATTGAAGTAGAAAATCCTCTTTTTAGAATAATTTGACCTATAAGTAGCTTACGTTACATTAAGCTATTAAATAGAAGAGTAAAACGTTATTTATTGTGATATAACGGTATATTGCAAGCATTTTTCATAGTTTCTTGTAAACTGTAGTGTTATTGTATATATACATGTAGTTTTACTTATCATATTGCTATAAACCCATAAAATGTAGTGTTTTCAAGGATTTTAGCTAGTTTTCAGTGAATAGTTGTTTTTTTCTACAAATTGAAGTATATTTTTTAATATCTGTAACTAAATAGCTTTTGATATTCGCTACAATTATATTTTACAAAATTAATAGCTAAAAATATGTATTTTTTATGAAATTAAGATATCAATTTTAATCTTAAAAACGATGTTTTTTAAAGTATTTTAATGTATTTTTGAATTGCTAAAAAATATCGAAATTTGACATTATTCAGCACTTTTACACAACTATATTTTACAATGTTATGAGCTAAAATTATGTATTTTTCATGAAATTTACGTATCAATTTTATTCTTATAAACAACGTTTTTTCAAGAATTTTAATGTATTTTTGAAAGCCTAAAAAATGTCGAAATTTGACATTATTCAGCACTTTTACACAACTATATTTTACAATATTATGAGCTTAAAATATGTATTTTATATGAAATTTATATATTAATTTTATTCCTAAAAACAATGTTTTTTTAAGTGTTTTAATGTATTTTTGAACGGCTAAAAAATGTCGAAAATTGACATTGTTCAGCCCTTATTTTGATAGCGAAACTCAAAATGTGGTATTATAGTTATTTACGTTAGAAATTGCTATTTTAAACTACTGTAAGCTTATAATAGGAGTTTGAGACTCTATATTGTGATACAATTGTATATTACACGTGTTTTTCATAGTTTCTTGTTAATTGTAGTTTTATATCATTAATAGAAGGAATTTACCTTATGATAATGCTTCATACCCTCAAAATGTGTTCTTTTCAATGATTTTAGCTAGTTATCGGTGATATATAGCTGTTTCCTACTAATTGAAGTATACAATCCTTTTTTTAGAATAATTTGCACCTATAAGTAGCTTACATTACATTAAGCTAATAAATAGTAGAGTAAGAGGTTATTTATTGTGATATAACGGTATATTGCAAGCGTTTTTCATAGTTTCTTGAAAATTGTAGCATTATTGTATATATACAAGTAGTTTTACTTATCATATTGCTATAAACCCATAAAATGTAGTGTTTTCAATGATATTAGCTAGTTATCGGTGATATATAGCTGTTTTCCTACAAATTGAAGTATAAAATCCTCTTTTTACAATAATTTGCACCTATATAGCTTACATTACATTAAGCTAATAAGTAGAAGAGAAAGAGGTTATTTATTGTGATATAACGGTATATTGCAAGCATTTTTCATAGTTTCTTCTAAACTGTAGCGTTATTGTATATATACAAGTAGTTTTACTTATCATATTGCTATAACCCATAAAATGTAGTGTTTTCCATGATATTAGCTAGTTATCGGTGATATATAGCTGTTTCCTACTAATTGAAGTATACAATCCTTTTTTTAGAATAATTTGCACCTATAAGTAGCTTACATTACATTAAGCTAATAAATAGTAGAGTAAGAGGTTATTTATTGTGGTATAACGGTATATTGCAAGCGTTTTTCATAGTTTCTTTTAAACTGTAGCGTTATTGTATATATACAATTAGTTTTACTTATCATATTGCTATAAACCCATAAAATGTAGTGTTTTCAATAATATTAGCTAGTTATCGGTGATATATAACTTTTTTCCTACAAATTGAAGTATAAAATCCTCTTTTTACAATAATTTGCACCTATATAGCTTACATTACATTAAGCTATTAAATAGAAGAGTAAAACGTTATTTATTGTGATATAACGGTATATTGCAAGCGTTTTTTATAGTTTCTTGTAAACTGTAGCGTTATTGTATATATACAAGTAGTTTTACTTATCATATTGCTTTAACCCATAAAATGTAGTGTTTTCAATGATTTTAGCTAGTTATCAGTGCAGAGTTTTTTTTTTCTTCAAATTGAAGTCTATTTCTTTATATCTGTAGCTAAATAGCTTTTGATATTTGAAACAACTATATTTTGCAAAATTAATAGCTAAAAATATGTATTTTTCATGAAATTTAAATATCAATTTTAATCGTAAAAACAATGTTTTTTCAAGTATATTAATGTATTTTTGAAAGGCTAAAAAATGTCGAAATTTGACATTATTCAGCACCTTTACACAACTATATTTTACAATATTATGAGCTTAAAATATGTATTTTTCATGAAATTTATGTATTAATTTTATTCCTAAAAACAACGTTTTTTCAAGTGTTTTAATGTATTTTTGAAGGCTAAAAAATGTCGAAAATTGACATTATTCAGCACTTATTTTGATAGAGAAATTCAAAATGTGGTATTAAAGTTCTTTTAGTTAGAAATTGCTATTTTAAACTACTGTAAGCTTATAATAGGAGTTTGAGACTCTATATTGTTATTCAATTGTATATTACACGTGTTTTTCATAGTTTCTTGTTAATTGTAGTGTTATATCATTAATAGAAGGAATTTACCTTATGATAATGCTTTATACCCTCAAAATGTGTTCTTTTCAATGATTTTAGCTAGTTATCGTCGATATATAGCTGTTTTCCTACAAATTGGAGTATACAATCCTTTTTTTAGAATAATTTGCACCTATAAGTAGCTTACATTACATTAAGCTATTAAATAGAAGAGTAAGAGGTTATTTATTGTGATATAACGGTATATTGCAAGCATTTTTCATAGTTTCTTGTAAACTGTAGCGTTATTGTATATATACAAATAGTTTTACTTATCATATTGCTATAAACCCATAAAATGTAGTGTTTTCAATGATTTTAGCTAGTTATCAGTGAAGAGTTGTTGTGTTCTACAAGTTGAAGTATATTTCAATATATCTGAAGCTAAATAGCTTTTGATATTTGCTACAACTATATTTTACAAAATTAATAGCTAAAAATATGTATTTTTTATGAAATTAAGCAATTTTAATCTTAAAAACTATTTTTTTTCAAGTATTTTAATGTATATTTGAATTACTAAAAAATGTCGTAATTTGCCATTATTCAGCACTTTTACACAACTATATTTTTCAATGTTATGAGCTAAAAATATGTACTTTGCATGAAATTTAGGTATCAATTTTAATCTTAAAAACTAAGTTTTTTCAAGTATTTTAAAGTATTTTTGAAAGCCTAAAAAATGTCGAAATTTGACATTATTCAGCTATTTTACACAAATATATTTTACAATAATATGACCATAAAATATGTATTTTTCATGAAATTTATGTATCAATTTTATTCTGAAAAACAAAGTTTTTTCAAGTGTTTTAATGTATTTTTGAGGGGCTAAAAAATGTCGAAAATTGACATTTTTCAGCTCTTTTTTTGATAGAGAAATTCAAAATGTGGTATTATAGTTATTTACGTTAGAAATTGCTATTTTAAACTACTGTAAGCTTATAATAGGAGTTTGAGACTCTATATTGTGATACGATTGTATATTACACGTGTTTTTCATAGTTTCTTGTTAATTGTAGTAATATATCATTAATAGAAGGAATTTACTTTATGATAATGCTTTATGTGAAATCAAAATGTGTTCTTTTCAATGATTTTAGCTAGTTATCGGTGATATATAGCTGTTTTCCTACAAATTGAAGTATACATTCCTTTTTTTAGAATAATTTGCACCTATAAGTATCTTACATTACATTAAGCTAATAAATAGAAGAGTAAGCGGTTATTTATTGTGATATAACGGTATATTGCAAGCATTTTTCATGTTTTCTTGTAAATAGTAGCGTTATTGTATATATACAAGTAGTTTTACTTATCATATTGCTATAAACGAATAAAATGTAGTGTTTTCAATGATATTAGCTAGTTATCGGTGATATATAGCTGTTTTCCTACAAATTGAAGTATAAAATCCTCTTTTTAGAATAATTTGCACCTATAAGTAGCTTACATTACATTAAGCTAATAAATAGAAGAGTAAGAGGTTATTTATTGTGATATAACGGTATATTGCAAGCGTTTTTCATTGTTTCTTTTAAACTGTAGCTTTATTGTATAAATATACAAGTAGTTTTACTTATCATATTGCTATAAGCCCATAAAATGTAGTGTTTTCAATGATATTAGCTAGTTATCGGTGATATATAGCTGTTTTCCTACAAATTGAAGTATAAAATCCTTTTTTAGAATAATTTGACCTATAAGTAGCTTAAATTACATTAAGCTATTAAATAGAAGAGTAAAACGTTATTTATTGTGATATAACGGTATATTGCAAGCGTTTTTATAGTTTCTTGTAAACTGTAGCATTATTATATATGTACAAGTAGTTTTACTTATCATATTGCTTTAACCCATAAAATGTAGTGTTTTCAATGATTCTAGGTATCAGTGAAGAGGTTTTTTTTTCTACAAATTGAAGTATATTTCTTTATATCTGTTGCTAAATAGCTTTTGATATTTGCTACAACTATATTTTGCAAAATTAATAGCTAAAAATATGTATTTTTCATGAAATTTAGATATCAATTTTAATCTTAAAAACAATGTTTTTTCAAGTATTTTAATGTATTTTTGAAAGGCTATAAAATGTCGAAAATTGACATTATTCAGCACTTTTACACAACTATATTTAACAATGTTATGAGCAAAAAATATGTATTTTTCTTGAAAATTACGTATAAATTTTAATCTTAAGAACAACGTTTTTTCAAGTATTTTAATGTATTTTTGAAAGCCTAAAAAATGTCGATATATGACATTATTCAGCACTTTTACACAAATATATTTTACAATATTATGAGCTTAAAATATGTATTTTTCATAAAATTTATGTATCAATTTTATTCTTAAAAACAACGTTTTTTCAAGTGTTTTAATGTATTTTTGAAAGGCTTAAAAATGTCGAAAATTGACATTATTCAGCCCTTTTTTTGATAGAGAAATTCAAAATGTGGTATTATAGTTGTTTTCGTTAGAAATTGCTATTTTAAGCTTATAATAGGAGTTTGAGACTATATTGAGATACAATTGTATATTATACGTGTTTTTCATAGTTTCTTGTTAATTGTAGTGTTATATCATTAATAGAAGGAATTTACCTTATGATAATGCTTTATACCCTCAAAATGAGTTCTTTTCAATGATTTTAGCTAGTTATCGGTGATATATAGCTGTTTTCATACAAATTGAAGTATACAATCCTTTTTTTAGAATACTTTGCACCTAAAAGTAGCTTACATTACATTAAGCTAATAAATAGAGGAGTAATAGGTAATTTATTATGATATAACGGTATATTGCAAGCGTTTTTCATAGTTTCTTGTAAACTGTAGCGTTATTGTATATATACAAGTAGTTTTACTTATCATATTGCTATAAACCCATAAAATGTAGTGTTTTCAATGATATTAGCTAGTTATCGGGGATATATAACTGTTTTCCAACAAATTGAAGTATAAAATCCTCTTATTAGAATAATTTGCACCTATAAGTAGCTTACATTACATTAAGCTATTAAATAGAAGAGTAAGAGGTTATTTATTGTGATATAACGGTATATTGCTAGCATTTTTCATAGTTTCTTGTAAACTGTAGCGTTATTGTATATATACAAGTAGTTTTACTTATCATATTGCTATAAACCCATAAAATGTAGTGTTTTCAATGATTTTAGCTAGTTATCAGTGAAGAATTTTTTTTCTTCTACAAATTGAAGTATATTTCATTATATTTGAAGCTAAAAAGCTTTTGATATTTGCTACAACTATATTTTACAAAATTAATAGCTAAAAATATGTGTTTTTTATGAAATTTAGATATCAATTTTAATCTTAAAAACAATGTTTTTTCCAGTATATTAATGTATTTTTTAAAGGCTAAAAAATGTCGAAATTTGACATTATTCAGCAATTTTTCACAACTATATTTTACAATGTTATGAGCTAAAAATATGTATTTTTCATGAAATTTAGGTATCAATTTTAATTTTAAAAACAACGTTTTTTCAAGTATTTTAATGTATTTTTGAAAGCCTAAAAAATGTCGAAATTTGACATTATTCAGCACTTTTACACAAATATATTTTACAATATTATGAGCTTAAAATATGTATTTTTCATGAAATTTATGTATCATTTTTATTCTGAAAAACAACGTTTTTTCAAGTGTTTTAAAGTATTTTTGAAGGGCTAAAAAATGTCGAAAATTGACATTATTCAGCCCTTTTTTTGATAGAGAAATTCAAAATGTGGTATTATAGTTGTTTTCGTTAGAAATTGCTCTTTTAAACTACGGTAAGCTTATAATAGGAGTTTGAGACTCTATATTGTGATACGATTGCATATTACACGTGTTTTTCATAGTTTCTTGTTAATTGTATTGTTATATCATTAATAGAAGGAATTTACCTCTTGATAATGCTTTATAACCTCAAAATGTGTTCTTTTCAATGATTTTAGCTAGTTATAGTGATATATAGCTGTTTTCCTACAAATTGAAGTACACAATACTTTTTTTAGAATAATTTGCTCTTATAAGTAGCTTATATTACATTAAGCTAATAAATAGAAGAGTAATAGGTTATTTATTGTGTTATAACGGTATATTGCAAGCGTTTTTCATAGTTTCTTCTAAACTGTAGCGGTATTGTATATATATATCAAGTAGTTTTACTTATCATATTGCTATAAACCCATAAAATGTAGTGTTTTCAATGATATCGGTGATATATCACTGTTTTCCTACAAATTGAAGTATAAAATCCTCTTTTAGAATAATCTGCACCTATAAGTAGCTTACATTACATTAAGCTATTAAATAGAAGAGTAAAACGTTATTTATTGTGATATAACGGTATATTGCAAGCGTTTTTTATAGTTTCCTGTAAACTGTAATGTTATTGTATATATACAAGTAGTTTTACTTATCATATTGCTTTAACCCATAAAATGTAGTGTTTTCAATGATTTAGGCTAGGTATCAGTGAAGAGGGTTTTTTTTCTACAAATCGAAGTATATTTCTTTATATCTGTTGCTAAATAGCTTTTGATATTTGCTACAACAATATTTTGCAAAATTAATAGCTAAAAATATGTATTTTTCATGAAATTTAGATATCAATTTTAATCTTAAAAACAATGTTTTTTCAAGTTTTTTAATGTATTTTTGAAAGGCTATAAAAAATCGAAAATTGACATTATTCAGCACTTTTACACAACTATATTTAACAATGTTATGAGCAAAAAATATGTATTTTTCATGAAATTTACGTAGCAATTTTAATCTTACAAAACAGCGTTTTTTCAAGTATTTTAATGTATTTTTGAAAGCCTAAAAAATGTCGAAATTTGACATTATTCAGCACTTTTACACAACTATATTTTACAATATTATGAGCTTAAAATATGTATTTTTCATGAAATTTATGTATCAATTTTTTTCTTACAAACAACGTTTTTTCAAGGGTTTTAATGTATTTTTGAAGGGCTAAAAAATGTCAAAAATTGACATTATTTAGACCTTTTTTTGATAGAGAAACTCAAAATGTGGTAGTATAGTTGTTTTCGTAAGAAATTGCTATTTTTGGCTTATAATAGGAGTTTGGGAGTATATTGTGATACAATTGTATATTATACGTGTTTTTCATAGTTTCTTGTTAATTGTAGTGTTATATCATTAATAGAAGGAATTTACCTCATGATAATGCTTTATACCCTCAAAATGAGTTCTTTTCAATGATTTTAGCTAGTTATCGGTGATATATAGCGGTTTTCATACAAATTGAAGTATACAATCCTTTTTTTAGAATAATTTGCACCTAAAAGTAGCTTACATTACATTAAGCTAATAAATAGAGGAGTAATAGGTTATTTATTGTGATATAACGGTATATTGCAAGCGTTTTTCATAGTTTCTTGTAAACTGTAGCGTTATTGTATATATACAAGTAGTTTTACTTATCATATTGCTATAAACACATAAAATGTAGATTTTTCAAAGATATTAGCTAGTTATCGGTGATATATAACTGTTTTCCTACAAATTGAAGTATAAAATCCTCTTTTTAGAATATTTTGCACCTATAAGTAGCTTACATTACATTAAGCTATTAAAAAGAAGAGTAAGAGGTTATTTATTGTGATATAACGGTATATTGCAAGCATTTTTCATAGTTTCTTGTAAACTGTAGCGTTATTGTATATATACAAATAGTTTTACTTATCATATTGCTATAAACCCATAAAATGTAGTGTTTTCAATGATATTAGCTAATTATCGGTGATATATAACTGTTTTCCTACAAATTGAAGTATAAAATCCTCTTTTTAGAATAATTAGCACCTATAAGTAGCTTACATTACATTAAGCTATTAAATGGAAGAGTAAGAGGTTATTTATTGTGATATAACGGTATATTGCTAGCATTTTTCATAGTTTCTTGTAAACTGTAGCGTTATTGTATATATACAAGTAGTTTTACTTATCATATTGCTATAAACCCATAAAATGTAGTGTTTTCAATGATTTTAGCTAGTTATCAGTGAAGAGTTTTTTTTTTCTACAAATTGAAGTATATTTCATTATATCTGAAGCTAAAAAGCTTTTGATATTTGCTACAACTATATTTTACAAAATTAATAGCTAAAAATATGTATTTTTAATGAAATTTAGATATCAATTTTAATCTAAAAAACAATGTTTTATCCAGTATATTAATGTATTTTTGAAAGGCTAAAAAATGTCGAAATTTGACATTATTCAGCACTCTTACAGAACTATATTTTACAATGTTATGAGCTAAAAATATGCATTTTTCATGAAATTTAGGTGTCAATTTAAACTTAAAAACAATGTTTTTTCAAGTATTTTAATGTTTTTTTGAAATGCTAATATATGTCGAAATTTGACATTATTCAGCACTTTTACACAACTATATTTTACAATATTATGAGCTTAAAATAAGTATTTTTCATGAAATTTATGTATCAATTTTATTCTGAAAAACAACGTTTTTTCAAGTGTTTTAATGTATTTTTGAAGGGCTAAAAAATGTCGAAAATTGACATTATTCAGCCCTTTTTTTGATAGAGAAATTCAAAATGTGGTATTATAGTTGTTTTCGTTAGAAATTGCTATTTTAAACTACTGTAAGCTTATAATAGGAGTTTGAGACTCTATATTGTGATACGATTGTATATTACACGTGTTTTTCATAGTTTCTTGTTAATTGTAGTGTTATATCATTAATAGAAGGAATTTACCTTATGATAATGCTATATACCCTCAAAATGTGTTCTTTTTCATTGATTTTAGCTAGTTATCGGTGATATATAGCTGTTTTCCTACAAATTGAAGTATACAATACTTTTTTTAGAATAATTTGCACCTATAAGTAGCTTACATTACATTAAGCTAATAAATAGTAGAGTAATAGGTTATTTATTGTGATATAACGGTATATTGCAAGCATTTTTCATAGTTTTTTTTAAACTGTAGCGGTATTGTATATATACAAGTAGTTTTACTTATCATATTGCTATAAACCCATAAAATGTAGTGTTTTCAATGATATCGGTGATATATCACTGTCTTCCTACAAATTGAAGTATAAAATCCTCTTTTAGAATAATTTGCACCTATAAGTAGCTTACATTACATTAAGCTATTAAATAGAAGAGTAAGAGGTTATTTATTGTGATATAACGTTATATTGCAAGCGTTTTTTATAGTTTCTTATAAACTGTAGCGTTATTGTATATATACATGTTGTTTTACTTATCATATTGCTATAAACCCATAAAATGTAGTGTTTTCAAGGATTTTAGCTAGTTATAAGTGAAGAGTTGTTTTTTTCTACAAATTGAAGTATATTTCTTTATATCTGTAACTAAATAGCTTTTGATATTCGCTACAACTCTATTTTACAAAATTAATAGCTAAAAATATGTATTTTTTATGAAATTTAGATATCAATTTTAATCTTAAAAACTATGTTTTTTCAAGTATTTTAATGTATTTTTGAATTGCTAAAAAATGTCGACATATGACATTATTCAGCACTTTTACACAACTATATTTTACAATGTTATGAGCTGGAAATATGTATTTTTCATGATATTTAGGTATCAATTTTAATCTTAAAAACAACGTTTTTTCAAGTATTTTAATGTATTTTTGAAAGCCTAAAAAATGTCGAAATTTGACATTATTCAGCACTTTTACACAACTATAGTTTACAATATTATGAGCTTAAGATATGTATTTTTCATGAAATTTATGTATTAATTTTATTCGTAAAAACAACGTTTTTTCAAGTGTTTTAATGTATTTTTGCAGGGCTAAAAAAGGTCGAAAATTGACATTATTCAGCCCTTATTTTGATAGCGAAATTCAAAATATGGTATTATAGTTGTTTTCGTTAGAAATTGCTATTTTAAACTACTGTAAGCTTATAATAGGAGTTTGAGACTCTATATTGTGATACAATTGTATATTACAAGTGTTTTTCATAGTTTCTTGTTAATTGTAGTGTTATATCATTAATAGAAGGAATTTACCTTATGATAATGCTCTATACCCTAAAAATGTGTTCTTTTCAATGATTTTAGCTAGTTATCGGTGATATATAGCTGTTTTCCTACAAATTGAAGTATACAATCCTTTTTTTAGAATAATTTGCACCTATAAGAAGCTTACATTAAGCTAATAAATAGAGGAGTAATAGGTTATTTATTGTGATATAACGGTATTTTGCAAGCGTTTTTCATAGTTTCTTTTAAACTGTAGCGTTATTGTATATATACAATTAGTTTTACTTATCATATTGCTATAAACCCATAAAATGTAGTGTTTTCAATGATATTAGCTAGTTATCGGTGATATATAACTGTTTTCCTACAAATTGAAGTATAAAATCCTTTTTTTAGAATAATTTGCACTTATAAGTAGCTTACATTACATTAAGCTAATAAATAGAAGAGTAGGAGGTTGTTTATTGTGATATAACGGTATATTGCAAGCGTTTTTCATAGTTTCTTGTAAATTGTAGCATTATTGTATATATACAAGTAGTTTTACTTATCATATAGCTATAAACCCATAAAATGTAGTGTTTTCAATGATAATAGCTAGTTATCGGTGATATATAGCTGTTTTCCTACAAATTGAAGTATAAAATCCTCTTTTTAGAATAATTTGCACCTATAAGTAGCTTACATTACATTAAACTAATATATAGAAGAGTAAGAGGTTATTTATTGTGATATAACGGTATATTGCAAGCGTTTTTCATTGTTTCTTTTAAACTGTAGCGTTATTGTATATATACAAGTAGTTTTACTTGTCATATTGCTATAAACCCATAAAATGTAGTGTTTTCAATGAAATTAGCTAGTTATCGGTGATTTATAGCTGTTTTCCTACAAATTGAAGTATAAAATCCTCTTTTTAGAATAATTTGACCTATAAGTAGCTTACATTACATTAAGCTATTAAATAGAAGAGTAAAAGGTTATTTATTGTGATATAACGGTATATTGCAAAAGTTTTTTATAGTTTCTTGTAAACTGTAGCGTTATAGTATATATACAAGTAGTTTTACTTATCATATTACTTTAACCCATAAAATGTAGTGTTTTCAATGATTTTAGCTAGTTATCAGTGAAGAGGTTTTTTTTTCTATAAATTGAAGTATATTTCTTTATATCTGTAGCTAAATAGCTTTTGATATTTGCTACAACTATATTTTGCAAAATTAATAGCTAAAAATATGTATTTTTCATGAAATTTAAATATCAATTTTAATCTTAAACACAATGTTTTTTCAAGTATTTTAATGTATTTTTGAGGGGCTAAAAAATGTCGAAATATGATATTATTCAGCACTTTTACACAACTAAATTTTACAATGTTATGAGCTAAAAATATATATTTTTCATTAAATTTACGTATCAATTTAAATCTTAAAAACAACGTTTTTTCAAGTATTTTAATGTATTTTTGATAGCCTTAAAAATGTCGAAATTTGACATTATTCAGCACTTTTACACAACTATACTTAACAATATTATGAGCTTAAAATATGTATTTTTCATGAAATTTATGTATTAATTTTATTCTTAAAAACAACGTTTTTTCAAGTGTTTTAATGTATTTTTGAAGGCTAAAAAATGTCTAAAATTGACATTATTCAGCCCTTATTTTGATAGAGAAATTCAAAATGTGGTATTAAAGTTCTTTTCGTTAGAAATTGCTATTTTAAACTACTGTAAGCTTGTAATAGGAGTTTGAGACTCTATATTGTTATTCAATTGTATATTACACGTGTTTTTCATAGTTTCTTGTTAATTGTAGTGTTATATCATTAATAGAAGGAATTTACCTTATGATAATGCTTTATACCCTCAAAATGTGTTCTTTTCAATGATTTTAGCTAGTTATCGTCGATATATAGCTGTTTTCCTACAAATTGGAGTATACAATCCTTTTTTTAGAATAATTTGCACCTATAAGTAGCTTACATTACATTAAGCTAATAAATAGAAGAGTAATAGGTTATTTATTGTGATATAACGGTATATTGCAAGCGTTTTTCATTGTTTCTTGTAAACTGTAGCGTTATTGTATATATACAAGTAGTTTTACTTATCATATTACTATAAACCCATAAAATGTAGTGTTTTCAATGATATTAGCTAGTTATCGGTGATATATCACTGTTTTCCTACAAATTGAAGTATAAAATACTCTCTTTAGAATAATTTGCACCTATAAGTAGCTTACATTACATTAAGCTATTAAATAGAAGAGTTAGAGATTATTTATTGTGATATAACGGTATACTGCAAGCATTTTTCATAGTTTCTTGGAAACTGTAGCGTTATTGTATATATACATGCAGTTTTACTAATCATATTGCTATAAACCCATAAAATGTAGTGTTTTCAAGGATTTTAGCTAGTTTTCAGTGAGGAGTTTTTTTTTTCTACAAATTGAAGTATATTTCTTAATATCTGTAGCTAAATAGCTTTTGATATTCGCTAAAACTATATTTTACAAAATTAATAGCTGAAAATATGTATTTTTTATGAAATTAAGATATCAATTTTAATCTTATAAACGATTTTTTTTCAAGTATTTTAATGTATATTTGAATTGCTAAAAAATGTCGAAATTTGACATTATGCAGCACTTTTACACAACTATATTTTTCAATGTTATGAGCTAAAAATATGTACTTTTCATGAAATTTAGGTCGCAATTTTAATCTTAAAAACAACGTTTTTTCAAGTATTTTAATGTATTTTTGAAAGACTAAAAAATGTCGAAATTTGACATTATTCAGCACTTTTACACAACTATATTTTACAATATTATGAGCTTAAAATATGTATTTTTCATGAAATTTATGTATTAATTTTATTCCTAAAAACAACGTTTTTTTAAGTGTTTTAATGTATTTTTGAAGGGCTAAAAAATTTCGAAAATTGACATTATTTAGCCCTTATTTTGATAGCGACACTCAAAATGTGGTATTATAGTTATTTTCGTTAGAAATTGCTATTTTAAACTACTGTAAGCTTATAATAGGAGTTTGAGACTCAATATTGTGATAGAATTTTATATTACACGTGTTTTTCATAGTTTCTTGTTAATTGTAGTGTTATATCATTAATAGAAGGAATTTACCTTATGATAATGCTCTATACCCTGAAAATGTGTTCTTTTCAATGATTTTAGCTAGTTATCGGTGATATATAGCTGTTTTCCTACAAATTGAAGTATACAATCCTTTTTTTAGAATAATTTGCACCTATAAGTAGCTTACATTAAGCTAATAAATAGAAGAGTAATAGGTTATTTATTGTGATATAACGGTATTTTGCAAGCGTTTTTCATAGTTTCTTTTAAACTGTAGCGTTATTGTATATATACAATTAGTTTTACTTATCATATTGCTATAAACCCATAAAAAGTAGTGTTTTCAATGATATTAGCTAGTTATCGGTGATATATAACTGTTTTCCTACAAATTGAAGTATAAAATCCTTTTTTTAGAATAATTTGCACTTATAAGTAGCTTACATTACATTAAGCTAATAAATAGAAGAGTAGGAGGTTATTTATTGTGATATAACGGTATATTGCAAGGGTTTTTCATAGTTTCTTGTAAATTGTAGCATTATTGTATATATACAAGTAGTTTTACTTATCATATAGCTATAAACCCATAAAATGTAGTGTTTTCAATGATAATAGCTAGTTATCGGTGATATATAGCTGTTTTCCTACAAATTGAAGTATAAAATCCTCTTTTTAGAATAATTTGCACCTATAAGTAGCTTACATTACATTAAACTAATAAATAGAAGAGTAAGAGGTTATTTATTGTGATATAACGGTATATTGCAAGCGTTTTTCATAGTTTCTTTTAAACTGTAGCGTTATTGTATATATACAAGTAGTTTTACTTGTCATATTGCTATAAACCCATAAAATGTAGTGTTTTCAATGAAATTAGCTAGTTATCGGTGATTTATAGCTGTTTTCCTACAAATTGAAGTATAAAATCCTCTTTTTAGAATAATTTGACCTATAAGTAGCTTACATTACATTAAGCTATTAAATAGAAGAGTAAAAGGTTATTTATTGTGATATAACGGTATATTGCAAAAGTTTTTTATAGTTTCTTGTAAACTGTAGCGTTATTGTATATATACAAGTAGTTTTACTTATCATATTACTTTAACCCATAAAATGTAGTGTTTTCAATGATTTTAGCTAGTTATCAGTGAAGAGTTTTTTTTTTCTACAAATTGAAGTATATTTCTTTATATCTGTAGCTAAATAGCTTTTGATATTTGCTACAACTATATTTTGCAAAGTTAATAGCTAAAAATATTATTTTCATGAAATTTAAATATCAATTTAATCTTAAACACAATGTTTTTTCAAGTATTTTAATGTATTTTTGAGGGGCTAAAAAATGTCGAAATATGATATTATTCAGCACTTTTACACAACTAAATTTTACAATGTTATGAGCTAAAAATATATATTTTTCATTAAATTTACGTATCAATTTAAATCTTAAAAACAACGTTTTTTCAAGTATTTTAATGTATTTTTGATAGCCTTAAAAATGTCGAAATTTGACATTATTCAGCACTTTTACACAACTATACTTAACAATATTATGAGCTTAAAATATGTATTTTTCATGAAATTTATGTATTAATTTTATTCTTAAAAACAACGTTTTTTCAAGTGTTTTAATGTATTTTTGAAGACTAAAAAATGTCTAAAATTGACATTATTCAGCCCTTATTTTGATAGAGAAATTCAAAATGTGGTATTAAAGTTCTTTTCGTTAGAAATTGCTATTTTAAACTACTGTAAGCTTGTAATAAGAGTTTGAGACTCTATATTGTTATTCAATTGTATATTACACGTGTTTTTCATAGTTTCTTGTTAATTGTAGTGTTATATCATTAATAGAAGGAATTTACCTTATGATAATGCTTTATACCCTCAAAATGTGTTCTTTTCAATGATTTTAGCTAGTTATCGTCGATATATAGCTGTTTTCCTACAAATTGGAGTATACAATCCTTTTTTTAGAATAATTTGCACCTATAAGTAGCTTACATTACATTAAGCTAATAAATAGAAGAGTAATAGGTTATTTATTGTGATATAACGGTATATTGCAAGCGTTTTTCATTGTTTCTTGTAAACTGTAGCGTTATTGTATATATACAAGTAGTTTTACTTATCATATTACTATAAACCCATAAAATGTAGTGTTTTCAATGATATTAGCTAGTTATCGGTGATATATCACTGTTTTCCTACAAATTGAAGTATAAAATACTCTCTTTAGAATAATTTGCACCTATAAGTAGCTTACATTACATTAAGCTATTAAATAGAAGAGTTAGAGATTATTTATTGTGATATAACGGTAGCATTTTTCATAGTTTCTTGTAAACTGTAGCGTTATTGTATATATACATGTAGTTTTACTAATCATATTGCTATAAACCTATAAAATGTAGTGTTTTCAAGGATTTTAGCTAGTTTTCAGTGAGGAGTTGTTTTTTTCTACAAATTGAAGTATATTTCATAATATCTGTAGCTAAATAGCTTTTGATATTCGCTACAACTATATTTTACAAAATTAATAGCTAAAAATATGTATTTTTTATGAAATTAAGATATCAATTTTAATCTTATAAACGATTTTTTTTCAAGTATTTTAATGTATATTTGAATTGCTAAAAAATGTCGAAATTTGACATTATTCAGCACTTTTACACAACTATATTTTTCAATGTTATGAGCTAAAAATATGTACTTTTCATGACATTTAGGTCGCAATTTTAATCTTAAAAACAACGTTTTTTCAAGTATTTTAATGTATTTTTGAAAGCCTAAAAAATGTCGAAATTTGAAATTCAGCACTTTTACACAACTATACTTAACAATATTATGAGCTTAAAATATGTATTTTTCATGAAATTTATGTATTAATTTTATTCCTAAAAACAACGTTTTTTTAAGTGTTTTAATGTATTTTTGAAGGGCTAAAAAATGTCGAAAATTGACATTATTCAGCCCTTATTTTGATAGCGAAACTCAAAATGTGGTATTATAGTTATTTTCGTTAGAAATTGCTATTTTAAACTACTGTAAGCTTATAATAGGAGTTTGAGACTCAATATTGTGATACAATTGTATATTACACGTGTTTTTCATAGTTTCTTGTTAATTGTAGTGTTATATCATTAATGGAAGGAATTTACCTTATGAAAATGCTTCATACTCTCAAAATGTGTTCTTTTCAATGATTTTAGCTAGTTATCGGTGATATATAGCTGTTTCCTACTAATTGAAGTATACAATCCTTTTTTTAGAATAATTTGCACCTATAAGTAGCTTACATTACATTAAGCTAATAAATAGTAGAGTAAGTGGTTATTTATTGTGATATAACGGCAAGCGTTTTTCATAGTTTCTTTTAAACTGTAGCGTTATTGTATATATACAATTAATTTTACTTATCATATTGCTATAAACCCATAAAATGTAGTGTTTTCAATGATATTAGCTAGTTATCGGTGATATATAGCTGTTTTCCTGTGTTTTTATTATACAATAATTATAATTAATATATACAATTAGTTTTACTTATCATATTGCTATAAACCCATAAAATGTAGTGTTTTCAATGATATTAGCTAGTTATCGGTGATATATAGCTGTTTTCCTACAAATTGAAGTATAAAATCCTTTTTTTAGAATAATTTGCACCTATAAGTAGCTTACATTACATTAAGCTAATAAAATGAAGAGTAAGAGGTTATTTATTGTGATATAACGGTATATTGCAAGCATTTTTCATAGTTTCTTTTAAACTGTAGCGTTATTGTATATAAACAACTAGTTTTACTTATCATATTGCTATAAACCCATAAAATGTAGTGTTTTCAATGATATTAGCTAGTTATCGGTGATATATAGCTGTTTTCATACAAATTGAAGTATAAAATCCTCTTTTTAGAATAATTTGACCTATAAGTAGCTTACGTTACATTAAGCTATTAAATAGAAGAGTAAAAGTTTATTTATTGTGATATAACGGGATATTGCAAGCGTTTTTTATAGTTTCTTGTAAACTGTAGCGTTATTGCATATATACAAGTAGTTTTACTTATCATATTGCTTTAACCCATAAAATGTAGTGTTTTCAATGATTTTAGCTAGTTATCAGTGCAGAGTGGTTTTTTTCTACAAATTGAAGTATATTTCTTTATATCTGTAGCTAAATAGCTTTTGATATTTGCTACAACTATATTTTGCAAAATTAATAGCTAAAAATATGTATTTTTCATGAAATTTAAATATAAATTTTAATCTTAAAAACAATGTTTTTTCATGTATTTTAATGTATTATTGAGAGGCTAAAAAATGTCGAAATTTGACATTATTCAGCACTTTTACACAACTATATTTTACAATATTATGAGCTTCATATATGTATTTTTCATGAAATTTATGTATCAATTTTATTCCTAAAAACAACATTTTTTCAAGTGTTTTAATCTATTTTTGAAGGGCTAAAAAATGTCGAAAATTGGCATTATTCAGCCCTTATTTTCATAGAGAAATTCAAAAAGGTGGTATTATAGTTGTTTTCGTTAGAAATTGGTATTTTAAACTACTGTAAGCTTATAATAGGAGTTAGAGACTCTATATTGTGATACGATTGTATATTACACGTGTTTTTCATAGTTTCTTGTTAATTGTAGTGTTATATCATTAATAGAAGGAATTTACCTTATGATAATGCTCTATACCCTAAAAATGTGTTCTTTTCAATGATTTTAGCTAGTTATCGGTGATATATAGCTGTTTTCCTACAAATTGAAGTATACAATCCTTTTTTTAGAATAATTTGCACCTATAAGTAGCTTACATTAAGCTAATAAATAGAGGAGTAATAGGTTATTTATTGTGATATAACGGTATTTTGCAAGCGTTTTTTATAGTTTCTTTTAAACTGTAGCGTTATTGTATATATACAATTAGTTTTACTTATCATATTGCTATAAACCCATAAAATGTAGTGTTTTCAATGATATTAGCTAGTTATCGGTGATATATAACTGTTTTCCTACAAATTTTAGTATAAAATCCTCTTTTTAGAATAATTTGCACCTATAAGTAGCTTACATTACATTAAGCTATTAAATAGAAGAGTAAGAGGTTATTTATTGTGATTTAACGGTATATTGCAAGCATTTGTCATAGTTTCTTGTAAACTGTAGCGTTATTGTATATTTACAAGTAGTTCTACTTATCATGTTGCTATAAACCCATAAAATGTAGTGTTTTCAATGATTTTAGCTAGTTATCATTGAAGAGTTGTTTTTTTCTACAAATTGAATTATATTTCATTATATCTGTAGCTAAATAGCTTTTGATATTTGCTACAACTATATTATACAAAATTAATAGCTAAAAATATGTATTTTTTATGAAATTTAGATATCAATTTTAATCTTAAAAACAATGTTATTTCCAGTATTTTAATGTATTTTTGAAAGGCTAAAAAATGTCGAAATTTGACATTATTCAGCACTTTTACACAACTATATTTTACAATGTTATGAGCTAAAAATATTTATTTTTCATGAAATTTAGGTATCAATTTTAATCTTAAAAATAACGTTTTTTCAAGTATTTTAATGTATTTTTTAGGGCCTAAAAAATATCGAAATTTGACATTATTCAGCTCTTTTACACAAATATAATTTATAATATTATGAGCTTAAAATATGTATTTTGCATGAAATTTATGTATCAATTTTATTCTGAAAAACAACGTTTTTTCAAGTGTTTTAATGTATTTTTGAAAGGCTAAAAAATGTCGAAAATTAACATTATTCAGCCCTTATTTTGATAGAGAAATTCAAAATGTGGTATTATAGTTGTTTTCGTTAGAAGTTGCTATTTTAAACTACTGTAAGCTTATAATAGGAGTTTGAGACTCTATATTGTGATACAATTGTATATTACACGTGCTTTTCATAGTTTCTTGTTAATTGTAGTGTTATATCATTAATAGAAGGAATTTACCTTATGAGAGTGCTTTATACCCTCAAAATGTGTTCTTTTCAATGATTTTAGCTAGTTATCGGTGATATATAGCTGTTTTCCTACAAATTGAAGTATACAATCCTTTTTTTAGAATAATTTGCACTTATAAGTAGCTTACATTGCATTAAGCTAATAAATAGAAGAGTAGGAGGTTGTTTATTGTGATATAACGGTATATTGCAAGCGTTTTTCATAGTTTCTTGTAAATTGTAGCATTATTTTATATATACAAGTAGTTTTACTTATCATATTGCTATAAACCCATAAAATGTAGTGTTTTCAATGATAATAGCTAGTTATCGGTGATATATAGCTGTTTTCCTACAAATTGAAGTATAAAATCCTCTTTTTAGAATAATTTGCACCTATAAGTAGCTTACATTACATTAAACTAATAAATAGAAGATTAAGAGGTTATTTATTGTGATATAACAGTATATTGCTAGCGTTTTTCATAGTTTCTTTGAAACTGTAGCGTTATTGTATATATACAAGTAGTTTTACTTGTCATATTGCTATAAACCCATAAAATGTAGTGTTTTCAATGAAATTAGCTAGTTATCGGTGATTTATAGCCGTTTTCCTACAAATTGAAGTGTAAAATCCTCTTTTTAGAATAATTTGACCTATAAGTAGCTTACATTACATTAAGCTAATAAATAGAAAAGTAATAGGTTATTTATTGTGATATAACGGTATATTGCAAGCGTTTTTCATAGTTTCTTGTAAACTGTAGCGTTATTGTATATATACAAGTAGTTTTACTTATCACATTGCTATAAACCCATAAAATGTAGTGTTTTCAATGATATTAGCTAGTTATCGGTGATATATAGCTGTTTTCCTACAAATTGAAGTATAAAATCCTCTTTTTAGAATAATTTGCACCTATAAGTAGCTTTCATTACATTAAGCTAATAAATAGAAGAGTAAGAGGTTATTCATTGTGATATAATGGTAAGGTATATAATGACAAATATTTTTCATAGTTTGTTGTAAACTGTAGCGTTATTGTATATATACAAGTAGTTTTACTTATCATATTGCTATAAACCCATAAAATGTAGTGTTTTCAATGATTTTAGCTAGTTATCAGTGAAGAGTTGTTGTTTTTCTACAAATTGAAGTATATTTCTTTATATCTGTAGCTAAATATTTTTTGATATTTGCTACAACTATATTTTACAAAATTAATAGCTAAAAATAAATATTTTTTATGAAATTTAGATATCAATTTTAATCTTAAAAACGATGTTTTTTCAAGTATTTTAATGTATTTTTGAATTGCTAAAAAATGCCGATATATGACATTATTCAGCACTTTTACACAACTATATTTTACAATGTTATGAGCTAAAAATATGTGTTTTTCATGAAATTTAGGTATCAATTTTAATCCTAAGAACAACGTTTTTTCAAGTATTTTAATGTATTTTTGAAAGCCTAAAAAATGGCGAAATATGACATTATTCAGCACTTTTACACAACTATATTTTACAATATTACGAGCTTCAGATATGTATTTTTCATGAAATTTATGTTTCAATTTCATTCCTAAAAACAACGTTTTTTCAAGTGTTTTAATATATTTTTGAAAGGCTAAAAAATGTCGAAAATTGACATTATGCAGCCCTTATTTTGATAGAGAAATTCAAAATGTGGTATTATAGTTGTTTTCGTTAGAAATTGCTATTTTAAACTACTGTAAGCTTTAAATATGAGTTTGAGACTCTATATTGAGATGCAATTGTATATTATACGTGTTTTTCATAGTTTCTTGTTAATTGTAGTGTTATATCATTATTAGAAGGAATTTACCTTATGATAATGCTTTATACCCTCAAAATGTGTTATTTTCAATGATTTTAGCTAGTTATCGGTGATATATAGCTGTTTTTCTACAAATTGAAGTATACAATCCTTTTTTTAGAATAATTTGCACCTATAAGTAGCTTACATTACATTAAGCTAATAAATAGAAGAGTAATAGGTTATTTATTGTGATATAACGGTATATTGCAAGCGTTTTTCATAGTTTCTTGTAAACTGTAGAGTTATTGTATATATTCAAGTAGTTTTACTTATCATATTGCTATAAACCCATAAAATTTAGTGTTTTCAATGATATTAGCTAGTTATCGGTGATATATAGCTGTTTTCCTACAAATTGATGTATAAAATCCTCTTTTTAGAATAATTTGCACATATAAGTAGCTTACATAAGCTATTAAATAGAAGAGTAAGAGGTTATTTTTGTGATATAACGGTATATTGCTTGCGTTTTTCATAGTTTCTTGTAAACTGTAGCGTTATTGTATATATACAAGTAGTTTTACTTATCATATTGCTATAAACCCATTAAATGTAGTGTTTTCAATGATTTAAGCTAGTTATCAGTGAAGAGTTGTTTTTTTCTACAAATTGAAGTATATTTCTTTATATCTGTAGCTAAATAGCTTTTGATATTTGCTATAACTATATTTTACACAATTAATAGCTAAAAATATGTATTTTTCATGAAATTTAGATATCAATTTTAATCTTAAAAACAACGTTTTTTCAAGTATTTTAATGTATTTTTGAAAGCCTAAAAATGTCGAAATTTGACATTATTCAGCACTTGTACACAACTATATTTTACAATATTATGAGCTTAAAATATGTATTTTTCATGAAATTTATGGATCAATTTTATTCCTAAAAACAACGTTTATTCAAGTGTTTCATTGTATTTTTGAAGGGCTAAAAAATGTCGAAAATTGACAGTATTCAGCCCTTTTTTTGAAGAGAAATTCAAAATGTGGTATTATAGTTGTTTTCGTTAGAAATTGCTATTTTAAACTACTGTAAGTTTATAATAGGAGTTTGAGACTCTAAATTGTGATACAATTGTATATTATACGTGTTTTTCATAGTTTCTTGTTAATTGTAGTGTTATATCAACAATATATAGCCTCAAACTCCTTTTATAAGATTACAGTAGTTTAAAATATCATTTTCTAACGAAAACAACAAAAATACCAAATTTTGAATACATCTATCAAAAAAGAGCTGAATAATGTCAATTTTCGACATTTATTAGCACTTCAAAAATACATTAAAACACTTGAAAAACGTTATTTTTAAGATTAAAATTGATACTTAAATTTCATGAAAAAAGCTATATTTCACCGATAGCTAGCTAAAAAATCATTGAAAAGAACACATTTTGAGGGTATACAGCATTATCATAAGGTAAATTCCTTTTATTTACGATATAGCACTACAATTTACAAGAAACTATGAAAAACACTTGTAATATATAATTGTATCACAATATATAGCCTCAAACACCTTTTATAAGCTTTCAGTTTAAAATAGCATTTGCTAACGAAAACAACTATAAAACCACATTTTGAATTTCTCTTTCAGAAAGGTTGGTGAATAATGTCAATTTTCGACATTTTTTAGCACTTAAAAAATACATTATAACGCTTAAAAAAAGCGTTGTTTTTAAGGATTAAAATTGATAGTTAAATTTCATGAAAAATACATATTTTTAGCTATTAATTTTGTAAAATATATTTGTAACAAATATCGAAAACTATATAGCTACAGATATATAGGAATATACTTCAATTTGTAGAAACAAACAACTCTTCACTGATAACTAGCTAAAATCAATGAAAACACTACATTTTATGGGTATATAGCAATATGATAAGTAAAACTACTTGTATATATACAATAACACTAAGGTTTACAAGAAACTAGGAAAACGCTTGCAATATACCAATATATCATAATAAATAATCTCTTACTCTTCTATGTATTAGCTTAATGTAACGTAAGCTACTTATAGGTGCAAATTATTCTAAAAAGAGGATTGTACTATACATCAATTTGTAGAAAAAAAACTACATTTCACCGATAACTAGCTAAAATCATTGAAAAGAACACATTTTGAGGGTATACAGCATTATCATAAGGTAAATTCCTTTTATTTATGATATAACACTACAATTTAAAAGAAACTATGAAAAACACTTGTAATATACAATTGTATCACTATATAGCCTCAAACACCTTTTATAAGCTTTCAGTAGTTTAAAAAAGTATTTGCTAACGAAAACAACTATAGAACCAATTTTTGAATTTCTCTTTCAAGAAGGTTGGTGAATAATTTCAGTTGCCGACTTTTTGAAGCACTTCAAAAATACATTAAAACACTTGAAAAAACGTTGTTTTTAAGATTAAAATTGATACTTATATTTCATGACAAATACATATTTTTAGCTATTAATCTTGTAAAATATATTTGTAGCAAATATCGAAAACTATATCGCTACAGTTCTAGGAATATAATTCAATTTGTAGAAAAAAATACCCCTTCACAGATAACTAGATAAAATCAATGAAAACACTACATTTTATGCGTATATATCAATATGATAAGTTAAACTACTTGTATATATACAATAACACTATAGTTTACAAAAAACTAGGAAAACGCTTGCAATATACCGTTATATAACAATAAATAACCTCTTACTCTTCTATGTATTAGCTTAATGTAACGTAAGCTATTTGTAGGTGCAAATTATTCTAAAAAGAGGATTGTATACTTCAATTTGTAGGAAAAAAGCTATATTTCACCGAGAACTAGCTAAAATCATTAAAAAGAACACATTTTGAGGGTATAAAGCATTATCATGAGATAAATTCCTTTTATTAATGATATAATACTACAATTTACACGAAACTATGTAAAACACTTGTAATATACAATTGTATCACAATATATAACCTCAAACTCCTTTTATAATCTTTCAAAAGTTTAAAATAGCATTTGCTAACGAAAATAACTATAAACCACATTTTGAATTTCTCTATCAAAAAAGATGGTGAATAATATAAATTTTCGACTTTTTTTAGCACTTCAAAAATACATTAAAAAACTTGTAAAAACGTTGTTTTTAAGATTAAAATTGATACTTAAATTTCATGAAAAATACACATTTTTAGTTATTATTTTTTTTAAATATATTTGTAGCAAATATCAAAAAATGTATAAGTAGCTACAGATATATAGGAATATTCTTCAATTTGTAGAAACAAACAACTCTTCACAGATAACTAGCTAAAATCAATGAAAACACTTCATTTTATAGGTATATAGCATTATGATAAGTAAAACTAGTTGAATATATAAAATAACACTACAGTTTACAAGAAACTAGGAAAACGCTTGCAATATACCGTTATATCTCATTAAATAATCTCTTACTCTTCTATGTATTAGCTTAATGTAACGCAAGCTACTTATAGGTGCAAATTATTCTAAAAAGAGTATTGTATACCTCAATTTGTAGGAAAAAAGCTATATTTCACCGATAACTAGCTAAAATCATTGAAAAGAACACTTTTCAATGGTATAAAGCATTATCATGAGATAATTTTCTTTTATTAATGATATAACACCACAATTTACAAGAAACTATGAAAAATACTTGTAATACACAATTGTATCACAATATATAGCCTCAAACTCCTTTTATAAGCTTACAGTAGTTTAAAATAGCATGTTCTAACGAAAACAACAATAATACCAAATTTTCAATTTCCCTATCAAAAAAGATGGTGAATAATGTCAATTTCCGACACTTTTTAGCACCTCAAAAATACATTAAAACACTTGAAAAAACGTTGTTTTTAAGATTAAAATTGATACTTAAATTTCATGAAAAAATACATGTTTTTAGTTATTAATTTTGTAAAATATATTTGTAGCAAATATCAAAAACTGTATAGGTACAGATATATATAAATATACTTCAATTTGTAGAAACAAACAACTCTTCACAGATAACTAGCTAAAATCAATGAAAACACTACATTTTATGGGTATATAGCATTATGATAAGTAAAACTACTTGTATATATCTACAATAACAGTACAGTTTACAAGAAACTAGGAAAACGCTTGCAATATACCGTTATATCACATCAAATAATCTCTTACTCTTTTATGTATTAGCTTAATGTAACGTAAGCTACTTATACTTGCAAATTATTCTAAAAAGAGGATTGTATACCTCAATTTGTAGGAATACAGCTATATATCACCGATAACTAGGTAAAATCATTGAAAAAAACACCTTTTGAGGGTATAAAGCATTATCATGAGGTAAATTCCTTTTATTAATGATATAACACCACGATTACAAGAAACTGAAAAATACTTGTAATACACAATTGTATAGCAATATATAGCGTCAAACTCCTATTATAAGATTACAGTAGTTTAAAATATCATTTTCTAACGAAAACAAATTTTGAATATCTCTATCAAAAAAGAGCTGAATAATGTCAATTTTCGACATTTTTAGCACTTCAAAAATACATTAAAACACTTGAAAAACGTTATTTTTAAGGTTAAAATTGATACTTAAATTTCATGAAAAAAGCTATATTTCACCGATAGCTAGCTAAAAAATTATTGAAAAGAACACATTTTGAGGGTATACACTATACAGCATTATCATAAGGTAAATTCCTTTTATTTACGATATAACACTACAATTTACAAGAAACTATGAAAAACACTTGTAATATACAATTGTATCACAATATATAGCCTCAAACACCTTTTATAAGCTTTCAGTAGTTTAAAATAGCATTTGCTAACGAAAACAACTATAAAACCACATTTTGAATTTCTCTTTCAAAAAGGTTGGTGAATAATGTCGATTTTCGACATTTTTTAGCAATACATTACAAATACATTATATCACTTGAAAAAAAAGTTATTTTTAAGATTAAAATTGTACTTAAATTTCATGAAAAATACATATTTTTAGCTATTAATTTTGTAAAATATATTTGTAGCAAATATCGAAAACTATATAGCTACAGATATATAGGAATTAGAATAGATATATACAAATTGAAGTATACTTTAATTTGTAGAAACACACAACTCTTCACAGATAACTAGCTAAAATCAATGAAAACACTACATTTTATGGGTATATACCAATATGATAAGTAAAACTACTTGTGTATATACAATAACACAAAAGTTTACAAGAAACTAGGAAAACACTTGCAATATACCGTTATATCACAATAAATAACCTCTTACTCTTCTATGTATTAGCTTAATGTAATGTAAGCTATTTATAGGTGCAAATTATTCAAAAAAGAGGATTGTATACTTCAATTTATAGGAAAAAAGCTACATTTCACCGAGAACTAGCTAAAATCATTGAAAAGAACACATTTTGAAGGTATAAAGCATTATCATGAGGTAAATTCCTTTTATTAATGATATAATACTACAATTTACACGAAACTATGAAAAGCACTAGTAATATACAATTGTATCACAATATATAGCCTCAAACTCCTTTTTTAAGCTTACAATTGGTTTAAAATAGCATTTTCTAACGAAAACAACAATAATACCAAGTTTGAATATCTCTATCAAAAAAGAGCTGAATAATGTCAATTTTCGACAATTTTTAGCACTTCAAAAATACATTAAAACACTTGAAAAAACGTTATTTTTAAGATTAAAATTGATACTTAAATTTCATGAAAAAAGCTATATTTCACCGATAACTAGCTAAAATCATTGAAAAGAACACATTTTGAGGGTATAAAGCATTATCATAAGGTAGATTCCTTTTATTTATGAGCCTCAAACACCTTTTATGAGCTTTCAGTACTTTAAAATAGCATTTGCTAACGAAAACAACTATGAAACTACATTTTGAATTTCTCTTTCAAAAAGGTTGGTGAATAATGTCAATTTTCGACATTTTTTAGCACTTCAAAAATATATTAAAACACTTGAAAAATGGTTGTTTTTAAGATTAAAATTGATACTTAAATTTCATGATATATACATATTTTTACCTATTAATTTTGTAAAATATATTTGTGCAAATATCGAAAACTATATAGCTACAGATATATAGGAATATACTTCAATTTGTAGAAACAAACAACTCTTCACAGATAACTAGCTAAAATCAATGAAAACACTACATTTTATGGGTATATAGCAAAACTACTTGTATATAATTATACAATAACACTACTGTTTACAAGAAACTAGGAAAACGCTTGCAATATATAGTTATTTCACAATAAATAATCTCTTACTCTTCTATGTATTAGCTTAATGTAACGTAAGCTATTTTTGGTGCAAATTATTCTAAAAAGAGGATTGTATACTTCAATTTGTAGGAAAAACACTATTTTTCCCCGAGAATTAGCTAAAATCATTGAAAAGAACACAATTTGAGGGTATAATAACCTCTTACTCTTCTATTTATTAGCTTAATGTATTGTAGGCTACTTATAGGTGCAAATTATTCTAAAAAGAGGATTGTTTGCTTCAGTATTTAGGAAAAAAGCTATATTTCACCGATAAATAGCTTAAATTATTGAAAAGCACACATTTTGAGGGTATAAAGCATTATCATGAGGTAAGTTCCTTTTATTTATGATATAACACTACAATTTACAAGAAACTATGAAAAACACTTGTAATATACAATTGTATCACCATATATAGCCTCAAACTCCTTTTATAAGCTTACAGTAGTTTTAAATAGCATGTTCTATCGAAAACAACTATAATACCTTATTTTGAATTTCTCTATCAAAAAAAGGGCTAAATAATGTCTATTTTCGACATTTTTTAGCACTTCAAAAATACATTAAAACACTTGAAAAAACGTTGTTTTTAGGATTAAAACTGATACCTAAATTTCGTTATAAATACATATTTTTACCTATTAATTTTTTATAATGTAATTGTGGCAAATATCGAAATCTATTTAGCTACAGATATAAAGGAATATACTTCAATTTGTAGAAAAAAAAAACTCTTCACTGATAACTAGGTAGAATCATTGAAAACACTACATTATATGGGTATATAGCAATATGATAAGTAAAACTACTTGTATATATACAATAACACTACAGTTTAAAGAAACTATGAAAAACGATTGCAATATACCGTTATATGACAATAAAAAACCTCTTACTCTTCTATTTATTAGCTTAATGTAATGTAGGCTACTTATAGGTGCAAATTATTCTAAAAAGAAGATTGGTTGGCTAAATTTGTAGATAAAAAGCTCTATTTCACCGATAAATTGCTTAAATCATTGAAAAGAACACATTTTGAGGGTATAAAGCATTATTTTATCAAAAGCTAGATTCGTTTTATTTTTTATATAACACTACAATTTACAAGAAACTATGAAAAACACTTGTAATATACAATTGTATCACAATATATATCCTCAAGCTACTTTTATAAGCTTACAGTAGTTTAAAATAGCATGTTCTATCGAAAACAACTATATTACCATATTTTGAATTTCTCTATCAGAAAAGGGCTAAATAATGTCAATTTTCGACATTTTTTAGCACTACAAAAACACATTAAAACACTTGAAAAAAACGTAGTTTTTAGGACTAAAATTTATACCTAAATTTCTTGATAAATACATTTTTTTTTTTACTAATTTTGTAAAATGTAGTTGTTTCAAATATCGAAAGCTATTTATCTACAGATATAAAGGAATATACTTCAATTTGTAGAGAAAAAAAAACTCTTCACTGATAACTAGCTAACACTACAGTTTACGAGAAACTATGAAAAACGCTTGCAATATACCGTTATATGAAAATAAATAACCTCTTACTCTTCTATTTATTAGCTTAATGTAATGTAGGCTACTTATAGTTCCAAATTATTCTAAAAAGAGGATTGGTTGCTTCAATTTGTAGGGAAAAAGCTATATTTCAGCGATAAATAGCTTAAATAATTGAAAAGAACACATTTTGAGGGTATAAAGCATTATCATAAGGTAAATTACTTTTATTTATGATATAACACTACAATTTACAAGAAACTTGAGAAACACTAGTCATATACAATTGTATCACAATATTTAGCCTCAAACTTCTTTTATAAGCTTACAGTAGTTTAAAATAGCATGTTCTATCGAAAACCTTATTATACTTATTTTGAATTTCTCTTTAAAAAAAGGGCTAAATAATGTCAATTTTCAACATTTTTTAGCACTTTAAAAATAAATTAAAACACTTGAAAAAACCTTGTTTTTAGGATTAAAATTGATACCTAAATTTCATGATAAATACATATTTTTACCTATTAATTTTGTAAAATGTAGTTGTGGCAAATTTCGAAAGCTATTTAGCTACAGATATAAAGAAATATACTTCAATTTGGAGAAAGAAAAAAACTCTTCACTGATAACTAGCTAAAATCATTGAAAACACTACATTTTATGGGTATATAGCAATATGATAAGTTAAACTACTTGTATATCTACAATAACACTACAGTTTACGAGAAACTATGAAAAACGCTTGCAAAGATAAATTCCTTTTGTTTATGATAAAACACTACAATTTAAAATAAACTATGAAAAAACTTGTAATATGCAATTGTATCACAATATATACCCGCAAAATCCTTTTATAAGCTTACAATAGTTTAAAATAGCATGTTCTATCGAAAACAACTATAATACCATATTTTGAATTTCTCTATCAAAAAAGGGCTATATAATGTCAATTTTCGACATTTTTCAGCACTTCAAAAATACATTAAAACACTTGAAAAAACCTTGTTTTTTATGATTAAAATTGATACTATATGATATATGATTTATGATAAATTGATTGATAAATTTCATCACATATTATTACCTTTTAATTTTGTAAAATGTAGTTGTGTTGGTGCGGGTATGCTATGCACCGGTAGTCATGCACTTTCGTCATGCATGGGTTGGAATAATCAGTTGGTTATCTTTCTTGGTTTTAATAAAGGATAACAAAGTACTTTCATTCACTTGTAGTGATCAGGAACTCTCTATCTCTGTGTTCACTCGCGTGTAGAATGTTCAAGTTCTCACTCTGTGTCTCGTGTTCACTGCCTCTCGTGTTTCACTCGTAATGTTGGTCTTTGCCCACGGGTCGCGTGTGGGACTATACACACTCAGTCACGTGTGTCCTACGTGGACCAAAAGTTATCTACCTCAAAAGTGAGATTCTTTTCACGACTAACCTATGAACATGACGTCATGTCGCGTCACAACTTGGAGGTACCAATAAGAGACAAGACATACACTGTTCTCCCTTTTTCTTCAGCCAATCATGAAAGGCAAGGAAAGGTTGAATTTACACTTTTCGTTATCTATGCCTCAATCTTTGTTTGACAAGCTGGAAGAATTATCAGTTTTACAAGAATTCTGGCGTACATTTTCTCGCTCTCTCTCTCGGTAATACATCAATCTAGCTAACTTATTTCTATCCTTATTCAGACTAAAACACCTATTACAGGGCTCGGCAGGCTACCGCTTGGCGTCCCGACAAGACTTCTGTTTTCACTAGTTGCTAGCAATACATGATGAAATATTTCTATCTTAATGCATAATTCATGCAGTTATTGTTCTATCATATTATACCATCTAAGTAATTCATTATGTTACGTTGCTTGACAAAACCTATTACAGGGGTCGGATCATGAAGAACATGTTTGTGTGATGATGCATCTTGATGTGTAGCGGCTTCTTGTACATAAAGAACATTTCTAGGAATCCAATAAGTAATGATAATTAGTAGTACAATTAACAGGATGTACCAATTTGACTGTTAAACTATTTTTTTCTACCAGTATTCTGTCCTTGATTTCTGTCAGGGTGTCTCAATTGTAGATAATCTTTTCTATTTCCAAGGGGATTCACACAGATTGGTTAACAACAATCATAATTTCTACCTTCCTAACTAAGACAAACTTAAGACTTAAGACTCTGGGCCTCACAGGGTCCCAGGCCGGTGTTAGGCATCATAACAAAATTCATGTCAACAACCTCAGGTTTTCTGTAAAAGGAGTTGCAATCTACACCTAGTTCCAATAACAATTCATTTACATATGCTTCAAATTCGTCTTGTAAGAGAATTTCTGTTACGTTACAAACTAACATAATTTGGTTGGAATCCTTTTCACTAAATTCCTTGCAATAGCTGCGCAATTTCTTTCTGTACTCATGTGTTTTATTTATGTCATTTAACATGTCTACATTACTATTTGGTGTACTTATGTTTGTTTCTTCTCTTGAATTTTCAAGTGACCTTTCTACGTCGTTATGTGTTGTGTCTATCTGTGTTTCTCTAGTCATATTTGTTTTCTTAAGGTGATCTGCATGTTTGATTATTTCCTCTCCCGAGTCTAGAGATTGAATCTTGAACTTGTTTCCTCCTGCATTTGCAATTATTCTATAAGGACCTTTAAATTTGGGTGATAGCTTATTACTGTGGGCGATAGGTACATGGAGTTTTGCCATTACTAAATCTCCATGTCGTAACTTTACATCGCGTGCCGTTTTATGTTGTTGTTTCTGCATTTCCTCTGAGTATTCTTTCATGTGGCTTCTTACTCTCTGGTGAATGACTTGAAATTTGTGTAATCTATTTGCCACGTAATCATCCTGATTATACACAGGCTTGGGTTCTGCATCTAAAAGTTCATATGGGAGAACTTTATCTTCCCCAAACAATATGTAATGTGACGTTTCTCCAGTGGCTGAGTTTATCTGGGAATTCAGTGCACATTTGACATATGGGATTCACGTATCCCATGCCATGCTGTACGGATCAATTAGACTCCTCAAACAAGTTATTACTTTGCGGTTGAGTCTTTCTACTACTCCATTACTCTGAGGTCTATAGGCTTGTACTTTTATTTTCTTGATGTTAAATAGTTTACATAGTCCTTCTAGTATCTGATTGTTGAACTCTGTACCGTTGTCTGACACAATTACTTTTGGTGTCGTGAAATTGCAAATTATTTGTTCGAATATTATTGATGCGACCGTTGCAGCCTTTTTATTTTTCATGGGCTGTATGATGCAATATCTGGAAAAATAGTCGATGGCGACTAGCAAGTATTTGTATCCATTTTCTGACAGTGGAAGCTCGAGTGTATCGATGTGAACTCTTTCCCATGGTTTCTAGGGTATAGGGTACGTTAGCATTGGTGCTGGGGAACGCGTGTTACCCTTTACTTCGGCGCAAATCGTGCAGTTATCTACGTGGGAATATATGTCTTTTCTCATGCCTGGCCAGAAGTACTTTAGTTGTGCTTGCTTGTAAGTCTTATCTTTTCCGGGGTGTCCGCTGTGGGCTTTGTTATGGAGCATCTTTAATACTTCTGGGACTAGTGTCTGAGGGATTACTAATTGTTTCACTATACCTCGTGTTACGTCTTTGCATACTATTTCTGCGTTTCTGTATAATAATTCATTGCATATTTCGAGATCGTTTATCTTGTATTTAGCGGGTAGTTGTGGTTCTTGACTACCTGTCGGGTCTGTTAGGTACGTTACTACTGTGCTCCACATGGCATCCTTTTCCAGTTCTGTGCTGACTAGATCTGTATCTAGTGTGATTAATTCTTCAATACTACATATTGAGGTCATTACCTCTGTTTCTGGGCTAATGTTCCTTGAGAGTGCGTCTGCGGCTACGTTTTTCTTTCCTGGTATGTATTCAAAACTGACTTCGTAATTCTGTAACGTCGTGAACCATCTGGCGAGTCTGCCTCTGAGGTTTTTATGCTTAAACAGGTTCTGTATTGCTGTGTGATCAGTCCACACTCTTATCTTGTAACCTAGCAATGTGTCTCTAAATTTTTCTAGACAGTATATTACTGCTAAGGTCTCACGTTCTGTGATGCTGTAATTCTTTTCTGCGGTTGTGCATAGTCTAGATGCATAAGCTATCGGTTGGAACGTTCCTTTTCTTTCCTGCATTAATATTCCTCCTAGCCCTATCTGAGGCGTCGGTGCATAGGATAAATTCTTTCGTGTAATCTGGGAAGATTAGTACTAGGAGTTGGTTAGTTTTGATTTGAGCGTTTCAAATGCTTGCTCTTGAGCGTGTCCCCAAGTAAAAGTCTGATTCTTTTTCAATAGTGTGTTTAGGGGTTGTGCTATATCGGCGTATCCCTTTATAAAGATTCTATAGTAACCTGTTAGACCAAGGAAACTTCTTACTTTCTCAACTGTGGTTGGCACTGGGAAATTTCTTACGGCGTCGAGTTTCGACTGTACTGTTCTTAATCCATGTTTATCTATTTGGTGTCCTAGGTAAATAACTTTGTCTTGTAGGAAAGTACATTTCTCTATTTTCACTTTCAATCTGGCTGATGCTAGCCTAGAGAAAACCAAGTCTAGTTTCTTAAAATGTTCCTCTGCTGTTTGCGATACTATGAGTATTTCGTCTAGGAATACACTTGCTGTGTTGCCTATAAGCTCTTGCAATACTGTGTTCATCAGTCTCATGTACGTTAATGGACTGTTTGATAATCCAAATGGCATGCGTTTAAATCTGTAGTGTCCAGTCGGTGTGGAAAAAGCTGTCATGTCTTTAGATTCATCTTGCATTTCTATCTGCCAGAAGGCTGACTTTATGTCTATTGTGCTGAATAGTTTATTTTCTGTTCCTAGACTGCGAAGAATGTCAGAGATTACTGGTAATGGTAGACAATCTGGGATAGTGCGTTTGTTTAACTTCCTGTAGTCGATGACTGGGCGTACTGAGCCGTCTGACTTTGGTACTAGGATAAGAGGAAAGTTCCACTCACTATCGCTAGGTTCAATTACATCTTGTGTGAGCATTTCACTGATCAATTGATTTACTGTGGCGAGCTTTGAATGCGGCAATCTATATGCTGGGATATAAATCGGCTGTGTACCTGATTTTAATTTTATTTGATGTTTCAACACGTCAGTCTTTCCCAAAGCGTCCCCTGGTAAGGCTATTGCGTGCTCGTGCTTCGTTAGCAGTGATAAGAGTTCGTGCTCTAAATCAGGTCGGCTGGTAGGTTTAAGGTGGTTGAGGAGATCTCTCCCAACCTCTACATCTTTCTGGACTGAGCAGATGAATGGGTCTGTTGCATTTTCTGAGTTCTGATTTTCATTTACTATTTTAATTGGGTGTTTACAGACTTAGAATGATCCTATCTGGGTTCCTGGTTTCAAAGTGATGTTCTTATTCAGTGTACTCATTACTAAAACTTCTAATTTACCATTCTCTGATTTATAAACAGCGGAATCAAGTTGCGTTCCTTTTACTCTAATGGATTCTGGCATTGTAAATACTTCTGTATCCTGCTTTAATCCTTTTAACTCCAGTGTCACCTTGTTAATTGACATGGCATGCAATAACGTCGACTCTATCACATGTCCTGAAATAATTCTCACGGCTTCATCTGGGTCTGTAACTTGTTCCTTTGATGCTGTCTCAGTGTATTTACTAACTTGTGGTACCATTTCACGCCTGGTATTAAGCTTTTGGCTTGTTTGTGGTGTGACTTCACTACTCATCTGTTTCGGTGCAGTGTGTAGGAATTCAGGGACCTTGAGAAGTAATTTTTCCTTTCTCTTGGGCTTATCAGTAGCCTTTGATTGCTCTGCCACGCTATCGGATGGTTTAATAGCATAATTAGTATTCGTATTTAGCACGCCTATAACGGGTTCTGGATTCAGAAATGGGATGAATTTGTATGAACAGTGAACACCACGGTCTGGTGGAGATACTGTGATCTCTTGCTCGCGCATTGTAGCAAATCCTATTAACAATTCTCCAGGAAAAAATGGTTTGTCTACCACCATCGCGGTTATTGTGAAATCAAAATAATCTCCTAATGTAACAGTGACTTGAGTCTTTCCAACTGTACGTAATTTTTCGCCTGTCACGCCTTGCAGTGTGTATGGCACTGGCTCAATAAACTTAACACCTGGTCTTACTTTATTTAAGATGTCAAGACTTATTATGTTCACCATGGATCCTGTGTCTAGGAAAATCTGAGTGGGCGTGTGGTAAACTTTGCCTTCAATTAATGGGCCTTCAGTGTGCTTGTTTATCGGGATTATCAGTTTTGTTTCTCTTTCTACATTCTCTAAGTCTTCAGTTTGTCGGTTCTTTTGACTTATTTGAAGAGTAGTGTTCCCTTCCTTGTGTTTACCTACGAAGGGGGTCCTGTACGAAAATTTTGAGCTCGAAGATTGTTAGCTCGCCGCGCGCGACAATCTCTGGTTATGTGTCCTACATATTTGTGGTAGCTACACCAAGGTTCCAGGTAGCAATTTCTTTCGGTGTGCCCGGTATATTGACAATTACCCAAGGTGTTGAATTGTAACAATCCATCGCGACGTGACCCGGTCGACCACACTGATAACATTCAACTTGAGGAGGGCGTTGCCATGAGACGCTGCGAGGTCTGTTTTCTGTTGGGCCTCCATTACGTGATAAGGACCTGCTGTAATGTGTTCCCGAGTTACTAGCCTGTGGCGGCGGTGTGTGGGTTGACCGTATCGGCATCACATACGAGTCGTGTCGAGGATTTGTCTCGGCGTATCCTCTTAGCATGCAATCAATTTCTCCTAAGGACTGGTTTTCCTTCAAATCCTTGTACAGCCTTTCGCTTGTAACATCATCACAATCATTTAAAAATTTTGAGAACATGATTAATTTAGATACTAGTGTTACTGACATGTGGTCACCGTCCAGTGGCAATGTCCACTCGGAGGCAGATTCTCCATATCCTTTCCCCACAGATCAAGCTTTGCAATATACTCTGTAACTAGTTGCGAGGATGGACGTTTAAGCGATAGTATTTTAACCATAGCCCGGAGGGGGTCTTGGTCACTTTTCTTCGAGAAGTGCCGTCTGAACACCTGAACATAAGCGTCGTAATCGTCTAGGTCTTCTAATTGTCTGTAACAGATAACATGCCTTGCCCGGCCGTTTTCGGCGTCTACATGTTGTTTAAGCACTTCAATCTTCAATCTATCTGAGGTAAGTTTCTTATTTGCAATCAGGGTGTCCACTCTATGCAAGAATTGATTTATTTCAATCGTTTTTCGCATCCCCTTTAAAAACTAGGTACCCCTGCGGCGGAGGTAATAATCTCATGTCTAACAATCCTTTCTTGTTCTTCATCACCCATGTTTAATTGTATTTGTCTTGAATGTAGCCTACGATAGGATCTAGTGACTACTGGACTCTTTCTTAGCTGTCTTTTTCGAACTCTTGAGGCTGGTGACATTTACAGAATATTAAGACTTCATACCTGGCTGGACTGATGACGAGGAGAGAGAGCGGAGGTAATATCTAAAACCTTGGGTCTGGGATGGCTGGGGTGTCCGGCGTGGCGGCAGCGAGGGGACAATACAGACACACAAACAGGGAAGGAAAATCTTCCTTCTCACTTCACCTCAGGATATCCTGCTAAATGAGGGGAATTAGTTCTACAATATAGATAACACGTGACTTAAAAGGAAGCTATTATACTTCTCAGAAGTGTATTGTTGTTGATTGAAGTTCTCGTGGAGCTGGCGGCGAAGGGTAGCGGTGTTGTCGGTCTCACAATGTGGAGGTACTGACTGTCAGTGCTGGTGGCGGAGGGTAGGAATTTCAGGGTCAGGCTGTGTGTGTAGGCTGGGATGGTAGCGAGGGTCTCGCAACGAGGGTAGCGGTGGGATGTCGTGACGAAACTTTTTCTTGCTTGTCTTTCTTGTGTTACTTCGTTTCCTTCTTTTCTTCTGTCTTCTTTCCTTTCTTGTTTATTCTTTCTTCTTACTGCGTGCTGGTTTCTTTCTTCTTAGTGTGTTTCTTCTAAGACGTGAGTGAAACAATTAACAAGCGAGGAAGCGAGTGAAACGACTGACGGGAGACGGTGAGCGCGAGGGGCGGTGAAGGCCTATAGCTGGCGGTGTAGGTATCGGTAGGCGGGTAGCTAGCGAACGGCGGTCGTGGCTCTGTAGGGGCGGGAAGCTGGCGACGGCTGGCTGGCGTCTTTTTTTCAGTTTTTCCTCTTCAGTTTTCTTTTGTTTTTCAGTCTCTTCGGAGTTATTATACGTGGTTTCAGATCCTTTTCGCTAGTCACCACTTTTGGTGCGGGTTTGCTATGCACCGGTAGTCATGCACTTTCGTCATGCATGGGTTGGAATAATCAGTTGGTTATCTTTCTTGGTTTTACTAAAGGATAACAAAGTACTTTCATTCACTTGTAGTGTTCACGAACTCTCTATCTCTGTGTTCACTCGCGTGTAGAATGTTCAAGTTCTCACTCTGTGTCTCGTGTTCACTGCCTCTCGTGTTTCACTCGTAATGTTGGTCTTTGCCCACGGGTCGCGTGTGGAACTATACACACTCAGTCACGTGTGTGTCTTACGTGGACCAAAAGTTTTCTACCTCATAAGTGAGATTCTTTTCACGACTAACCTATGAACATGACGTCATGTCGCGTCACAACTTGGAGGTACCAATAAGAGACAAGACATACACTGTTTTCCCTTTTTCTTCAGCCAATCATGAAAGGCATGGAAAGGCTGAATTTACACTTTTCGTTATCTATGCCTCAATCTTTGTTTGACAAGCTGGAAGAATTATAGGTTTTACAAGAATTCTGGCGTACATTTTCTCGCTCTCTCTCTCGGTAATAAATCAATCTAGCTAACTTAAATTCTATCCTTATTCAGACTAAAACACCTATTACAGTTGTGGCAAATTTCAAAAGCTACAAATATAAAGAAATATACTTCAATTTGTAGAAAAAAAACCCTCTTCACTGATAACTAGGTAAAATCATTGAAAACACTACATTTTATGGATATATAGCAATATGATAAGTTAAACTACTGGTATATATACAATAACACTACAGTTTACGATAAAACTATGAAAAACGCTTGCAATATACCGTTATATGACAATAAATAACCTCTTACTCTTCTATTTATTAGCTTAATGTAATGTAGGCTACTTATGGTTTCAAATTATTCTAAAAAGAGGATTGGTTGCTTCAATTTGTAGGAAAAAAGCTATATTTCACCAATAAATAGCTTAAATCATTGAAAAGGACACATTTTGAGGGTGTAAAGCATTATCATTAGGTGAATTCCTTTTATTTATGATAAAACACTACAATTTAAAAGAAACTATGAAAAACACGTGTAATATGCAATTGTATCACAATATATAGCCTCAAACTACTTTTATAAGCTTACAGTAGTTTAAAATAGCATGTTCTATCGAAAACAACTATAATACCATATTTTGAATTTCTCTATTAGAAAAGGGCTTCATAATGTCAATTTTCGACATTTTTTAGCACTTCAAAAATACATTAAAAGACTTGAAAAAACGTTGTTTTTAAAATTAAAATTGATACCTAAATTTCATGATAAATACAGATTTTTACCTATTAATTTTGTAAAATGTAGTAGTTTCAAATATCGAAAGCTATTTAGCTACAGATATAAAGGAATATACTTCAATTTGTAGAAAAAAACAACTCTTCACTGATAACTAGCTAAAATCATTGAAAACACTACATTTTATGGGTATATAGCAATATGATAAGTAAAACTACTTGTATATATACAATAACACTACAGTTTACGAGAAACTATGAAAAACGCTTAAATATACCGTTATTTGACAATAACTATCCTCATACTCTTCTATTTATTAGCTATATGTAGCGTAGGCTACTTATAGGTGCAAATTATTCTAAAAAGAGGATTGGTTGCTTCAATTTGTCGGAAAAAACCTATGTTTCACCGATAAATCGCTTAAATCATTGAAAAGAACACATTTTGAGGGTTTAAAGCATTATCATAAAGTAAATTCCTTTTATTTATGATATAACACTACAATTTACAAGAAACTATGAAAAACACTTGTAATATACAATTGTATCACAATATATAGCCTCAAACTCCTTTTATAAGCTTACAGTGGTTTTAAATAGCATGTTCTATCGAAAACAACAATAATACCTTATTTTGAATTTCTCTAAGGGCTAAATAATGTCAATTTTCGACATTTTTTAGCACTTCAAAAATACATTAAAACACCTGAAAAAAACCTTGTTTTTAGGATTAAAATAGATATCTAAATTTCATGATAAATACATATTTTTACCTATTATTTTGTAAAATGTAGGTGTGGCAAATATCGAAAGCTATTTAGCTACAGATATAAAGGAATATACTTCAATGTGCAGAAAAAAAAACCTCTTCCCTGATAACTAGCTAAAATCATTGAAAACACTACATTTTATCTGTATATAGCAATATGATAAGTAAAACTATTTGTATATATACAATAACACTACAGTTTACAAGAAACTATGAAAAACGCTTGCAATATACCGTTATATGACAATAAATAACCTTTTACTCTTCTATATACTAGCTTAATGTAATGTAGGCTACTTATAGGTGCAAATTATTCTAAAAAGAGGATTGGTTGCTTCAATTTGTATATAAAACGCTATATTTCACCAATAAATAGCTTAAATAATTGAAAAGAACACATTATGAGGGTATAAAGCATTATCATAAGGTAAATTCCTTTTATTTATGATATAACACTACAATTTACAAGAAACTATGAAAAACACTTGTAATATACAATTGTATCACAATATATGGCCTCAAACTCCTTTTATAAGCTTACAGTAGTTTAAAATAGCATGTTCTATCGAAAACAACTATAATACCTTATTTTGAATTTTTCTATCAAAAAAGGGCTAAATAATGTCAATTTTCGACATTTTTTAGCACTTCAAAAATACATTAAAACACTTGAAAAAACCTTGTTTTTAGGATTAAAATTGATACCTAAATTTCATGATAAATACATATTTTTACCTATTAATTTTGTAAAATGTAGTTGTTTCAAATATCGAAAGCTATTTAGCTACAGATATAAAGGAATATACTTCAATTTCTAGAAGAAAAAAACTCTTCACTGATAACTAGCTAAATTCATTGAAAACACTACATTTTATCTGTATATAGCAATATGATAAGTAAAACTACTTGTATACATACAATAACACTACAGTTTACAAGAAACTATGAAAAACGATTGCAATATACCGTTATATGACAATATATAACTTCTTACTCTTCTATTTATTAGCTTAATGTAATGTAGGCTACTTATAGGTGCAAATTATTCTAAAAAGAGGATTGGTTGCTTCAATTTGTAGATAAAACGCTATATTTCACCAATATATAGCTTAAATCATTGAAAAGAACACATTTTGAGGGTATAAAGCATTATCATAAGGTAAATTCCTTTTATTAATGATATAACACTACAATTTACAAGAAACTGTGAAAAACACTTGTAATATACAATTGTATCACAATATATAGCCTGAAACTCCATGTATAAGCTAATAGTAGTTTAAAATAGCATGTTCTACCGAAAACAACTATAATACCATATTTTGAATTTCTCTATCAAAAAAGGGCTAAATAATGTCAATTTTCGACATTTTTTAGCTCTTCAAAAATACATTAAAACACTTGAAAAAACATTGTTTTTAGGATCAAAATTGATACCTAAATTTCTTGATAAATACATATTTTTTTTTACTAATTTTGTAAAATGTAGTTGTTTCAAATATCGAAAACTTAGATATAAGGAAATATACTTCAATTTGTAGAAGAAAAAAAACTCTTCACTGATAACTAGCTAAAATCATTGAAAACACTACATTTTATGGGTATATAGCAATATGATAAGTTAAACTACTTGTATATATACAATAACACTACAGATTACGAGAAACTATGAAAAACGCTTGCAATATACCGTTATATGACAATAAATAACCTCTTACTCTTGTATTTATTAGTATAATGTAATGTAGGCTACTTATAGGTTCAAATTATTCTAAAAAGAGGATTGGTTGCTTCAATTTGTAAGAATATAGCTATATTTCACCGATTAATAGCTTAAATCTTTGAAAAGAACATATTTTGAGGGTATAAAGCATTATCATAAGGTAAATTCCTTTTATTTATGATAAAACACCACAATTTACAAGAAACTATGAAAAACACTTGTAATATACAATTGTATCACAATATATAGCCTCAAACTACTTTTATAAGTTTACAGTAGTTTAAAATAGCATGTTCGATCGAAAACCACTATAATACCACATTCTGAATTTCTCTATCCAAAAAAGGGCTAAATAATGTCAATTTTCGACATTTTTTAGCACTTCAAAAATACATTATAACACTTGAAAAACTTTTTTTTTTAGGATTAAAATTGATACCTAAATTTCATGATAAATACATATTTTTACCTATTAATTTTGTAAAATGTAGTTGTTTCAAATATCGAAAGCTATTTAGCTACAGATATAAAGGAATATACTTCAATTTCCAGAAAAAACAACTCTTCACTGATAACTAGCTAAAATCATTGAAAACACTACATTTTATGGGTATATAGCAATATGATAAGTAAAACTACTTGTATATATACAATAACACTACAGTTTACAAGAAACTATGAAAAAAGATTGCAATATACCGTTATATGACAATAAATAACCTCTTACTCTTCTATTTATTAGCTTAATGTAATGTAGGCTACTTATAGGTGCAAATTATTCTAAAAAGAGGATTGGTTGCTTCAATTTGTAGATAAAACGCTATATTTCACCAATATATAGCTTAAATCATTGAAAAGAACACATTTTGAGGGTATAAAGCATTATCATAAGGTAAATTCCTTTTATTTATGATATAACACTACAATTTAAAAAAAACTATAAAAAACACTTGAAATATACAATTGTATCACAATTTATTGCCTCGAACTACTTTTATAAGCTTACAGTAGTTTAAAATAGCATGTTCTATCGAAAACAACTATAATACCATATTTTGAATTTCTCTATCAAAAAAGGTGAATAATGTCAATATTTGACATTTTTTAGGACGTCAAAAATACATTAAAACACTTGAAAAAACGTTGTTTTTAGGATTAAAATTGATACCTAAATTTTTTGATAAATACATATTTTTTTCAACTAATTTTGTAAAATGTAGTTGTTTCAAATATCGAAAGCTATTTAGCTACAGAAATAAAGGAATATACGTCAATTTGTAGATGAAAAAAAACTCTTCACTGATAACTAGCTAAAATCATTGAAAACACTACATATTATGGGTATATAGCAATATGATAAGTATACTACTTGTATATATACAATAACACTACTCTTTACAAGAAACTATGAAAAACGCTTGCAATATACCGTTATATGACAATAAATAACCTCTTACTCTTCTATTTATTAGCTTAATGTAACGTAAGCTATTTATAGGTGCAAATTATTCTAAAAAGAGGATTGGTTGCTTCAATTTGTAGATAAAAAGCTATATTTCACCGATAAATAGCTTAAATCATTGAAAAGAACACATTTTGAGGCTATAAAGAATTATCATAAGGTATATTCCTTTTATTTATGATATAACACCACAATTTACAAGAAACTATGAAAAACACTTGTAATATACAATTGTATCACAATATATATCCTCAAACTACTTTTATAAGCTTACAGTAGTTTAAAATAGCATGTTCTATCGAAAACAACTATAATACCTTTTTTTGAATTTCTGTATCAAAAAAAGGGCTAAAAAATGTCAATTTTCGACATTTTTTAGCACTTCAAAAATACATTAAAACACTTGAAAAAACCTTGTTTTTAGGATTAAAATTGATACCTAAATTTCATAATAAATACATATTTTTACCTATTCATTTTGTAAAATGTGGTTTTGGCAAATATCGAAAGATATTTAGCTACAGATATAAAGAAATATACTTCAATTTGCAGAAAAAACAGCTCTTCACTGATAACTAGCTAATATCATTGAAAACACTACATTATATGGGTATATAGCAATGTGATAAGTAAAACTATTTGTATATATACAATAACACTACAGTTTGCAAGAAACTATGAAAAACGATTGCAATATACCGTTATATGACAATAAATAACCTCTTACTCTTCTATTTATTAGCTTAATGTAATGTAGGCTACTTATAGGTGCAAATTATTCTAAAAAGAGGATTGGTTGCTTCAATTTGTAGGAAAAAAGCTATAATTCACCGATAAATAGCTTAAATCATTGAAAAGAACACATTTTGAGGGTATAAAGCATTATCATAAGGTAAATTCCTTTTATTTATGATATAACACTACAATTTAAAAAAAACTATAAAAAACACTTGAAATATACAATTGTATCACAATTTATTGCCTCGAACTACTTTTATAAGCTTACAGTAGTTTAAAATAGCATGTTCTATCGAAAACAACAGTTGTTTTCGATAGAACATGCTATTTTAAAATTTAATTAAATAAATTTAAAATATGGTATTATAGTTACTATAATACCATATTTTAAATTTCTCTATCAAAAAAGGGCTAAATAATGTCAATTTCCGACATTTTTTAGCAATTCAAAAATACATTAAAACTCTTGAAAAAACGTTGTTTTTAGGATTAAAATTGATACCTAAATTTCTTGATAAATAATTATTTTTTTCTATTAATTTTGTATAATGTAGTTGTGGCAAATATCGAAAGCTATTTAGCTACAGATATAAAGGAATATACTTCAATTTGTAGAAGAAAAAAAAACTCTTCACTGATAACTAGCTAAAATCATTGAAAACACTACATTTTATGGGTATATAGCAATATGATAAGTAAAACTACTTGTATATATACAATAACACTACAGTTTACAAGAAACTATGAAAAACGATTGCAATATACCGTTATATGACAATAATAACCTCTTACTCTTCTATTTATTAGCTTAATGTAATGTAGGCTACTTAAAGGTGCAAATTATTTTAGAAAGAGGATTGGTTGCTTCAATTTGTAGGAAAAAAGCTATATTTCACCGATAAATAGCTTAAATCATTTAAAAGAACACATTTTGAGGGTATAAAGCATTATCATAAGGTAAATTCCTTTTATTTATGATATAACACTATAATTTACAAGAAACTATGAAAAACACTTGTAATATACAAATGTAACACAATATATAGCCTAAAATCCTTTTATAAGCTTGCAGTAGTTTAAAATAGCATGTTCTATCGAAAACAACTATAATACCATATTTTGAATTTCTCTATCAAAAAAAGGGCTAAATAATGTCAATTTTCGACATTTTTAGCACTTCAAAAATACATTAAAATACTTGAAAAAACGTTGTTTTTAGGATTAAAATTGATACCTAAATTTCATGATAAATACATATTTTTACCTATTAATTTTGTAAAATGTAGTTGTGGCAAATATCGAAAGCTATTTAGCTACAGATATAAAGGAATATAATTCAATTTGTAGAAGAAAAAAAAGTCTTCACTGATAACTAGCTAAAATCATTTAAAACACTACATTTTATGGTTAAATTTTTTTTTTTTTTTTTTTTTTTTTTACATCACAAAGACCTGGCGAAGGGCACAACAAAAATGGGTAACACAAAGCCCGCTTAGTTTCCAGTTCCTATAAAGAAGACAAAAAGAGAATAAAATAAAAACAGAGGGGTAGGCCAATTTAGTTCGGGAGGTGTCTTGTTACTCTTCTTTTGAAAAGATTTAAGTCATATGAAAGTGGAAAAATAGAAACAGGAAGAGAGTTCCAGAATTTACCAGTGAAAGGGATGAAAGAGTAAAGATACTGATTAACTCTTGCATTAGGAAGATGGACAGAATAGGGATGAGAATGAGTAGAAAGTCTTGTGCAATGAGGCCGCAGGAGTGGGGGAGGCATGCAGTTAGCAAGTTCAGAAGAGCAGTGCGCATGAAAATAACGATAGAAGAGAGCAAGAGAAGCAACATTGCGGCGGTGATTTAAAAATTGAAATGAAACTCAGCAGAGGAGAGGGGTTGATGAGACGAAAAGCTTTTGACTCACCCTGTTTAGGAGATTGTATGAGTGGATCCCCCCCAAACATGTGAGACATACTCCATACATGGGCGGATAAGGCCCCTGTAGAGGCAAGCAATTGGGAGGGAGATAAAAAAGGACCAGACGCCCACACACACCTAACTTCTTAGAAGCTGTTTTAGCAAGAGATGAGATGTGAATTTCCAGTTCAGATTTTTAGTAAAGGATAGGCCTAGAAGTTCATTGTTAAAGAAAGGAGAAAAGTTGAGTGTCATTGAAGAAGAGGGGATAGTTTTTCTGGTAGGTTTTGTCGAGTAGATAGGTGAAAATTGGTTTTGGAGGCATTGAACAAAACAAGGTTTTGCTTTGCCCCATCAGAAATTATAGAAAGATCAGAAGTTAGGCGCTCGGTGCATCTCTCCGTGAAACACTTAATTCCTGTTGAGTTGGACGTCAAATAAACGACGTTAAAAAATGCCGGGTAGAATCATCAGCGTAGGAGTGGATAGGCTTTGAGTTGACTTAGAAAATCATTAATGAATAAAAGAAAAGGTGGGTGATAGGACAGAACCCTGGGGAAAACCCCCCTATTGATAGATTTAGGAGAAGAACAAAGTCCGTCTACAGTAGCTGCAATAGAACTGGTTTGAAAGGAAACTTAAAATGAAGGTACGAGAGAAGGATAGAAACCGAATGAGGGTTGTTTGGAATTAAAGATTTTTTGCCAGACTCTATCAAAAGCTTTTGATATGTCAAGGGCAACAGCAAAAGTTTCACCGAAACCCCTAAAGGAGGATGAGCAAGATTCAGTTAGGAAAGCTAGAAGATCGCCAGTAGATCGCCCTTTACGGAAACCGTACTGACGATCAGATAGAAGATTGTGAGCTGTAGATGCTTAAGAATCTTTTTTATTATGTATAGATTCAAAAAATTTAGAAAGGCAGGAAGTCAAAGCTATAGGACGGTATTTAAAGGATTAGAACGGTCACCCTTCTTAGGAAAAAGGTTGGATGTGGGGCAAAATTCCTGCAAGAAGGAAAGGGGAAGTAGATAGACACAGACGGAAAAGTTTGACCAGGCAAAGGGGCAAGCACAGAAGCACAGTTTTTGAGAACAATAGGAGGGACTCCGTCAGGACCGTAAGCCTTCCGAGGATCTAGGCCAGAAAGGGCAAAGAAAACATCATTCCGAAGGATCTTAATGACAGGCATAATATAGTCAGAGGGTGGAGGAGAAGGAGGAACAAGCCCTTCATAAGCCAGAGTTGAATTTTTAGCAAATGTTTGAGCGAAGAGTTCAGCTTTAGATGTAGATGAGACAGCTGTGGAGCCATATGGGTGAAGCATAGGAGGGAAAGATGCAGAAAAAAATTGCTAGAGAAGTTATTAGCTAGATGCCAGAAGTCACGAGAGAATTTGATTCAGAAAGATTTTGACATTTTCTATGAATGAAAGAGTTTTTGGTAAGTTGAAGTAAAGATTTGGCATGATTACGGGCAGAAATATAAAGGCCATGAGTTTCAGGAGATGGATGCTTACGGTACAATATACGTTATATATAGCAATATGATATGTAAAAATTACTTGTATATATACAATAACACTACAGTTTACAAGAAACTATGAAAAACGCTTGCAATATACCGTTATATGACAATAAATAACCTCTTACTCTTCTATTTATTAGCTTAATGTAATGTAGGCTACTTATAGGTGCAAATTATTCTAAAAAGAGGATTGGTTGCTTCAATTTGTAGGAAAAAAGCTATATTTCACCGACAAATAGCTTAAATCATTGAAAAGAACACATTTTGAGGGTATAAAGCACTAACGTAAGATAAATTCTTTTTATTTATGATATAACAGTACAATTTACAAGAAACTATGAAAAACACGTGTAATATACAATTGTATCACAATATAGAGTCTCAAACTACTTTTATAAGCTTACAGTAGTTTAAAATAGCATGTTCTATCGAAAACAACTATAATACCATATTTTGAATTTCCCTATCAAAAAAAGGGCTAAATAATGTCATTTTTCGACATTTTTTAGCACTTCAAAAAGACATTAAAACCCTTGAAAAAATGTTATTTTAGGATTAAAATTGATACCTAAATTTCATGATAAATACATATGTCTACCTATTAATTTTGTAAAATGTAGTTGTGGCATATATCGAAAGCAATTTAGCTACAGATATAAAGGAATATACTTCAATTTGTAGAAGAAAAAAAAACCTTTACTGATAACTAACTAAAATCATTGAAAACTACATATTATTGGTATATAGCAATATTATAAGTAAAACTACTTGTATATATACAACAATACTACAGTTTACAAGAAACTATGAAAAACGTTTGCAATATACCGTTATATGACAATAAATAACCTCTTACTCTTCTATTTATTAGCTTAATGTAATGTAGGCTACTTATAGGTGCAAATTATTCTAAAAAGAGGATTGGTTGCTTCAATTTGTTGGAAAAAAGCTATATTTCACCATTAAATAGCTTAAATCATTGAAAACAACACATTTTGAGGGTATAAAGCATTATCATAAGGTAAATTCCTTTTATTTATGATAAAACACTACAATTTACAAGAAACTATGAAAAACACTTGTAATATACAATTGTATCACAATATATAGCCTCAAACTTCTTTTATAAGCTTACAGTAGTTTAAAATAGCATTTTCTATCGGAAACAACTATAATACCATATTCTGAATTTCTCTATAAAAAAATGGCTAAATAATGTCAATTTTCGACATTTTTTAGCACTTCAAAAATACATTAAAACACTTGAATAAACCTTGTTTTATTCAACCTTGGTGATTAAAATTGATACCTAAATTTCATAAAATACTATTTTTTCCCCATTAATTTGTAAAGTAGTTGTGGCAAATATCGAAAGCTATTAGCTACAGATATAAAGGATATACTTCAATTTGTAGAAAAAAAAACTTTCACTGATAACTAGCTAAAATCATTGAAACACTACATTTTATGGGTTATAGCAATATGATAGTAAACTACTTGTATATAAATAACACTACAGTTTCCAAGAAATATGAAAAACGCTCGCAATATACCGTTTAGCTAAAAACTAACCCCATACTCTTTTTATTTATTAGCTTAATGTAATGTAGCTACTTATGGTGCAAAATTTTTCTAAAAAGAGGTTGGCTGCTTCAAATTTAGGGAAAAAAAACTATTTCACATAATAGCTTAAATCTTGAAAAGAACCTTTTGAGGTATAAGCATTTTCATAAGTAATTCCTTTTATTTATGTATAACCTACAATTACAAGAAACTATGAAAAACACTTGTAATATACAATTGTATCACAATATATAGCCTCAAACTCTTTTATAAGCTTACAGTAGTTTAAATAGCATGTTCTATCGAAAAACCACTATAGGCCTTTCCATTTTTTTCCCAAGTTGCATGAACCATTCTTTCAGTTCAGTTGGTTTGGTTCAGGTTGGGTTCGCGTGTTACAAAATGGAACCAAAAACCGATTTTTGTTTACAAAACATACTCAGCTGGCGAGCCATTTAAGAGAGAGGAGAGAAAAGAGGAGAGAGAGAGGAGGGAGAGAGAGAGAGAGCAGGGAGAGAGGAGAGAGAGAAGAGAGGGAGAGAGAGAGACGAGAGAGAGAGAGAGAGAGAGAGAGAGAGAGAGATAACGAAGAGAAGAGAAACGAGAGAGAGATAAGAGAGAGAGAGAGAGAAGAGAGAGAGAGAAGAGAGAGAGAGAGAGAGAGAGAGAGAGAGAGAGAGAGAGAGGGAGAGAGAGAGAGAGAGAGAAGAGAGAGAGAGAGATAAAAGAGAGAGAGAAAAGAAGAGAGAGAGGAGAGAGAGGAGAGAGAGGAGAAGAGAGAGAGAGAGAGAGAGAGAGAAGAGAGAGAGGGGAGAGAGAGAGAGAGAGAGAGAGAGAGAGAGAAGAGAGAGAGAGAGAGTAGAGAGAGAGAGAGAGAGAGAGAGAGAGAGAGAGAGAGAGAGAGAGATAACGAGAGAGAGAGAGAGAGAGAGAGAGAGAGAGAGAGAGAGAGAGAGAGAGAGAGAGAGAGAGAGGAGAAGAGAGAGAGAAGAGAGAGAGAGAGAGAGAGAGAGAGAGAGAGAGAGAGAGAGAGAGAGAGAGAGATAACAAGAGAGAGATAACGAGATAACGAGAGAGAGAGATAACGCGAGAGAGAGATAACGAGAGAGAGATAACGAGAGAGAGATAACAGAGAGAGAGATAAGAGAGATGAGAGAGAGAGAGAGAGAGAGAGAGAGAGGAGAGAGAGAGAGAGATGAGAAGAGAGAGATAGAGAGAGAGAGAGAGAGAGATAACGAGAGAGAGAGATAACGAGAGGGAGAGATAACGAGAGAGAGAGAGATAACGAGAGAGAGAGAGATAACGAGAGAGAGAGATAACGAGAGAGAGAGATATAACGAGAGAGAGAGAGATAACGAGAGAGAGATAACAAGAGAGAGATAGCGAGAGATAACGAGAGATAACGCGAGAGAGAGATAACGAGAGAGAGATAACGAGAGAGAGAGATAACGAGAGATATAACTCAGCTAGCTGCTGTAAGAAGGGATCATATCAAGTTTAAGATCGCGGGAACGCATGGCTCCAGCAGCCATGTAGCCTATGCCTCTTTTATGCCGTCTGACATCCTCTCCGACTCGTGCATGCGGAAAACCCTTCACGATAAGAGAAATAGGGCCCAAGGCGACCATTGTTTGTTATGAACTGAAAACTCTACCCAAGCTACCCACCTCTCAATGTGAGTAGAGAAAGTTCACGGGTTTTGCTGAGTCACTACGCGCTTTGCCTCGGACCCAGGTTTTCGTGCGCAAATGGAACGCCTGAACTCTTGGGTTCCGTGAACTGGTTCTTGAAATGTCGCAAGTGGAAGAGACCTATAATACCATTTTTTGAGTTTCTCTATCAAAAAAGGGCTAAATAATGTCAATTTTCGACATGTTTTAGCACTTCAAAAATACATTAAAAACACTTGAAAAAACGTTGTTTTTAAGATTAAAATTGATACCTAAATTTCTTGATAAATACATATTTTTTTCTACTAATTTTGTAAAATGTAGTTGTTTCAAATATCGAAAGCTATTTAGCTACATTTATCCTCCTCCGTAAAAACACTTAAGAAATAATCATTTAGACTCTTACACATATCCTCATCCGTATTTAAGACCTCACCCTGTCCTGACCTTAACGGCCCAACTAATTCCCTTGTCTTTGTTTTATATACCTGATAGAACCCCTTTGGGTCCCTTTTCGCCTGTCCTGCTACTTTAATCTCATAATTGTTCTTAGCAACTCGAGTTAATTTCTTCACTGTCCTTGCCATCACGTTATACTGTTCTTTGTTTACCAATCCTGCCTTGAACCTTAAATAAATGTTTCTTATTACTCCAATGTTGTGTTTTAAATTGGTGGTCATCCATTTTGGATCACTCTTTCTGGACCTTATTTCCCTATAAGGAATATTTCTTTTCTGTCCGTCAACTATATTCCTTACAAATGAGGTATAATCCTCCTCAGCCCCATCCTCACTTCCATTTCTATTTCCATTACTTCCATCGTCCATCGTCCATCACTTCCATTTATATATATATATACATATATATAATATATATATATATATATATATATATATATATATATATTATATATATATATATATATATATATATATACATATATATATATATATATATATATATATATATATTATATATACATATATATATATATATATATATATATATATGTTATATATATTATATAATGTGTATTATAACAGTTTCAGTCGCCACTATTCCAACATTTCAATACCTACTACCCCCCTTGCGAGTCACACCCTTGATATCTTCTCCCTCCCTCCCCTCACCTATCCTCACCCATCACTGGAGCAAGGCGTGGTGGGGTGAGAGAAGGAACAAGGAGGGAAGGGGAGATAAGAATGAGTAAGTGTCATGTATGTTGGTGTGAGAAAACTTATAATACCAAGTAGGAAATACTGTCTATAATGGGATCTATAATGTGTGGTTTTAACAGCAGATAACTCGAGAGAGAGACGCAGATCGAGTAAGGGGCGATCTGAAAGAAGTTTTTAAGTGGATAAAGGGATTTAATAAAGGAGAGGTAGGAAAAGTTCTTACGGCTATTAACCAGGGTAGAACAAGAAGTAATGGATTCAAGCTGGAAGTGTAATGCCCATTATTCGTGAAGGGAATGTAAATTGAGTTTTCTGCTGACACTTGTACTACGTAAGGGTAACTATTTTTGCTAACCTTTTCCCGCGGGTAGACAAGAAGGTTAGAATCTGGTAACTCATTTACGTTAACCTGCCTGAAACTAGAGTGGTAAGCGTTTATTTTCACCGGAGTGAGAAGATTTATCTGTGAAGGGTTTTGTGACTGTTTCACGACTTCCACCGGGTTTAGTTGGATTCTTTTGATTTTGTTCCTTTTTCGACGGATATGATTCACGGTATGGGGGGTATCGCCCCAGCGCATTGCTCTACTTTTACCGTCCCAGGTAAGAGTGGCTTTTGTGAGGATGTCACACCCAAGAAGTAAATCACCGTTGAGATAAGAGTCTGGGATAACGGGAAACCACTTTTTAAATTTTTGCCCGTCCCCGATTTCAATTTCTGCCCATATCATGCCGAGGATTTTCAACGGGGTGTCTGTGATTCCGACGAGGTGAGGTGGATTCCGTCGTTTAGTTATTTCCCCTCCGATCCGTTTTGCTGTACTTTCTTTGATTAAGGTATAGCCACTCCCTGTGTCCACTATCGCTTCTGTTATTTTCCCGTTTATATTTACGTGGATAGTGGGGGAAATATCGTCACCATCTAGTCAGGATAATTGTCTAGGATTTTGAGTTTGACTTTGCTGTTGAAGACTACTTGCCTGGGCACGCCCAGGACAGTTTCGATCTCCTCTCCGACAACCGGGTTTGCGACAGTCGAAACAATGGCCTGGCGGAGGTTTTCTCCAGCACTCCGGAAGGTTATGCGTTGGTGATTGACAATAAGCGCAATATTTTTGAGTGAATGTTTCCCTCCGTGAAGAACTCGCGTGGGAGGGTGATTTTTCTAGTTTCGCTTGGGCCAAACTGACCTTTAATTCTTGGATTTGTTGTTTTAAACCTTCCACTTCGTCTTGGATGGTTTCGGGTGGTGAGGAACGTGTGTGCTTATCGCCTCCTCTCCCGTTTCCTTTTCCTTCTCCCCTTGGGGTTGGAATCATGTTGATCCTTTGTGTCGGTCTGTCTTCCAGTATCTGCCGCTCGTGTTCGATGCGGTCTAGGAATTTTTTTAGGGGATATCCTTCATCTAGGAATCCCTCTAATTTTTCTCGCGACGCGATTGGTAGTCCATACCACAATTTTCTCTTTATTGTCTTATCTCGGTCGGGGAATTTTTCATGTGGGAGTTTTGTCGCGATCACCGCATGTTGGCAAATAAAACGGTGTGTGAACGCTTGAGGAGATTCTCCCCAGTCATAACTCATTGCCTCCAATTCTTGCCAGGCTCTATCAACACTCACTTCGGTGGTGAACTCGGTTACGAAAAGATTTCTAAGGGCCGACCATGTTTCTACCTTTTGGTTTGCTTGATAGTTGTGGATTAAGATTGAGAATTCTGGACACACTCTCCCTTTTGCAATTTGGATGCGTGTTGCGTCGCTTGAGCTACATTGTTCAATTAATTCAAAGAACATTTGGAGTCGGGCCGTTGCGTCAAGGCCTTGCAGTTGATGTAATTCTAGTACTGGAATATCTCGAGGTTTGAAGAGTCCCACTTTTACGCTATCCGTGGATAATTTAGAGTTATCGAAAGGTTTCGTTGGATTTTGTTTTTGCATGCTATCCGTGGATGATGGAGAGTCAAGGAGAAGGTTCCTGTGATTTAGTTGTGCTTTTAACTCCTCTACTAAAATTTCTAGCTGTGCTGTGCGTCTACTTCCGTCTCCGCTCTCCTCCTCCTCCCTTTTAGCCCTGGAAAATAGGTTTGCTTCCCAACTCATGATTCCGTCGGAGAAAACTTCTTGTAGATACAGGTAGAGATTTGATTCTCGTGTTCCGTCGGCCACTAACAGGGCACTCGGGTTTCCCGTGGCTACCAAGGGTGACTCTCCGCCGTTTCTGGTTCATTCATTTCCAGGTGGCCCCTGATTACTGTTCTTAATTTGTTATTTACTTTATCTCTCCCCTCATCTATCCAATGAACACCGTCGGATGCCAAGGTGTTTACGTATAGTGATGTATTAAATTGAATTATTTGGTTGTGTCCTGCGTGCTTTATTCTTTTGTTTATGGAATTTTGCACTTTTTTATAATTATCTGTGCTAATGGGTCCTCTTTCGGAATAGATACGTGGTTCTATTAAGCAGATGCACACTACCGCCTCACAATTCCTCTCTATTGTGCGCGTAATTTCCTTGATAGTGTCAGCAAGAGAACCGGGATCTATGCCATCGGCAATATCGTTACTACCTAGCCACAAAATGCACAGATCATGTGGCCATTCCAGGACACTATTCAGCCTTTCATCTGAGAAGAAGGAATTTGCTTTTCCTCCCGGTTTCCTAAAAATCTTAATTTCCGTGCCTGGGACGTCGAATGTTTGGGGAATTTGACTGTGTCCCACCAATGAAACTTTGTACATATTTTTCTGAATTTTGAGTCTATCTAGCTACTTGCCCAAGGTGATATTCTGTTATTTGTAGGAAATAATAACCCACCGCTATAGTCACCAGTGTGTTGACGGAATTTGGGGGTAACTAGTATGGGGATTTATTTAAGGTCAACGTTACTTGAATGATATTACTTGGGGATGATTTGATAAAAGATTACAACTTGACGGGAGGATTTAACTTAGTCTTATGACTTCACTATGTGATTTTAATGTGACCACGTCTCACTGCGGAGAGTAATGAAATGGGGGATGTATTTAAGGGGAAAAGATAAGGATTTAGGTTAAGGGAATTCGCTGCCACCAGCCCCGGCGAGTAACTCACTGGATTACTCCCTGGGCACGTTTGATTAATATTAATATTAGATTGATCTTGGTAGTCGTGGTTGGTACGTGGTATTGTACCGAGTAAGGCTGAACTCTTTTGGAAGTGTGGGGAATTACTGTCCTAACACAGACTAATCACCTGGGTTTTATAATAACACAAGAACTATATTTGCAAATAACATCCTATTTATTCATAGTGACATAGTATGTCTCTTGCTTGAGATCATATCCAACATATAAGGGTTAACACCATACCGAGAAAACTCTACTCGGATGTAAGAAAAAGAACTTTACACCCTGCCACAGGAAACTCTTCCTATGTGATGAAAGAAAACTCTTATGAGCATAACTCTCCCCACTGGATCCTATTCAGTGAATTATCCTACACCTAGGTAAGTCGCTGGCCTGCGTTCCTGTTTCCCCCCCCCCTTTTTTCCTTGTTATCTATATTTTCAAATATGGGTAACAAATGTTTAGTTTACGCTAACGTAAAGGAGGTCTACCCATCCTTATAAGTATTATTAAGGAGTCTCCATCCATCTCTCATCTAGGCTCGCTCGTGTCTTCTTCAAAGCCACATGGTCTTATGGAAACACACACAAACTTCTTATCCTCACATTTTCTCTACTATATATCTATCTTCCATGTGTAATTATAAATATTAAGTGGTATGTTACCTAAGTGTAGGATAATTCACTGAATAGGATCCAGTGGGGAGAGTTATGCTCATAAGAGTTTTCTTTCATCACATAGGAAGAGTTTCCTGTGGCAGGGTGTAAAGTTCTTTTTCTTACATCCGAGTAGAGTTTTCTCGGTATGGTGTTAACCCTTATATGTTGGATATGATCTCAAGCAAGAGACATACTATGTCACTATGAATAAATAGGATGTTATTTGCAAATATAGTTCTTGTGTTATTATAAAACCCAGGTGATTAGTCTGTGTTAGGACAGTAATTCCCCACACTTCCAAAAGAGTTCAGCCTTACTCGGTACAATACCACGTACCAACCACGACTACCAAGATCAATCTAATATTAATATTAATCAAACGTGCCCAGGGAGTAATCCAGTGAGTTACTCGCCGGGGCTGGTGGCAGCGAATTCCCTTAACCTAAATCCTTATCTTTTCCCCTTAAATACATCCCCCATTTCATTACTCTCCGCAGTGAGACGTGGTCACATTAAAATCACATAGTGAAGTCATAAGACTAAGTTAAATCCTCCCGTCAAGTTGTAATCTTTTATCAAATCATCCCCAAATAATATCATTCAAGTAACGTTGACCTTAAATAAATCCCCATACTAGTTACCCCCAAATTCCGTCAACACAGAAGGGCGTAGATTTAGAAAGGAAATAGGGAAAAACTGCTTCACAAATTGATTGATTGGTGAATGATTGGAATGGACTCAGTAGACAGGTAGTTAGTGCAGTCATTGGAGAGCTCTACCCCCCTGTCTCGCGGCTCACACCAGCCCGTCGCCACCCACCACCTTTGCTCCACCTCGATCCCTCCTCCCCATTCCCCAATATTCTTGCTCTGGTAAATGCTATAGATATGAATATGATAAGAAATTAGGACCGAGAATTTGTTCTTTGGTCATTTTGTCAAAGGCAAATAAAATGTGTTAATATTATTATCTCACCTGTCTATTTAATGCCCCACACTTCACAGCACTCTCAGTCCCAGAATACAGACCAGTTATCAAACCAATAGTTCCTGCAAGGACTATTGGTTTGATAACTGGTCTGTATTCTGGGACTGAGAGTGCTGTGAAGTGTGGGGCAGGTGTATCCAGCTTCTTTCCTGTGAATACAGGAGTGAGGCAAGGGTGCGTCCTTGCCCCATCACTTTCAACGCTTGTATGGACTGGGTATTGGACAAGGTTGTAGATCAAAGTGATTGTGGAGCATCCGTCGGCAACACCAAGATCACTGATCTTGTTTTTGCCGATGATGCAGTAATCTTTGTGAGTCGCTGGAGGTCCTGGTGATGGCTCTCGAGGCGCTGCACGAGGAGGCAAAGCCTTTGGGACTTGAGGTCTCCTGGCTCAAGACCAAGGTCCACGTATTTGGAGACTTACTAGATGAAGCAGTACAGTCTGTTCATGCGTGTGGCGAGGACATTGAGATCTTGGAAAGTTTTACATACCTTGGTAGCGCAGTCCATAATGACGGCGGGTCACGTCAAGAAGTCTTACGACGGATTGGCATAGCCCACGGTGTTATGGACTCGCTCAGCGGGAGTATTTGGCGTTGTCGGTACCTGTGCAGGAGGACAAAGATCCGGATCTTCAAGTCGCTTGTGATCCCTGTCTTACTTTATGGTTGTGAGACATGGACACTAAATAGTGACTTGAAGAGACGAATCAATGCCTTTGGTAATAAGTGTCTTCGCAGAATCATGGGGTATCGCTGGGATGATTACGTGTCAAATCAGCGATTGCACCGTGAGACTGAATCGAGGCCTATTACCTGCATAGTCCGTCAGCGCCAACTTCGGCTATATGGGCATGTGGCACGCTACCCTGAAACCGATCCTTCCCATCGGGTTGTATCTGTAAGAGACAATCCGGCGTGGAGGAGGCCAATGGGGGCCCACAAGGCTCGTGGCTGGGGCAAGTTGATGTTTCTTGTCGAGAGCTGCTTGGTATGGGAAAGGAGCCTGCATGGGAACTCGCGCGTGGTGACCCCCGGGAGTGGCGTCGTAGGGTGGGCGAGGCGACGCGCCCCCCGGCGTATGCCCCCAATGATTGATTGATTGATTGTCTATTTAATCTTAATCTACATATCTCTAGAAATGTCTGAAAAAAAAATATTTCCCTAGGATTTCCTTAGATTGGCGTTTCCTTAGAAGTTTTCTTCTCAGGCCAAAATTTCCTTAAAATAAAGAAATTTCCTGCAAGTGGAAACACTGGTTCACTGTAACATCAGGATTGCCAGATAGTTGGGCGGGCTTATGGCTAAATTAACTGAAAAAAAAAAAAAAAAATAATAAAAAAGTATTTATGTTTTTATATTATATGTATATAAATACAATGTAGTTATCTAAATACTCATTAAAGTATTTAATTACTGTATTTAAATACATGAAAACTAATGTATTTATAAATGGATTTCTTAATACACATATGTATTTATATATAAATACAAATGTATTCAAATACTGTCCAACTCTGGCTATATATCTATCTAAACTGTCTTTCCCGTTATGAGAAAAGAAATGGCCTACGCCACATAAAACTTTAATTTATGGGGGTCTATGCTGTACGGTAGGGGTTACGAATTGTAAAAAAAAGAGATGGCTGACGCCTGGGGCGAATTTATGGTGTGCGGGGCCCTAGGCCGGTGGGAGTGCGGGGCCCTGAATGAAATGTGGGGTAAAATTTTAAAGTCCTTTCCCGCCCTTATTAGTGTTTCTTTTTTCTCCAGACCTTCACAGACCCCTTCAGATACCTCTAAAACGTAATTATAAAGTGGGGAAAAGATGTCCCCTTCAACGCCCCCTCCCCCCTACATTACCCCCGCCCTGGACCCCCAAAAATAAAATTTCTAACCTAACCTCACTACAACCTAACCAATAACCTCCTAACGAGATATAAGGGTGGGAAAGGACTACAATTTTACCAGGTTAGGCTAGGTTAGGTTAGTAATTATTATTTTATTTTTTTATCTCTTTCCCACTTTATTATTACGTTATAGAGGTATCTGAAGGGATTTGTGAAGGTCTGGATAAAATAAAACCACTAATAAGGGTGGGTAAGGACTAGAATTTTACCAAATGTGATTCAGATTTCATATTAGTTTAATTGAAACTTTTTCCACCCATATTTTACATTATGTTGGTAGTAATTTGTGGCATATTATGGTATATGCAATGTAACAGTGTTTGAGCAAATAAGAAATGTCCAGCATTCAGATTTTCATTGAAAACATATTTTTTCCTCTGGGGTGCGGGGCTCTTGCGGGAGCTGGGCCTAAGCCATGGTCTACTGAGTCACTCTACTCGGTCCCCCCTTAAATCCGCCACTGGCCGACGCCACAGGAAACTTTATTTTAGGGGGTCTATGCTGTAAGGTAGGGGTTAAGAATTGTAAAAAAAAGAAATGGCCGACGCTATAGGAAACTTTCTTTTAGTGGGGTCGATGCTGTAGAGGTTAATAATTGTCTGAGAATGGACAAGTAAAAAATACCATGAAAAAATCAAATACCGATACCGGTAATACCGGTATTTTGGCACGGTATCGGTATACCAGTATCGTAACTGATACCGGTGTGAGGACGTACCGGTATTATTCCCGTAAACCGGTATCGGCATACCGGTATTTTCTTGATACCGCACAACCCTAGTTGTCACTACTCTCTATATAAAGGTATTCTACCTAGCGAGTCGTGGAGATGTGAACGGGGCTTATGTATCGCTATGTAGGTTGTCTGTCAAGCTCGAGCTTGAGATTGCTGGCTGCTGCTTCATCAGTGGATGAAAGACTCAGTAAAAGTGGAAAGATGGACAGGTGAACTGGGAATGTTTGTGACAGGAGTGATGAGACATGGGAGTATGGCTGTATGCAAAAAGGAAATAAATAGGAGAGTGGAAGAGAAAGGGAAAGAAGAATGGCTGAGGGGAATGAATGAGAAATCAACACTGGAATGGTACAGGAGAAAGGACCAGCCACGGAATGAAAGGTTCTATGATGGTAGCTATGGAGGGGATTTACTCTTCAGAGCCAGGACAAAGTCGCTGGAGGTAAATAGTCGTATGTACAGATGGAAGAATGGTGGCAGCAAGGTGTGTGTGATGTGTGTGACAGGAGTGGATGAAACCGTGGAACACTTTGTAATGCGAGAAAGTGGGGTAAACCTTTTGACTCATGATTGACGAAGAGTTTACGTTGAGTGGGGAGAGTAAAGTAATATATAAATGTCGAGTAATTAAATGCTCGTCATTTTCCTTCACTCCTCAGTTCTTAATCAATAGATATAGTTTCCGACAATACTTTTGTGCCCACGGTCGCTGGTGACGTCACGGCAAGAAGGAGAGCAGAGAGGGAAGGTAGACATATTTTCTCTCTCTCTCACTAAGCCTGGCATCGACAGCACGTGTGGGGAGTTGTGTCTTACAACCCTTTTTAAAGGTATGTGTGGGGAGGTGTATTGGTGGGGATGTATAGGGGATTGATTATTTATCTGTTATAGCTTGAATATTCATTGCTATACGTTGTTTATAGGGTTTTGGGAGCGGAGTGACCATGAGGGGGTGGTAGCCCATGAGGGGGACCCACGTGTGAGCTGATGGTGTGAGCGTGAGCTGAGTGGATGACCATGGACACACCAGTGGATACAGCTATGGCCATGATTCATAGCGAGTGTGTGTGTGTATAGGTACTTTACCCAGTGACAGTGGGGTGAAGGAATTCTTGGGTTTTTGTTAAACACGAGTGAGAGTCGCGTCGTGTCGCTGTTCATATTGTGCAGTTATTTATTTGTGTGAAACCTCAGGTTAAGTAGGGATGTGAATACTGGCCCATCAGTATGTGATAATATACTGAAACCCTGTTAACGAGTCGTTTATTAAGTCCCAGTAATACTCACCTATTCTCTTAATCTTTGATTTTTTTCTCCCACTTATTGTGGGTGGTGTACTTACACCATATATTATTTACTTATTACACCATAATACTTACATTTGTACATCCATGATTTCAGGAAAGTTAGAAGGGGCTATCTGGAGACTATGTCATTTTGTGTCTTATTCTGTGTCATATTAGGGCTATAAATGAACAAATGACAGAAATAAAACCGAGTGGCGACCTTGCTATACCTACTACAGTAAAGTCGCCAGCTAGTATTTTAACCCAACAGTTGAGTCCCACTCTGGGGAATTCAGGGAAATTAGAGTTAAAGTAAAACAAGTCTCGATATATATTAGCTGCGGAAGATGCTTGGTATAATAACATAAAACGTCTGCCACGTGATAACATTATATCACGTTTGAAAGATCTGGCAAGCTGTGTCCTGCCCGCCCGAAGGTGATCAGCTACTGTCTGCCCGTCGTGCGAAGAAGAAACTGAGAAGCCAACAATGCGCACAAACACACAGTTATATTTGCAGATACAAAGCATAAAATGAACGCTGAACAACCAAGGGTAGATTATACAGTCATGCAATAGACCACTGGGTATACCTGGCCCCTACTTTATAAGATTTAGTGGATTCGGATCTTAACTCGCTCAGTCTTAGAATCTGGCGCCAGTCGTCCTAATCATTTTCGAGCGCCATGTGTAAAGTCGCTAAGCTCTACCTAATTTCGAGGTTTGGCTAGGCGACAGGGTGTGATAGTGGTCCTCAGCGACAGAGGGGCCGGGACTAAGACTCGTCCCTAAGAACGTACCCATGGAGTGCTCCATCCACTCCTGAGCGAACTTTTCGTCACAGATAGAATTGTAGCTACAGGTCTGCGGTGTTGAAATATATGGGAGAAGTGCTCTTACGTGTTGATGTATGCAGATGATGTTGGATCTAGTGAAACCACAATGAAGCTACAAGAGTGCTGAGCTGTGGACTGAGCATGAAGTGGGACTCTCAACGGTAGCTGTCTCAGTACAGGCAAATAGTAAAGTGTTGGTGGTTAATGGGGTGGACTCTGATGAGACTAGATTTGGATGGTGGGTGGGAACTGAATAAGAGACGAAACAGAGTTCAATGTATCTGGGTAATTCTGATGATGATAAAGGCTGTGATAAAAAGTCGAACAGAGAGGTAGCTGGAGCCAACAGTGCATTTGGAAGGCTAGGGCAGTCTGGCAAAGATAGTTGGGCCACACCCAGCAAACATTGTCATTACGGGCCGCATACACTCAGTGTGCGGTAATCACAAACGACATATGGGCATTGGTCGGCAACCGGAATGAAGTTATCTGGCCTGGTACCTGGGACCGTGACAACTTGTGGTCGATTCGATGTTTGCACCCCGCCTGTGTCAGTTTACGTTACTTATCTTGTAGTCGATCTGTGGTCGGCAATACCGTAACCAAACTTTGCCAACTATTGAAAGCCACAAACGGGCCGTACATAGCACTAATCGTCGTGCCATAAGCGGCTAAGCACAGCAACTTATCGTGCCACAGCGGGCCGAGTTTAGCATCCAAATAGTGGCCATAAGCGGGCGTACACGTGCACGTATGGTGCACAGGCAGGCCGATTTAGCATCCAAATAGTGCCATAAGAGGGCCTGCACAGCTAACTGAATCCGTGCCACAAGCAGAGCACGATTTTATGACCCAAATAGTGCCACAAGTAAGCGCAGGCCGAACTTTAGCATTTGATACTGTGGCCACAAGTGCAGAGCCGACTTAGCATTTGACAAGAGTGCCGTGCAGTGGCCAATATATAAGTATGAATATGCTACCGAACAAAGCAGGCCGACAACATGCAGTTTGAATCGTTTTAAATAAAAAACCATGTTCTGATGCACTGCCGATATCACACACCGATTAGACACTAAAACCCCCCCCCCGCCCGTAGCTACCACTGCCACGAACTACGCACGTACGGCGATGACGTCACACAGGAAAAACTTGGCCACTGCCATACTGGACCAGAAATGCATTAATTGCGTCTAGATATCCTGCGTTATTGTGAACCTAATATATATATGTCTACAAAACTGAACCCAAACCTATTCAAAATTTAACCAAACCTAAATCAAACCTAAACCAAACCTTAATCTTAAACAAAGAATTTAACAATAGTTACATTTGTTAGATTATCATAGAAAGTATATTAGGTTTTACTTACGTCTGATTATAGGTTAAGATTAGTGGACTTGGTTTAGACTTTTATTTATAGTCTGTATAGTTTTCGATAGGTTTGGGGTTACTTATTTGTAGTACTTATTTAGGTTAATAAGGCGAATTCTTATATATGAATGTACACCTGGGCCTGGAGGCGTTGGCCAATGTTTGCCTGTGGACGATCAATCTGCAAGTGTGCGTAGTCGTGGCAGGTGTGTAGCTATCCCGGGCAGGGCAGGTGTAGTCGGCGCGCGCTACACCGCCCCCTATTTAAATGACCAAGCTTATGTGAATGGAATACCATGGTTTTGCCCCAGGGATTGAATGGTGCCTCACTCTTACGTCTGGAGCTAAAGGAACCATATAGTGGCAAACAAAAATAAAAAGTTATCACTATTACTTCAAATCACCCTGAATCCATCAGTTTGTCGGCTGCAGGTATAATCAGTCTTTGCCTGTTGGTGCGGGCAGTCTGGCACTGGAGTCAGCAATTTCATTCACAATGTTTGCCGCTAATACACCATCAGGCCGATGCGACAGAATAAATCTGTAAACATGAAAACATAATTGTGTATATAAAACATAATTTTCATAAGATATAATCACGGTATTGATTACAAACGTGACAAAAAAGTCCAGACAAATATTGGGAAAATTTCTATTAATGAACGACAAATAACGAAATAAAGACAAATACAGAATGGAATACCTAAATAATTAATAGATACATAAATATGTTATATATAATACTATATATTATATATATAATATATAATATTTATTTATTGTATATATATCTATATATATTCATATATATCTATTATGGGGAGGAGGTAGCGGAGTGTGTTAGTCGTTTCGACTGGCGGTTTATCTGTGCCCCTAGTTCGATCCCGAAGAAACACGCAAAACCTTGTCTGACACGTCGTGGTGGCCTAAAACCACCCCATTGCTCCCATCACTCTACCTTCGACTGCGAGTGCATCGAGGACCAGGATGGATACGGTATGGCGCCTCTAATCACGAGGCTTCACTATAGATTCTGCCTGCGCCACTCACAGGTCGAGGTCCAAACCATCAGAGCGCCTCACAGCTGAACCTCACAGAGCCTACATACCGAGCCTTGGTCACCACGCCTACAGCGCTATAGGCACAGATGTAAAAATATCATATATATATATATATGTATATATATTAGTATATATATATATATTGTCAATTTTACCCATAACGTATAGTTTCTAACATGGAAGACTCTATGGCTCTTCATGGGAGTGTCATCCTGCTCACCACTATTCATGTACTATGTACTATATGTGACCAAGGTCATAATATCTAGATGCTGCAAACATCTAAATAATGACCGGCCAGAGAAATAAAAATTGATTAATATAATCCGTCGTCCTAAACGTCATCAGACATTATTTGAAAATCTGACGTTAAACAGAAGTAAGAAGGAGAACTTTAGCCTGAAAGTCTATCAATCTCTGTAAATTAGGTTAGGTTAAGGTAAGGAAAAAGATAACCGAATGTATCAAGCATCATTACACATGTTACCTAACCATGAAAACTCTACGAACCGAGGTGGTTAAGTCTCACCCCATAGCAAATCCGATAAATAATAGAATTCCCACCATCTTTCAGATGTGCAGGGCCAGTACTGTTACAGGTCCTGTACAGCAGGCCCTGGTGTCCCCTCTGTTTCATTAAGATACACACGATCTTGGGATAAGACCGATTGCTCACATTTTGGGTGCCCTTCTTCACCACCTAAACGGCTTTGATCACAAGTTCTCTGAAAAAGAAACTAAGATTAGATTTACATGATCCGATGCACTGTCCTAAAGTTTACATACTCTTTGCAAATATACTTATTTGTTTCTATGGCCAATAATCTTCAAAAAAGAGATTGTTCAACCTGTCGCAATGCAACCTCAATTACTACCTTACAATACATATGACCACATCATGCGTACGTGTAGGGGGGAGGCATGCGGCTCATGCCCCCCTCACCCCTATATACAAAGAAAAAAATTATGACCATAAATATATAGTACACCGAATAGTTTTATTTATCCGATATTTTATATTTCAATTAATTTATATATATATATATTATATTAATATATATATATATTTCGCATTTTGTATCTCTATCTATCTATCTATCAGCTATCGTATCTTTCTATAATAATATAGCGAAAGTGTGTCTGTCTTGTGTGTGTGTGTGTGTGTGTGTTGTGTGTTGTAGGGGGTATAGGTTGCCCACCCCCCCCGTGGCGCAAACACCTCATATGGCACATTTTTTGAATCAGTGTTGACCAGGGACGGTCATAAGCCCACTTTGAGTATATCCATTCCTTTTTTTTTTTTTTTTTTTAGGCAGCCTATGTGAAAGCGAGAATGGGTGAAAAACAAAAAGTGGGTTGACGACGAATTGAGGAAGCCTTGATGTAGGGTGATATATGGTATGGGTGATGACTTGGGTGGGGTGAATGGGTAATGGTGTGGGGTGATGGTGATGAATGGTGGGGGTGATGGTTTGTGGTGATGGGTGATGGGGGGGAATAGGTGGGGGGGTGATGGGTAATGGGTGAGTGATGGTGTGTGGGTGATGTGTCTGGTGGTGAATGGGTGGGGGTGCTAGGTACGGGGTGAGTGAATGGGTGGGTGGTGATGGGTAATGGGTGAGTGAATGGGTGGGGGTGATGGTAGTGGTGAGTGACTGGTGTGTGTGGGTGATGGTCATGGTTGAGTGAATGGTGTGGGGGCTTGATGAATGGTGGGGGTGCGGGTAATGGGTGACGTGAATGGTTGTGTGGTTGATGGTCATTGTGAGTGAATGTGGCGGGTGTGGTAATGGGTGAGTCGGCAATGGTGGGGGGTGATGGGTAATGGGTAGTTAATGGGTGGAGGGCGATGGGTAATGGGTGAAGTGACTGGGTGGAGGGGTGATGGGTATTTTTGAGTGAATGGGTGTGTGGTGATGGGTAATGGGTGCGTGAATGGGTGGGGGGGTGATGGGTAATCGGGGTGAGTGAATGGGTGGGGAGGTGATGGGGTACGGGGTGAGTGATGGGTGTGTGTGATGGGTAATGGGAGGTGCATGTTTGGTGGTGAGGGGTAATGGGTGACAGTGCATGGGTGGGGGGTGGATGGTAACGGGTGGTTGATGGGTGGGGTTTGATGGGTACTCTGGGTGAGTGCATGGGTGGGGGTTGATGGTAATGGTGGTGAATGGGTGGGGGGAATACATACATTTCTACATCCATGATTTCAGGAACGCTTACAGGGCCTATCTGGAGGAGTTCCATGTTTGGTGGGCCGAAGCCCACCAAACACATGTGGTGGCCAAAGGGAGCCCTCCGAAGACGGGGACCGCGACGGAGGACAGAGGAAAAGCTGGATAAAAGAGAGAGGGCCCCACCAATAGCACCTCCGCAGGAGCTACCAAAAATCCGCCCGAGGCGGCTTTGCGGCTGTTATATATATATCTATTTATTATATATTTATGATATATATATATATATTATTAGTATATATATATATCTATATATATATCTATATATATATTGCCATTATATATATATATATATATATTATATATATATATATATATATATATATATATAATTATAATATTATGATATATATATAGACATATATATATATATATCTATATATCTTCATATATATTATATATCTATAATATATATCTCTATACTATTATTTATATTTATATCTCTATCTATTATGACTATTATATATATAGTATATTACTATATATATACGATAGATTAGATATGAGCACTATATATATATAATATATAGATTATATAATAGATGGATAGATAGATAGTAGATAGATAGATAGATATGATACAAATTAGACATATATATCATATATATATTATCTATGATATATATTATATATAGATAATATATATTTACTATATTATTTATATATATATATGAATATATATTATATATATATTATATATAGATAATTATATTATATCTTATATAGATATCTATATATATATGAAATATAAAAATATCTAAAATATAAGACACAAAATATATATATATATACATAACAAATATAAAACTCACATTAATATTTTTTTTATTTTAAATCACAAATCTCATATATGTATAAAATAAATCTAAAAACAAGTGTGATTAATATATATATATATATTCTATAATACCTATATCAGGATATAATATCTATAATAGTATATATTATATATTGCCCCCCCCCCCTTCAATTTCTGGTGTACGCCCATGACCACTAGTAAAGACCATATAATAGCATATACCACAATACAAAGATGTTGGTGCAACACATAATAGGATAAAAGCATGGTCATAACTATTTAATGAGTCCTTTTAAACTAGTTCATTGTACGATCCTGTGAAATTTGAGGAGAGACAATGTTTATTTAGTAATCCTTAGAGTATCCTAAAGAAACTTTGGTCATATACGAACATTTATCATTTTTTTCCTCACACCTATTTTTCTCCACTTTCGGGTGTCAGGCATAAACTGAAATTACACGCTACCAAATCCAACGCAATGCATCTTTACCTAGAATTGAGATCAGCAAGCAGAGTGCTTGTTATGATAATCGCCCCTAACCTAACCAGGACTTGTTTGCGTAGCCTACCTGAGCAAGATAGATTGTCAGAGTAATACTGCATATGAGGCATTTCCGACAATTTTTAAAACAAGACCATCATTGCTTAACACATCAGAATACATAGATAGAATACATTTTATCCACAGACTCAATTATGTTGAAAAGTACCAACAACTAATCTATAATATAGCTTCCTAATCGTGAGATTTACAGTGAACGCGGTATACTACAGCCTTGTAATGTATTAAACTGCAGTAAACCGGGCAGTGTTGCGTTCTTTAAATGAAGATCACAGTAAAAGTTGATGACAACATTTCTAAAAATACACGTTTTTAGACGTTATGACTGAAAACACTCCATTTGAAGATGTATAAAATAGTTACCTATTCAACATTAAACTAACTTGCCTTTCCCTTCAGCTAACCTCCAATAGTCTTTCCACTTAAACTCACCTAGTCCCTACGTAAAAAAATTGTTTTGCCACAACTATTCAGTTGTGCTTTCACACCTCCCGTTCCACCTATAGAAACTTAGAAGGGTGAAAAATACTTGAATCCATGACACAGTCCATGTTCATATATCAGCCCAGTATGGTATAGGTCAGTACCTGCTGTACCGAAAGGCTACATCAGACACCCATTCGTCACAATTACCATAAAACTGCAGTTTACTACATATCCTCAGTGACCAAACAATTCTCCCATGAAACTAACTGGGGGCTGGCGCCCATCCAGACCCCCCCCCAACTAACTTAACTAATCTAGCCTGGGCACTATTAATTATCCTATTATAACCTCCGACTGGGAAGAGGGTGGTAGATTTCCCCCTCCCAGACCCCCTCATGTGTTTATATCTCATTTCGTAGGGTTATAGGGATTAGAAGTGTGCTGCAAATTGTTCAGTTCTGTAACTGTGGGGACGTGTTTAACTCGTGCCTTTCTGCGTTTAAACTGCATTAACAGTGACCCATCACCAAGTAAACTCTTTCTACCACGTGCAGCCTTATGACTTAACACTCCCTGAAGCGTACAGATTCCTAGATCCTTTCCCGCCCTTATTAGCGAGGGTTTTCCCTCCGACCTTCACAGATCACTTGTGATATCTCTAACATACGTAGTTTATAAGTGTAGGATATCTGCCCCTTTCACTCTCCTCCCCCCCTAACTGACTCCCCTTACTCAAGGCAAAATTACTATGGTAAATATTGTCTCCGCTAGGAGTTTATGTAGGGATTGTTAGTTATAGTGAAGGTTTTAGTTAGTAATATTATTTTGGGGGATCCAGAGGATGAGGTCAATTTAGGGTGGCAGGGGGGGGTTTGCGGTTGGCATCTACCCCACTGTTTATATTTACGTGTTAGAGGTATCTGAAATTATCTGTTAGTCTGAGGAAAAAGCACTAATAGGGCGGGAAAGGACTCTTAGATTTTACCATGTACTATTAAACTGTGAAAACCAACAAATAGCAGGCTCCGTTCCGTTGCTCTTAGCCTGAGTCTTGTTTGTTTATAACTCTTGTCTCTTGTCCTGTGTATTTTGACATTTATCATCTCTAAGATGTCATCACCCTTTCCTACGTACCTTTAATAAGTCCTTTTGTGGAGGATGAAGTCGATCCTCAGCCTGAAGGCCCTGTGAAATCAGTAATGTTGCGTCCGCGCCGTTCACTTCCCACTGGTAAATATTTTGAATATTGGGCTACGAGACATTTAACGTGGCGGCGAGTGTGGCCCAACAGGTTGACTGCCTGGCTACGATTCAGCCACCTAATAATCAACAATTAAATCCTTAATCCAGCTTTGCACCCTACTTAAGTCCTATCGGCCGCGGCCATATCATGTGTCACATCCCCTATCAAATATTATCCTTGTGCCGAGTCAGGAAAGACTGTGTTTGGCATGTACGAATTTAATTAATAATTGGCCCGTTATACAGTCGCTGGCTGCAGGGCCGCACATCGGCTTTCATCCGATGGGGAAGAAAACCAGTCGCCCTGCCAGCCGGTGCCTGCTGATCACGTACCCGCACATCCGAACAGGCCCGCATAGCCCATGTTTGCTGGGAAGTATGTGAAGTGTGAGAGGACTATGGAAGGGTGTGGCAGTCCCTGCATTATGTATGGCCTGGAAACATGGTGTGGTCTAGGAGGAGTTGGACAGATTGGAAGTAACACAGAACAAAGCAGGCAGAATAGCATTAGGAGCCAATAGGTATGTGGCAGTGGAAGCGATTAGAGGAGACATGGGATGGAGCACGTTCAGAGAGAGGATAGCAAAGGCAGGACTGAGGTACAGAGCTAGACTGCAACGAATGGATGACAGCAAATGGGCAAGCAAGGTTTGGGACTGGAATATGTATGGGAAGTGGATGAAAGACTCAGTAAAAGTGGAAAGATGGACAGGTGAACTGGGAATGTTTGTGACAGGAGTGATGAGACATGGGAGTATGGCTGTATGCAAAAAGGAAATAAATAGGAGAGTGGAAGAGAAAGGGAAAGAAGAATGGCTGAGGGGAATGAGTGAGAAATCAACACTGGAATGGTACAGGAGAAAGGACCAGCCACGGTATGAAAGGTTCTATGATGGTGGATATGGAGGGGACCTACTCTTCAGAGCCAGGACGTACAAAGTCGCTGGAGGTAAATAGTCGTATGTACAGATGGAAGAATGATGGCAGCAAGGTGTGTGTGATGTGTGTGACAGGAGTGGATGAAACCGTGGAGCACTTGATGCTGGAATGTGAACGGTATGAGTATGCTAGAACAAATTTTAAGATGTTGGAGGTAGTAGTAGGAGAGGTCGGAGTGGAAGAATGGCGAGAGATGAGAGACAGGAGAGTGGAGATGGAGTACCTGCTGGGGTTGTGTACTGAGTGGAGGAGTGACAGTCGTGTGATTGAGAGTGTAAAAGAATTCTTGGAGAACTCTTGGAGAGCACGTAGGAGAGAGCATGAGAGGCAGGGGGCCCCTCAGTGATGGGGACCCCGTATGAATGTGATGCAGAGAGAGGAAGGAGGGGAAAAAAAATCCCTAGTTTTGCTTCCCCCTTTTGCTTCTCTCCCAACAGATTACGTGTGTGGGAGAATGCCGGACCAAAGGCTTCACTGACAGCATCTGCAGGATAACTCCCAACTCAAGGTCAAGATCAAGGTCTCCGAGGTAAACATCACCCTGCCCGCTGCCGCTCTCCACCGTAAAACGTCTGACATCTCGGGTCTGCCGCTCCACCTGGGATACCTCGCTCGACGACGCCCTCTGTGCTACCTCCATGGGTCAATACCGTTCAGACTCCTCCCCGCACCCATGGGTAAGACAAATATCCCGCGTCTTAGATGTCACCTTCACCAGCCTGCGGCTCGGCCACACAACTTGTGACACTTCCACTCCCACCGTGTACCACTAGTGCTACTCTCTCAACTCCTCGCCCTGAACGTCACCACCTTTGACCTGCCCACCCTGCTGGCGGCGGCTGGCGTCCTCCCCTCAAGACATCACGCTGTCATCCGCCCCACCTGTGCCTTCCTGAGGAAGACAGGGCAACTACCGCGCCTGTGATAGCATCATAGGACATCACCAGGGCTCGTAGTGTTCCCCAAGGGATCCTCGCAGCCCTAAAAACAATAACAACTTGTGACACAAGTGAAACAACACCCACGGTCTACCTAAACCTCCTGCACCTCACCCCCGACCCGTAATGCCGTTGGTGCAGGAACGTCCCGGAGTCGATTGAGCACTTCCTGCTGCAGTGTCCTCGCTTCCACTCCTACCGACAACTTCTACGTGGTCAACTCATCGCCCTGAACGTCTCCTTCTTTGACCTGGCCGCCGCTGCCGTCCACCCATCACGACGCCCCGCCGTCATCCGCCTCACCTGTGCCTTCCTGAGGAAGACTAACCAACTCTCGCGACTGTGATTAGTTCACAGGTGCACACCAGGGCGAATATCGTCGATGTCGACATCACTGCCCTTTAACGACAACAACAACAAATACCTTTTGGAAGAACACTGAACATCCTGCTGTAGTGTCCACACTTTAATTCACACTGTGTAGTGATGCGGTGTCTAAGTCTTGAACGTCACTACCTACCCAGTTAGCGACCATAGGCGTTCACCCCTTACCACAACGCTGTTATTCGCCTCTGCATCCTCCTGAGGCAAACAGATCAGCTGCCACGCTTGTGATAGCCCCACTGGACTTAACCAAGGCTCATAAGATCCAATCTTAAATCCTCGCAGCCCTATACAACACCAAGACACCAAGAAGGAAGTGGTGAGTTATTTCCCCTCTCTCTCTCTCTCTCTCTCTCTCTCTCTCTCTCTCTCTCTCTCTCTCTCTCTCTCTCTCTCTCTCTCTCTCTCTCTCTCTCTCTCAACCTCTTTGGTAAATATTCCGCAGGAGTTCGTGGCGTTAACCACCCGGTGTAGCGATCTCACCAGCTACCTTCTGCCTGAGTAGCTACACTGCACAAATATGCACTGAAACACTGCTCCCTGGGTGAATAGTTGTTTGACAATGTATACCAATTCTGATCCTGGGTAAAACATGGTGGAAACATTGAATGTAGAGGATTACAGGAAGTTTCGACGGAATGCACTTTCGACGGTAGAAAATGAAGGTTTCGACGGTACCGTCGAACTCCGTCGAAACTTCCAATATGTATATCATAGAGTAAAACCTAAAGGTATTTTGTCATTGAAAGGATTAATATAAAATACAATGTTACTAGATCATTGCCCACCAAAATTTAAGTGAAAAGCATATACAGCTAAGATCCCTCTATATCTTCGTTGTTTCCCACCCTAACGTGGTAACTCCTATTAAACTTAGCTTGCCTATCATTAATATTGTATTTAATAAAATCAATTAGCGATAAAGACTAATAAACAATGAACAACAGTACTGTTTGTGCGTGCGGCTTCATCCTCAGGCTAAAGCAGTCCCCTCCTGATGTTCACAGTTTTAGACAACAGCACCTAAAACGGTGCCAAAACGGCACCTAAGTTTGTGGGGAAGCTTACAAATATTCAATTTTCAATTATAATATAAAATTAACAAACAAATTTTAATTTATATCAACGATATGTTAAATTGCACATGATGAAAGATCTAAAATATTATGATTGGAATGAATGAGAGGGTTCGACGGCGCTGACTTGAAAGGTTCGACGATGCACTATGTTGGAAGTTTCAACGGTGTCGTCGAAAACGCATTCCGTCGAACCTTCCTGTTACCATGTAGAGTAGTAATTAAAGTAGAACATAGAACATTTCAAGTGAATGTGCCTTTGCCTAGAACACTACCCTACCCGTATACTGAAACACTGCTATCTGGGTGAAAAGTTGTTTGACAATATAATACACGTATACCAATTCTGATCTTCGGTAAAACCAATGGTGGGCGCGCGGTGGTGCGGATGCGCTCTGCGCATCCGCACAGCTGGCCCAGTGCGCTCCGCGTTCTGCACTCTGTTTTTTCAGCCAGCCCGGTGCGCTCAGCGCTCGCAAAAAATAGCTATATATATAATAAAAAAAGTTAATAAATAATATAATAAATAAAGTACGTACATGCCTGCAAGCTGAGGTTATCATTTTTTTGTCATTTATACAATGACTCCTATGTACATTAGCTTTGTTTTTACTGAGTTTATGAAACTAAATAAATTATTATTATCAAAATAGTTCGTAATTATCAATTATGTAGAAAAGCAGTAAGCAAACACAGTAAAAGGCACAAAAAGATAACCCGTACTTTAAGTCCTTGGCACTAATTCCGCCAAGCTGGGAAACTAGTGGAGAGCACGCTGAGAGCACGTTTAACAGAACCACACGCCTTGGACGCCTGAACGTGACTGGGACTTGCTGCCACAGGTCAAAGAAAGACTGTGCACTTGCTACCAACTCGAGTGACCGACACAAGTAACTTTTGAGTATCCGGTCCCAGGTTGGCAACGCTTTGCCGGCCTGCTATTTACTAGACCATGTGCATTGCTGCCGCTGAAATTTTTTAGGAAAAGTCGTCTTCGATTGGAGCGCCAGAAAGGAGCGCGAAATTCAATTTGCGCTCCCCGTTTAGATTTTTGCACTCCGCGCTCCTGCGCACCAAATTTTGGTAGTGCGCCCCGGAACGCAAAATCGGAGCGCACACGCCCACCTTTGGGTAAAACGTGTATATTGTCAATCAACTATTCACCCAGGGAGCAGTGTTTCAGTATAAGGGGAGGGTACGTAGTGTCTTAGGCAAGGGCACATTCGCTTGAAATGTTCTATGCTCTACTTTAATTACTACTCTACATTCAATGTTTCCACCATGTTTTACCCAGGATCAGAATTGGTATACATTGTCAAACAACTATTCACCCAGGGAGCAGTGTTTCAGTGCGTATTTGTGCAGTGTAGCTACTCGGGCAAAAGGTAGCTGGTGAGATCGCTACACCGGGCAATCGTGCACCATCAAATTAGTTTTTATAGATTATAATGGACGAGAACTTCGCGGTCTCTACCACCGTTACCACTCACGTATTCTGTATTTTTTTTTTGCTCAGTATACTGTGCAGTACTAAGCTACTTCAAAAACTTGAAAACTTATATACATATTGAATTTTTTTTATAGTTGTCTATAGCGCACACAGACACCTTTCTCCTTCGACGACTATTTCAACACTGACTGAGTGTCTCATATATATTAGATCATAAGAGGATCAGGGAGACGTGGTCTATAGCCAATGGCAGGTTCAAATTCATAGCCAATGACAGGCCATATATATTTTTTTCCCGCCAATAGTCACACTTCACTTACTTAGCCAATCAAAGGAGTTTCGGGAGTCAATCAAAGGAGTTTCGGGAGCCAACCAAAGGCTGTATGTACTGTACAAAGGAAGATGACTGCGAAGTTCTCGTCCATTATTACATATTTTTAACCTAAATAACTCAACAAAATCTAACATAACTGAAATCAAACCTTGGTAAATATCTACACTAGGACCAGAATGCGCAGTAAATTTGCGTTTAGGTCATCCCGCGATTTCGAGGCTGAAACTTAGTTTTCCTGAATAGTTTTGATGTGCTTTGAATGAATCTGGCATTCGTTTTTGCCGGGAGTCAAGTTTTTTTTTATAGGTGTGGGGGGTCCCTGCCCCGCCAATCTTGTTCCGTGTAGCACCATGTGTCACCTTAATTAAGGGTGATTTAAGGTGTTGAGGTGACGGGGAGACAGTCTTGCAGCGGCCATGCCATAACACTAATACTCACTATTTTAAACAATACACACCTTCTACCACTAATTCACTAGCAACACAGGCTCCTTCCTTATACAGTATATCTTAATATCTGATACATCAAAACTCCTTAAAACCCAAGCATTCCAAAATAAAATGAGAAAATAATCAATTATGTTGAGTTGACAATTAGAGCGGCGATAAGTGGTCTGGCATCCCATTCTTGCCCGCAAATTTGTCACGCAAATGGAGTCCGTTAAATCGAGGGTCGACTGTATATGGCCACATCCACAAAACTTCACAAAATATGTTGTTACCTCATTATAAGGCACGAAACCAACTTTAAATGAATTATAAGAATATGTACATAAAATTTTTATGAGCAACCACTCGTATACGAACAATCTCCGAGGTCCACAAAAGAAATTAGGAAATTAAAATTCTGCCGGTATGTAGTATCTATATCCTTAACCAAAATGCCTCTATTGCGCCATGGGAAATGGGGTTCAAAAGACTCCCCTCTTCCCAACAAACTTGAGGACTTGATTGGGAAGTGGGGTTTTGGATGGCGAAGAAAAGGAAAAAAGTCATTTATGTTCCTCAAAAAAAATGTGGCCTATCTAGGAAAGATCTAATTAAACTAAACCTAACCTAACCTAGCCTAACCTGGCGTATTAACCTCCTAGTATTTGCCTTTGGACTTACAATTTTTCAGACACCAGACTTTGTAGAGGCAGTGTGGTATAAAAAAAGACCTGACTGCGCACTAGAACCTTTACAGATATGAAGTACAGTAAGTGTACTATTTGCTGCTGTTACTGTATTTTACGGCTTATAAGACGCTGCATCTTGGAAGACGCACCCTGATTTAGGAAGGAAATTTCTATAAAAAAAAAAAAATGCTACCGATAGGAAGTAGTAAATTTTACTGATTTTCTCGGTAGGCGGTGGTCCGAAGTGTCTTTCTGCTGCTTCTGTTCCATGTTCTTTGGTGTATCGTACAACTTCTAGCTTGTATGTGATAATTTTCAGGACTGAAAAGAGCTTGTGATACGTGTGACAGCCTGGTGGTAAATTGTAACAACAACACTCAATACTAGCAAACGATAGTTGGCGCTGTTGGAATGGATTCAGTCGTCAGGTGGTCAGTGCGGAATCGATAGGGACCTTTAAAAGGAGTGGATAAATTCATGGATAGGGAAGAGAGGTGGATGTAGGTGGTGTTAAAGTAACAGGAACTACCACGTTTAGGTCTCACGGCCTCTTGTAGCTTCTTTATTTTCTTATGTTCTTATGTTGGCGCCAATCTGCCGAGGGGGAAAGGCTCCCGCCAGTACCATAGTAAACATCACAGGGTAAGGACAGATCAGTTGATTTGAATGTCTTATGGTATTAGAAATACTCTTAACAGGTAAGTACTGAGGTTAAATCATATAAGAGGCTGAATTGAATAAATACCTAAGCTAACCTCCTACAACATTCGTCTTGGAAGACTCATGTGTAATTGTGTATTTTTCAGGGTATTTTTTAGGGGAAAAAGTGTGTCTTATAAGCCGTAAAATACTGTATGACATTCCGATAAGCTTGGAGCAGTGCTTATGCAGTTTAACTGGTTAGAATTGTCAAGCTCAATCAATCAATCAATCAATCATTGGGGGCATACGCCGGGGGGCGCGTCGCCTCGCCCACCCTACGACGCCACTCCCGGGGGTCACCACGCGCGAGTTCCCATGCAGGCTCCTTTCCCACACCAAGCAGCTCTCGACAAGAAACATCAACTTGCCCCAGCCATGAGCATTGTGGGCACCCCCTTGGCCTCCTTCACGCCGGATTGTCTCTTACAGATACAACCCGATGGGAAGGATCGGTTTCAGGATAGCGTGCCACATGCCCATATAGCCGAAGTTGGCGCTGACGGACTATGCAGGTAATAGGCCTCGATTCAGTCTCACGGTGCAATCGCTGATTTGACACGTAATCATCCCAGCGATACCCCATGATTCTGCGAAGACACTTATTACCAAAGGCATTGATTCGTCTCTTCAAGTCACTATTTAGTGTCCATGTCTCACAACCATAGAGTAAGACAGGGATCACAAGCGACTTGAAGATCCGGATCTTTGTCCTTCTGCACAGGTACCGACAACGCCAAATACTCCCGCTGAGCGAGTCTATAACACCGTGGGCTATGCCAATCCGCCGTAAGACTTCTTGACGTGACCCGCCGTCATTATGGACTGCGCTACCAAGGTATGTAAAACTTTCCAAGATCTGAATGTCCTCGCCACATGCATGAACAGACTGTACTGCTTCATCTAATAAGTCTCCAAACACCTGGACCTTGGTCTTAAGCCAGGAGACTTCAAGTCCCAAAGTCTTTGCCTCCTCGTGCAGCGCCTCGAGAGCATCACCAGGACCTCCAGCGACTCAGCAAAGATTACTGCATCATCGGCAAAAACAAGATCAGTGATCTTGGTGTTGCCGACGGATGCTCCACAATCACTTTGATCTACAACCTTGTCCAATACCCAGTCCATACAAGCGTTGAAAAGTGATGGGGCAAGCACGCACCCTTGCCTCACTCCTGTATTCACAGGAAAGAAGCTGGATACACCTGCCCCACACTTCACAGCACTCTCAGTCCCAGAATACAGACCAGTTATCAAACCAATAGTCCTTGCAGGAATCAAGCGAAGTCGCAGAAGATCCCAGAGTGACTCACGATGCACTGAGTCAAACGCCTTCTTGAGATCAACATAGGCTGCAAGCATCCCCTGTCGAAACTCACGTCGGCGTTCCACCAAGACACGAAGCGCTAGGATACGGTCCGTTGTTGACTTACCAGGCGTGATCCCAGACTGATGAGGTCTCTGATGCTTCACCAGATGACTGCGAATCCGTGTCAACAATAGATGGACAAGCACCTTGCCTGGTACGCTGTGCAGTGTAATACCGGGGTAATTGTTGCAGTCCTGACGGTCCCCTTTCCCTTTCCAGATAGGGACGACCAGCCCCCTTTTCCAGTCAGGAGGAATGGTACCTGCTTGCCACACGGCAGTCAGGACAGCATGCAACCCGCGGATCATGGCCTCACCCCCAGCTTTGAGGAGCTCCGCACTGATATTACAAACACCAGCTGCCTTTCCACCCCTCAACTTTGCTACAGCCTCTCTGACTTCGTCAAGAGAGGGTGCGGTTTCGTCAATGGGAGGATCGGCATCCACTGCCTGTAACCCAGTGGTGTGAAACTGCTCAGTTGGAGGGTCCACCGTGAACAACTGCCCAAAGTACTCAGCTCAACGAGCCATCTGCCCATCCATGTCCGACACGAGGCGCCCATCTGCTGTTCGAATAGCAGTCGCCCGAGATGGAGACTTGGAACGGAGCTTCTTCAGGGCTCGGTAGGCGGGTCGGAGGTCATTAGCGTTCAAATGACCCTCGACATCCTCAGCGAGACTCCTGACATACCTCTCCTTGTCTCTCCCCAGGAGGGTTCTAGTCCGGCGTGGCAGAGCCCTGTGCTGGTCCTGGTTCCCAGCCAGCCTGACAGCGCGACTCTCCTTGATTTTCTCCAGCATCTCCGTCGAGACAAAACCACGCCTTGACCTCGGGCGCTTCCCAATACACTCCTTGGCAGCCTGTAGAGTTTCACGTTTGAAGGTATCCCATAGTTCTACAGGGTCCCCGAGAGCACCAAGCACATCAAACCGATTTGAGACTGCCACCGCATACTCATGAGCACATGTCAAGTCCTTCAGTTTCTCAAGATGAAACACAGTATGGTTACCTCTTGAGATTCTTCTGGACTTGACATGAAGCTTAAGTGTAGCAACAACCAGTCTGTGATCTGTTCCAAAGAACTCAGCACTCCGGTAAACCCTGCAGTTCTGGAGGATCCTCCAACGAGTACTAACGAGGACGTGGTCGATCTCCTTAGCTACCCCTCCGGCATTACTATACCATGTCCAGCGGTGCAGCTCTGGTCTCTGATACCAAGAACCTGCAATTCTCAACCTTCTGGACCTTGCAAAGTTCAGAAGCAGAGAACTGTTGGTGTTTATGGTACCGGAGCCATGGGGACCAACACGCTCATAGTTCACGATCTTTTCTCGTAGATCATAGCTCACGCTCAAGCTCAAGGATGACCTAAATCATAATAATACCGAATTCTGTACACAATTGGGAGTATGGTTTCTGTTTACCTAAATGGATTCTAAGAAACATTCTCTCTCTGAATTTCCGTCGCAAATCACTACTTTCGGAGATATAAGATGTTTATAATAGGAAGGAGAGTGTATAGGAGATATGAAAATTAACCAAGCTAACCCCACCTTTAGACTCGCTAACCTAACCTAATCTAACCCAACCCCACGTTTTAAGGGGAGCGTCACACCATTTCTTAATTATCAGTGTACAGGGAGGTCCCGTTATACGAGCATTCGATATACGAGAATCCGATGATACAAGATGTGTAAATTAGGGTCTATTTTCAATATACGAAATCGAAAATCCAATGCTACGACATTCAAACTGGGGTGAGTAAAATTACCAAGTTATTTACTAAAGTAAATTAGAAGTTATTTACTAAAATTATAAAGTCATTTACTGACTACGTATAATTCAGTGGTTCCCAACCAGGGGTCCATGGTCCCCAAGGGGTCCATGGAAGAATTTCAAGGGGTCCATAGAGATTCTAAGAATCTAATTATTTTTAAATTTATTATACCTGAATATAATAATATGCGAGAGAAAATTAATAACCGTTATTTTATCATGGTAATAGTAAGTGCAATAATTACCGTAATTCATATTGCTATGCAGGATTAGCAAAAAATCCGTTCTTATGTCAGGTTGATGATGTGTCAGAAGACGCATAAGAAGAGTTCATTGAACTTATCCACGTTTCAACAGCTAAGAATGTGTTCCAATCAAACTCATTGTCTAGCTTCTGGTGTTCAATGACGGAATCATATCCTAGAATAAGTGATCTGGTTGTTTTAGTTATTTTGCCTTTTGCTTCAGCCTACCTGTGCAATAACCTACCTTGTTGATAATTTGATTTTTATTTGTCTTTAAATCTTGGGAATATCTATTCTTTTACGTGAATTTGTCATACTTAAGATTGCTGTTTTTAAAACGTGAAACTGATGTGTTTGGTTATGTGAATTTTTTTCTTTCTTGTATTCATACATGTGCTTGCAAGCTCAAAAATAAGGCAAGTATTATAAGGATAGCTTTTGCATACAATACCTACAACTATAACAACAATAACATAAAATTTTCTTATGTACAGGGAGGTCCCGAAGATACGAGCAGTTAGGTTCCACCTGGCATACCCGTAAAGCGAAATCTCGTATAACGAAACACATAACTAATGGTAAAATATAGGTTTGGTTCCAGGACCATCAATTAAAAAAAAAAAAAAAAAAAAAAACGTGTTTTTCAAGCTAAAATAAACTATAGCAAACACAACAAACACACAGCGTCTATATTACCCACACTGTACTACCTATTCTGTAGAAAAAGCATTCTGAAAGAGAAAATAGCACACAAAATAACATAACTGCACATTAATTAAACATAAAACATGCATAACAAGCAAAAAAGACGTTGTACTGTAGGGGACGCCGCGTGATACAAAAGAGGGTAGTGTAGAGGTCGTAAGATTGGGGCAGCACACCTGGCTAATTACCCCTAAGGATCAGGCCGTGCCATATGCTTAATTACCCTTCAGGTCATTGATTGCGGTCCCAAGGTTGGCGCTGCACACCTGGCTAATTACCACTAAGGATCAATCAGGCCGCGCCATATGCTTAATTACCCTTCAGGTCACTGACTGCAGTCCCAAGGTTGGAGCCGCACACCTGGCTAATTACCACTAAATGTCAGGCCGCGCCATATGCTTAATTACCCTTCAGGTCACGGCTTGCTAGGGGTGACCTGACTGGGGTCAACCAAATCCCCCTTTGTCCAGACTGGGAGTGGTAGGGCGAGTATTTTGAACTTGATAATTTTACTCACCCCAGTTTGAATGTCGTAGCATTGGATTTTCGATCTCGTATATTGAAAATAGACCCTAATTTACACATCTCGTATCATCGGATTCTCGTATACCGAATGCTCGTATAACGGGACCTCCCTGTATTTTACTTAAATATAAAAGTCTGCTGAACAGAAGAACGTGTTCTGTTTTCATATAAATAGGCCTACAGCTTAATCAGCATAACAGTGCAAGGCATTTTACATGAACGTATTAATTTTTTTGCAGAAAAATCTTCTATTAATTTTGCTGGCTTAGCCTATATCATTGTAGGGGTCCAGAGGTGGAAAAGTGACTGGAAAAGGGGGAATGGGACAAAAAAGGTTGGGAACCATTGACGTATATGATTTTACCTAAGGTTATACGATAATCAATCTGAAAATATGACAATTCTGGTGGTTCGGTACGACAATGTGGGATAAAATAATGAATATTTGTTATGGGGCGGCCCCGCGGCAAGAATTTCTCCGTCACTCACTGCCCCACCAGCAGTCACCTTATCATAACATCTTTAAATCACCCTTATTTATGATGACACACTGTGCTACATTGATTTAGATAATGACACGTGTATATAACATCCTGAGCTGGACAATGGGGGATTTGGTTGACCCCAGTGAGGTCACCCCTAGCAAGCCGTGACCTGAAGGGTAATTAAGCATATGGCATGGCCTGACATTTAGGGGTAATTAGCAGGTGTGCGGCCCCAACCTTGGGACCGCAGTCAGGTCACCCCTAGCAAGGCGTGACCTGAAGGGTAATTAAGCATATGGCGCAGCCTGACATTTAGGGGTAATTAGCAGGTGTGCGGCCCCAACCTTGGGACCGCAGTCAGGTCACCTCTAGCAAGGCGTGAGCTGAAGGGTAATTAAGCATATGACGCGGCCTGACCTTTAGGGGTAATTAGCAGGTGTGCGGCCCCATCCTTGGGACCACTACACTACCTTCTCTTGTATCACGCGGCGTCCCCTACATTAGAACGTCTTTTTTGCTTGTTATGCATGTTTTAGGTTTAATTAATGTGCAGTTATGTTATTTTGTGTGCTATTTTCTCTTTCAGAATTCTTTTTCTACAGAATAGGTAGTACAGTGTGGGTAATATAGACGCTGTGTGTTTGTTGTGTTGGCTCTAGTTTATTTTAGCTTGAATTTTTTTTTTTTTTTTTTTTTTTTTTATGGGGTCCTGGAACCAAACCTATATTTTACCATTAGTTATGTGTTTCGTTGTACGAGATTTCGCTTAACGAGTATGCCAGGTGGAACCTAACTGCTCGTATCTTCGGGACCTCCCTGTATTGTCAATCGTTTACAAGCATAACTAGCTAATAATGTGCATGGATGCGTTCATGGTTGGCTCGTCGGAACTCGTCAGACTCGTCGTCTGAGATCGACGTAAAAGGAGCTAATGTGACGGCGCCTTTACACAAGTGTCCGCCAGTCGGAGCGCGTGGTACATATATGACAGTCGGAGCACTTGTTTACAAGCTCAGTTTAAGCTGTTTTCGCCTGTTTTCTGTTGTTTTATATGCTTATTTAGACTTGTTCAGTGCAGTGAAGTCATTATGGCATCGAAACAGAAGGGAAGTGACAAAAGGAAGCGTGTGAATCTAAGTATTGCAGAGAAATGAGAACTCATTAAGAAGGTGGAGTCTGGTGTTTCTGTCGCCCGGGTGTGTGTTGAGTATGGTGTAAAGAAACAAACAGTGAGTGATATTCACAAGGCTAAGGACAAACTCAGAGAATATGCTGTGAAATTCAATGTTGATGCAAGTAAGGATAGGAAAGGATCATGTCATCATGTGTACATGGGTAACTTGTGTCTTATAATTATGTCTTAACGACAACACTGCTGCTGCCGTGGCCGCGCTGCGCTGCCAGGCGTGGATGAGCGCTTGCTTGTATTTTTATCTATTTACTCATATGTATGAATAATAGCCATTAAAATCCGATTATATGTCTACATTCACCTAGAATAATGGTATTGCATAGCATACCAAGCAGTAATGAGTGATCCTGGAGACTTACTACCTCTCCTAATACCACTCCCGTGCAGTCGTGGGCGAGCTTGCTATGTAGCACGAGTCACTGTTTACCTTCCAACATAGCTACACGGTCTGGTTGTGTTTGTGATTAATTCTCATTTATTACACAACGTGCAGGAGCATACCAAATCCAGCATTTAGCGCCAGTCACTGTTTACCTCCCAACATAGCTACACGGTCTGCTTGTGTTTGTGATTATTTCTAATTTATTTCACAAATTTTCCTGTGTTTTACCTATATTTTTCCACCCTTGGGAAAATACCCTCGCTATAATGGACAATCTGCTTTGATGGACCACTCCTCCCCCCCTTTAGTCTGTTATATCGAGGTTTGACTGTATATATATATATATATACGTATATATATATATATATATATATATATATATATATATATATATATATATATATATATATATATATTATATTATATATATATATATATATATATATATATATATATATATATATATATATATATATATATATATATATATATATATATATATATATATATATATATATATATATATATATTTATATATATATATTATATATATAATATACAGGGTGCGTACGGTAATTATTTCGTACTTTCAGGGACACCGTGTGGAAAGACGCCGGTGACCACACCACTCAAAACAAAAACAACTGATCAGTATACATCGAGACTTTGTCCCAGCAACACCTTGCATCCATGGAGAGCTTTACATTTCCTCATCTATGGAAAAGGCGCGCGGTGCTTATGTTGATCTCTGCCGGACACAGCAGCAGCAAGATCTCAGAACTGCTAAAAGTAACTGAACAGTTCGTCAGGACCGTCAGGAGGGAGTTGATTTCGTCTGACTACGATTATGAAGGTGTTGCCGAGAGGAAACATCATTCTCGACGATCGGACACCATCAGGGACGCCGAATTCGTCACCAAATTGCAAGCCATGGTTGACGAAGACCCCAGCCAGTCCATGAGGTCCATTGCCAGAGAGCTGCACGTGTCTGAGGGCACCGTAAGGAAGTGTGTGCAAGAGGATATCAGATACAAGTCATACAAGATGCGTAAGGGTCAACTCCTCTCTGCAAAGATGCAGGAGAACCGCTTCAAGAAGAGCAAGAAGATGCTCAACAAACTGAAGCACCCTCTGGAGAAGGACATGCTCTGGTTCTTTTCAGACGAAAAAGAACTTCTGCCAGGACCAGACCCACAACTCTCAGAACAACAGGTGGTTGGCTGTCTGTCCCAAGGATGTGCCAAGGGTCATGCAAACCAAGTTTCCTGCAACTGTCATGGTGTTTGAGGTAGTCTGCAGCAAGGGCCAAGTCATGCCCCCGTTTTTCTTTCCCCAGGGGCTCAGGGTGAACACCGAAGTGTACATCGACGTCCTGCAGACCCATGTGAAGCCGTGGATTGAGGAAGTAGCTGCTGGTAGACCCTACATGTGGCAACAGGACTCAGCACCATGTCACACCTCTAGGAAATCTCAGAAATGGCTCTCCGACAATTTCTACGACTTCGCTGCCCCTGATGTGTGGGCCCCCTAACTCACCTGACCTCAACCCTATGGACTATTTTGTGTGGGGCGCAGTTGAACGGGATACTAACCACACCCCATGCAAGAGTAAGGCTGATCTGATCAGTCGGATCAAGGTCGTTTTTACCAATCTCTCAAAGGAGGTCGTGGAGAAGGCCTGCGCTGGGTTTCGAGGTCGTATCGAGGACGCCCTTGACGCCAAGGGCGGATTCATCGAGAAAAGGGGCCCACCAGAAGAGTACTGAACCAGAGTCAGTTTTCTTTTTGAATAAATGCATTTTCTCCCTGAATTATGACTTTTTTTGTGAGAGCCTAAAAACGAAACAATTACCGTACGCACCCTGTAATATTTTAATATATATATATATATATATATATTATATTAGGGTGTTCCATTTTACTAGGGAAAAATAAAAGTTCAGATACTTCGCCATATCGACTTTGCCCTGTTTTATTATTTAAAATGGATGCGATTGATACCTCTTTCAACAAAATCAAATAAAATTTACAGGTCGCGCACATGACTGCCGTAGCATGACAGAGGGAGGAGGCCGAGCAGGCGGCCTTGGTCCACTTGGGAACCTCGCTGCGATAGTGCTTGTCGACGCGCAGGAGGTACTGGAGCTGGCCCTCACCCTTACGCGCCGTCATTGACCACCTTCGAGCCCTGACGCGGTTCTTCAGTGTCTCTTCGATCGACACACTGATCGGACCTCTGATTACACTGACGCACCTCTGATCGCACTCAGAGGGAGAAGGCCGAGCAGGCGGCCTTGGTCTGCTTGGGAACCTCGCTGCGGTGGTGCTTGACGACGCGCAGGAGGTACTGGTGCTGGCCCTCATCCTTTACAGCGCCGGCGAACTGCTTGATGAGGGCGCTCGCACGCTCAGCGCTGTCATTGACCACCTTTAGAGCCCTGACGCGGTTCTTCAGTGCTTTGTCCGCGAGTAGGTTCTGGGGGTGTTCTTTCCGATCCGTCAGCAGCTCGAACAGCCGCTTGCTGCGACTGGTGACGAAGCCGCTCAGGGTCGTGGTGTTGGTCACTCTCAACCCTTTCCCCTCGAGCCTCTTCAATGCCTTCTTGGACGCAGGCCTTACCAGGTTCTCCAGCATCCGCTTTTTCTCTCCATCCTCGACTCTGTCGTCGAAGAAAGCCAGCTCGATCAGGTCTTCTGAAAGATATCGGAGGTGGCGAGAAAGAGCCCTGGTACCCTCTGCGCTGACTTCCTTGTCAGGATACTTGTTGAGGGCCTGCAGGAGCTCCAGATCGTTCTTTGGAGTGTACTCTGGAATCAGTGCCTCGTGAAGAGCGTCATCTTGATGGCGTATATGGCCTTGGCCATCCACCTTGCATGGTGGTAGGCACCGGGAGCTCGGAATCAGATCTGTCCCTCGCTTCCTCCGAGGAACAGGAGGCACAGTCGGAGGAGTTCTTTCGTAGTCCTCTCGTGGGTTGCTTCCGTCATGGAGAACTGTTTTGCAGGAACGTAACCATCTGTACGCGGGCAGCTAAAGGCGTTCTCCAGTGGCCCCCTCATCATTCAATGTGCGGTACGATCCTCGTCAAGGGATTCCCAGCGTGACTGGAAGCGCTTAAAGGGTTTGGGATCTGGGGACCAGTGGAAGGGCCGCAGCACTTTTCGAAACCGTGCTTCGGACAACCTCCAGTGCGTGGTGCTGGCATGCCAGCCAAGCGGGGAGCGACCGGAGGAATTTTCCAGGTGTACACAGGCCCTGCGAGCATGCCGCTTTTTTTGAGGCCGTCGTATCGAAGGAAGGCCAATGATCTGCTCCCGGGCACTGACTCGCTCGACCTCCTGGAAAACCGTCCTTGGCGACTTCTTGTCCCGTTACATCTTGTGCGACGGGGACTCCCGGGAAATCTCCTCGAAGTTCTGCCCGGCCCGCAACCACGGCAATGCGGTCCTCTGAAGCCCATTTTGAAGGCGCTTTCAGTAGTAGTTTGCCATCCCAGTGGGAACCAAGGGAGGAGGATCCTTAAAGGGCCTCCCTTTCCATTGAATGGCAAGTGTCTCCCTGTTCCTGGTCCTTGAAAAACATGCTCGGCGAAATGACAAGCTGACTGACATCGTGGCCCAATTCCTTCGCTGTCGCGATGTAACGCTCGAGGCCTGACGCACGGACAGCCCTTCTCGGTCCAGGCCGACGTTTAGCTCGATATTTAGGGCAGCTTGTTTGTTGGTGCTCGCCGGGGAAATTTTTTGTTGCCAGTGCTTTGAAGTCGCCCGCCCTCATCTTCCGACGATGTAGTAGACGATGAGGAAAGGCCAGATCGCGGATAGGGGACCTTCTCCAGTAGGCGTTCCGTTTCAGCCTCCTGCTTCCGCTTGCGGTTTTCCAACTTCTTAGCGGCTTCCTTTTCTCTTTTCTTTTCGCCATTTTCGACACATCGACCCCGGGCCAGGGGACAACGGGAACGATCTTCTCTCTGTGAAATGGGGAAAGCTTTTGTCCTCATCCAAGATATCCCTCCTTTCAAAAACCGTCTGCGCTGGAGATATGGAAAAGATCTTCCAGGTCCCCCTTCCAAATCTTCCGCTTCAGCTGGGCCCCGTCAGTTATCCTGTTCCGATCCTTCTTCAGGGCTTGGTACTCCTCGAACAGATTTTTGACGTTCTTCCTAATGTACGCGTCGGTTTTTCGTTGTCAGCTTCGCCTTGCCCAGATGGCCTTCAGCTTCTCACTCGTTGCCAACACGGAATCAGGGACAGTTTTCTTGAATACTTTGTGCTGATACATGAAAAAAAGGAACACTTGCCCCCGCGGGGCAGCGAGCCCCAAAGGATGTCTGGTTCGGAGCTTTGTCCGAGCAGCCACATCTGCGAAGACTTTCAAAGTACCCGCCATTTTTACCTAAAAAAGAAAGAAAAATGTTTTTCAAAAGGGATTTCACAGAATTGACTGCAGCCCGATATAGGGGCGAAAGTGCCGACCCCTAAACCCTAATGGAATGATTTAAATTTGGCACGACACTTCACCAGCATATATACTACAACGGGCAGAAATCGATACGAACCAAAACTATCGACTTCGACAAATGAAACACCCTTATATATATATATATATTATATATAAAATATATATATATATACAGGAGAACCTCGTTTAAAACCGCATTCAAACAACGGCAGCCTAAAAACAACGGCACTAATCGACCCAGGCTTTTTTTTTTTTTTTTTTTTTTTTTTTTTTTTTTTTTCTTTCCCTGAAAAACTCTGGAAACTCTCTTCCTGTTTCTATTTTTCCACTTTCCTATGACCTTACATCTTTTCAAATAAGAGTAACAAGACCCCCCCGAACTAAATTGCTCACCCCTCTTTTTTTATTTTATTCTCTTACTGTCTTCTTTATGGGACTGCCAACTAGCGGGTTTTGTTTTACCCTTTTTGTTGTGCCCTTGGCCGGTTCCTTGTGGATGGGGCAAAAAAAAAAAAAAAAAAAAAAAAAAAAAAAAAAAAAAAAGGATTTGGGCGATTCCATAAGAGTAACTCTCAAAACAACGGCAAAATGAGTTTCCGGCATGCGCTCCCCCCCTTTGGGTGCCGGATAAACGAGGTTCTCCTGTATATATATAATATATATATATACCATATTATATTATATATATATATAATATATATATATTTTATATATATAATATATATATATATATATATATATATATATAAATATATATATAATATATATATATTTATATATTATAAATACACACAAAACCTCGATTTCCCGGACCTCCATTTTCCCCGGATATCGGGTTTGCCGGACAAAATCCGAGGTCCGGGATGTCCGTCCTGGACATTTTTTTTTTTTTTTTTTTTTTTTTTTTTTTTTTTTTTTTTTTTTTTTTTTTTTTTTTTTTTTTTAACGTTGAAATCCTGGTCTTGTTCGTAAATTGACAAAGGTTGTCCGGCGGCCCCGGCGTCCCCTTTTCCCAACCCCTGTCAGTGCCCGCGGCCTCCCGCCAGGTGGCAGAAATGCTCAGCGGTAGTATTGTTTACATTTGGGCACACACACTCACGGTTCACCTGCACGGCCTCCATCAGTCCCCTGACTCCCACTGCCCCTGGTGCAGGAACATCTCTGAGACTATTGAACCTTCCTGCTGCCTCACGCCAGGTGGCAGCATGCTCAGCGGGCGTATTGTTTACATTTGGACACACGACACTCAGGGGTTTCACCTGCACACCTCCGTTAGTCCCCTGACCCCCACTGCCCCAGTGCAGGAACATCTCTTGAGACTATTAAATACTTTCTGCTGCCTCCCGCCAGGTGGCAGCATGCTCGCGGTCGTATTATTTACATTTGGGCACACGACACTCACAGTTCACCTGCACCACCTCCGTTAGTCCCCTGACCCCCACTGCCCCTGGTGCAGGAACGTCTGTTGAGACTATTGAACACTTTCTGCTGCCTCCCACCAGGTGGCAGCATGCTCAGCGGACGTAAAAGTCCGCTACTTTGAAAATTGGTGGTTTTCCGGACAGTAAATACTAGAGTGGATAAACGTCCGGGGGTGGGTAATATGGGTTTTTTTATTTTTTTATTCTCTTACTGTCTTCTTTATAGGGACTGGCAACTAAGCGGGCTTTGTGTTACCCATTTTTGTTGTGCCCTTGGGCAATTCTCTGTGATGTTAAAAAAAATAAAAAAAAAAAAAATAGGCATCGGACTGTTGCGATTCCCGGACTTTTGCGGTTCCCGGACCAGTGCTCCCCCCTATTAGTCCGGGAAAACGAGGTTTGTGTGTATATACAGTAAACCCTCGCGTATCCGGACTAATTGGGCCAAGAAGTGGTCCGAGTAATGTAAGAATCCGAATAATGTGAGGATTTGAAAAAAAAGAAAAAGAAATTCTAAGTAAATAGTACAGAACATTTCCAAGTCATGCAAATATCACTAAACATAAGAAAAAATTAATGTAAATAAATAGATTACAGTAAAAATACACAAAAGGCTACAGTACAGTTTTTTACACTCACCACCTCTGATTTCCGTCGTGATGATAATTCCCCCGTGTGGTCCTAGTGGCGACTTGTGGCGCTTATAAAGCCACCTCCCCCCTCCCCCTCACTGATACTCACGATCAAAGGCAGTGGTGAATCTGGAGATTCGGAGTCAAGCTCCATTGGACTGACTATGCCTGAAGGGCCTGCAACAGGTGAGGATGGTGAGGCAGCCATAAGTAGAGGAGACGAAGGTGGGGTTTTAGAGGATAGTGAAGATGAAGGACCAGAAGGAGCTTGTTTAAAGAAGGTGTCTATGGTTGTCTGGCGTAGTGTCCAGCAAATCTGGGTTGCAAAATTCCATCACGGATCTCCCGTATAGAGGTAGCAAAAAAACGTAGTTTCAGCTTCAGTATTTGGGTGCTCCAAATACTCAACTAGTGTTTCTGCTGCCTGCCGTAAAGGCGATCCGTTGGCGAGTCGGCAGTTTCATCATCGTCATCATCATCGTCACAAAGTCTTGTTGATCCGGTGTAAAACCGAATCACAAACTCAGCGTCCGTCAGTGTCTGATACCCAGGGTCACCTTCATCACCATCCAACCAATCATAACATCTTCTTTGGTCGCTTTCTCCCCAGCCTGCACAATGTGGCGGGGAAAGTTAGCAGTCTCAAATCCCTCAAATTCAATCACTGGATCAGTGCCACGAAACAGACGATTCCGCCATTAGACAGGGTGCTGGCTGAAACATCCTTCCAAGAACGAGCCGGTTGAAAATGCCAGATTTGGATCATACTTGCACAGGTTGTCGAGTGTCAGCGGCCAAAATCCCTGTCTTTCCCCTCAATCACCACCATTACCTGCTCTAGAAACCTCCACCATACAGCCTTTCATAGCCACGATAATACCCTGGGCCCTTGGTTGAATGAGTGAAGTCGTATTAGGAGGCAAATACAAGACCCTGATACGACCTTTATCACCAACAAACTCACTCGACAGGATGCGCGGGTGCATTGTCGAGGAGAAGGAGAGCTCGGACTCGGTCGCGGCTGTAGTGCAGGACTTCCGTCTGAAAATTAATAATTTCTGGCACCAGATGTTTCTAAAACCAATCCTTGAAGATCTTGGTAGTAAACCAAGCCTTCTTTGAATGGTCATAAACAACTGGGAGATTATTCATTATCCCACGGAGACAACGCGGCTGTTTTGCCTTGCCTATCACCACAGGAGTAAGGCGGTGAGTGCCTGCAGCATTAGCACAACACATCACAGACACTCGCGACTTGCACCGTTTTCGACCGGGCACAGATTTCTCCTTCTCACTGGCCAGGGTATTCTCGGGAATTGAGCGATAGTAAAAGCCTGTTTCGTCAGCATTATAGATTTGCTCAAGTAAAAGATTTTCCTTCTTAAGCCCGGTTCCCACCATCCCGCTTGTACGGCCGACATACAACAACAATGACGTCACCATCATCACCGCTTGAGTGGTATTTGTGATAACTGGGCACAGTTGGCAACTCCGCTCGAGCGGACACCGCCGAGCGGGAGAGATGACTTGAATTTAACTTTGTACGGTGGCCGTACAGCGGTACGGCGGTGCGGTAGACTTTGTTGTGACGTCATTGTGAGGCCTTTGTTGTTGTATGGCGGCCGTACAAGCGGGATGGTGGGAACCGGGCTTTAATCAAATCCTTAAATGTCTGCCGAAATTCCTCTGCATACTCTTCTGAGGCATCCAAACTTTCACCACAAGACTTACGCTTGGTAAGACCATGTCGAAGTTTGAAACGATAAAGCCAACCATCAGATGCCTTGAAATTTGGCAGACCTATCTCTCCAGCAAATTTCTCAGCAGCCATCTTCATCTCCAAACAACGAACCATCACACCCCTAGTACGATGTTGCAAGAACCACTGCTTAACACATTGATCTAATTCTACTGACAATGGCTTAGCCATAACCTTCCTTACACCTTTTCTTCCAGTCTTAGAAGCAAAAGAAAACTCAGCAGAATAACCCAAGAGCTTATCTTTAGATCTCCTAATATCAGAAAGGGTAGACTTAGCAAGATCATAGTGTGCCATGATCCTAGAACTAGACCAACCTTCGTCAATCCTTTGAAGAATTTCCCCTTCACCTCCAGCATACCTTTTTGATCGCTCACAGGTGGGGATACCCGTCGGAATACAGTCAGATAAAGCAGAGGAACACAGCACCTCCGGAGCCAGGAACCCCAGCCCCCCCAAACCACAACTCTTTCGCCTTTCCGAACACAACCGGGTAATGAGGTTTTACATAGAAACAGGTTTCGCACTAAAAAGCGTGTTGCAAATTTACATAATCTGAGAAAACGGCAAAAATTCAAAAATCTGTAGATAATACAGTGAAGACAGAGGAGTTGGCGGGTCTTGCATCCTCAGCTCCTTGACAAATTTCTTTAATTTCCCTCCTGGCGCTTCATGGGGAATGGGTTGGAAAAAAGATGTCTGGGAACTCACTCACGGCTTGACTTCCGCTTGCAGTTTTTCAAATCTTTGTCATTAATGGTCAGTGACCAGGAACATATTGTTTCTTTCTCGTCAGTCCCGGCTTGATTTCCCAAAACGTCACCAAAACATTTCGGGTAAGTGGTTTCGCTCAGTTGGATATGGGGCCTAAGCCACAGTTGACTGCAGACCAGATCACCCGTATTCACGCTTATATAAGATCGGTTTTAGTTCAAAAGAAATTGTGAGGGAGACTGGGTTACTCAACGAAAGGTTGAGCGGCGGGTTAAGAAATTGCAAGACAAATTTTTAATACAGGGAGGGTCCCGTTATACGAGCATTCGGTATACGAGAATCCGATGATCGACATGTGTAAATTAGGGTCTATTTTCAATATACGAGATCAAAAATCCAATGATACGAATTCAACTGGGCTGATAAAATGATCTACAGGGAGGTCCCGTTATACGAGTATTCGGTATACGAGAATCCGATGATCAGAGAGTGTAAATTAGGGTCTATTTTCAATATACGAGATCGAAAATCCAATGATACAACATTCAAACTGGGGTGGTAAAATTATCAAGTTCAAAATGCCGCCCTACCACTCCCTGTCTGGACAAAGGGGGATTTGGTTGACCCCAGTGAGGTCACCCCTAGCAAGCCGTGACCTGAAGAGTAATTAAGCATATGGTGTGGCTTGACATTGAGGGGTAATTAGCAGGTGTGCAGCCAAAACCTTGGGACCGCAGTCAGGTCACCCCTAGCAAGGCGTGACCTGAAGGGTAATTAAGCATATGGCGCGGCCTGACCTTTAGGGGTAATTAGCAGGTGTGGGGCCCAACCCTTGGAACCGCTACACTACCTTCTCTTGTATCACTGGCGTCCCATACATTACAACGTCCTTTTTTGCTTGGGTTATGCATGTTTTATGTTTAATTAATGTGGTTATGTTATTTTGTGTGCTATTTTCTCTTTCAGAATGCATTATCTACAGAATAGGTAGTACAGTGTGGGTAATATAGACGCTGTGTGTTTGTTGTGTTTGCTATAGTTTATTTTAGCTTGAAAAACATTTCTTTTCTTTTTTATTTATTTTTTTAATTGATGGGGTCCTGGAACCAAACCTATATTTTACCATTAGTTATGTGTTTCGTTATACGAGATTTTGCTTTACGAGTATGCCAGGTAGAACCTAACTGCTCGTATCTTCGGGACCTCCCTGTAGTTCAAAATGCGCGCCCTACCACTCCCAGGCTGGACAAAAGGGGGATTTGGTTGACCCCAGTGAGGTCACCTCTACAAGCCGTGACCTGAAGGGTTAATTAAGCATATGCGCGGCCCTGACATTTAGGGTAGTTAGCAGGTGTGCGGCGCCAACCTTGGGACCGCAGTCAGGTCACCCCTAGCAAGGCGTGACCTGAAGGTAATTAAGCATATGGCGCGGCCTGGACCTTTAGGGGTAAATTAGCAGGTGTGCGGCCCCAACCTTGGGACTGTTACACTACCTTCTCTTGTATCACGCGGCGTTCCCCTACATTACAACGCTTTTTTGCTTGTTATGCATGTTTTATGTTTAATTAATGTGCAGTTATGTTTATTTTGTGTGCTATTTTCTCTTTCAGAATGCTTTTTTCTACAGAATAGGTAGTACAGTGTGGGTAATATAGACGCTGTGTGTTTGTTGTGTTTGCTTATAGTTTATTTTAGCTTGAAAAACATGTTTTTTTTTTTTTTTCTTTTTAATTGATGGTCCTGGAACCAAACCTATATTTTACCATTAGTTATGTGTTTCGTTATACGAGATTTCGCTTTACGAGTATGCCAGTGTGGAACCTAACTGCTCGTATCTTCGGGAACCTCCCTGTATTTATATTTAAAAATCTGTTCATCTGTGTCTCGTTACGGATGTAACGAGACACGCTCCTTACACACACTGTACCCAGTAACTGTGGGTTTATTGACTTTAATTATCTTGCTGTTTTGGTTAGAGATTTCACTAGCTGTCCTTTCGATAATTTTCAAAGTTTTCTTTTGAAACTTTTTTCTTGCGTCCAGGACGAGACAAGTGCGTTAGAACTTTCAACAGTTAGCGAGTAAAATATTTTCAAGACTGGCCTGTTTGTGTTTATGTACATTTTCTGTGGTTATTTTAGGGGGGAATATAATGATCTTGTTGTGCGCATGTGTTTACCCATGGCGACGATGGAACTACGCCAACTACTTTGGGGAGGCGGTAGCGGAGTGGTTAGCGTCTCCGACTGGCGATCTCGGTGACCCGAGTTCGATCCCCGAAGAAAACCAAAACCTTTCTGTACCGTCGAGTGGCCTAAGAACACCCACATGCCCTGCCCATCAACTCTACCTTCGATTGCGAGTGCATCGGAGGACACAGGGGGGCGGCATGAGCCTCTAATCACAGTCGTCACTATAAAAATCCTGCCTGCGCCACCACGGGCGAGGACCAACCATCAGAGCCCTCAAGTGAACCTCCAGAGCCTACCATCTGAGCCCTGGGTCACCACTGCCTACAGGCGCTATAGGCACAAATGTAAAAAAAAAAAAAAAAAAAAAAAAAAAACGTACGTTCATAATTTTTTTTTTTGACGTAAATAACATTTAGGGATGCAATAATTAAATAATGCAATTATGATAATCAGGGCTTTCACATACATTCTTGCCGCCCTGCCGTATTGTAAAAAAAAAAATAAAAAAAAATAATGAATAATGTCGGAATCCGAATAATGACGCTCCGAATACGCGAGGGCTTACTGTATAATATATAATTAATTATATATGTATATATATATCATATATATATATATATATATATATATATATAATATATAGATATATAATATATATATATATTATATATATACAGGTAAACCTCGATGTAACGGACCTCGATGTAACGGACTCCATTTGCGTGACAATTTTTTTTTTTTTTTTTTCTTTTGCATATTAGACCGCTTATCGCCGCTTCGAATTGTCAACTCAACATAATTGTATTATTTTCTCATTTTACTTTGGAATGCTTGGGTTTTAAGGAGTTTTGATGTATCACATATTAAGATATAATATTAAAAGGAAGGAGCCTGTGTTGCTAGAGATTTAGTGGTAGAAGGTGTGTATTGTTTAAAATAGTGACTATTAGTGTTATGGCGTGGCCGCTGCTACGTCTCCCTGTCACCTCAACACCCTAAATCACCCTTATCTAAGGTGACACGCAGTGCTACACTGACCTAAATAGTGACACGTGTATAGAACTGCACTTCACAACCATATAATATATATAATAATTTTTTATTCTTACGTTGTAGCCTATAGCGCCTGTAGGCATATGGAGAGTCTTGATGTTGGTCGATCTCGCCCGATTGTGGCGCAGGCTGGATTTTTATAGTGACACCTGTGGTCTCAGGTGAAGATTCCCTTTTCTGTGATGTTCGGCTCTTCAGTTAAGGCGCATGCAGCCCCTAGAATCCACCGTCACACTCGCAATTGGCAAACAGGTATATGATGCATGTGGGTTGCTTCGGCCACTCGACAATGGCTTTGATAGTTGCTCCTTGATGAGACTTGAACTCAGGACCTTCTGCTCCCCTACCAGGCTCTTGAAAGAGTTGCCCCCGGCAGGATTCAAACTCGGGACATTGAGTTCAGCACTCCAAGACGCTAACCACTCGGCCACCGCCTCCCCTGTGAGCATTAGTCATGATAATAAGCAATACCTTTGGAAGCCACGGCTGAATCTGGCTCGTAGTATATGATCTTGATCTTGATCTTGATTTGGGAGTCACCCAGCGGATGCTGTCAGTGAAGCCTTTGGTCCGGCGTTCTCCCACACACGTATTATTTTTTTATATATTGTTTACCTTTCACTAGAGCTTGAGCTTGACTAGCTACACGGTCTGGTTGTGTTTGTGATTATTTCTCATTTATTTCACGTGTAGGAGCGGACCAAATTCAGCATGTAGTGCCAGTCACTGTTTACCTCCCAACATAGCTACACAGTCTGGTTGTGTTTGTGATTATTTCTCATTTATTTCACAATTTTTCCATTTTTTTCATATATTTTTCCACCCATAGGAAAATACCCTCGCTATAACGGACAATCGGCTTTAACGGACTACTCCTCCCCCCCTTTAGTCCGTTATATCGAGGTTTAAGAAAAAAATTTATTAATATATATTTTTTAAATATTATATATATATATTATTTTAAAAATTTAAAAAAAAATTTAAAAAATATTGCAGTGGTGCCCAATAAAAACAAAAAATTTGAATTTTTCTTCCTACTTTGGTGAAATGGTGCATTTTTCAAGAAACCATCGTATGCAAATTTTAACCCAACGGTTGATATTTAGGGGGCGGATTACAATTGGATTTACCCTTTAAAAAAGGCCTATTAAGGAGGGGATGTCTTTTCTCTGAAAACGGGACAAGCCGGACATCCCTTCCCCAGAGGGCTGCGGGGTCCCCCTTTTGGTTGATTATTACCCCCCTCGGGGGGGGGGGGTATCAGGGGGGCCCACCCCATCATTGGGCCGGCTTGGCCGGGGAAGGGAAAGCTTCGAGGTCCCGGGGCTGTTGAGGGAGGGCCCCCAAAAAATTGGAGGAGGAACTGGGCTTTTCCTGTTTTTGGGGCACCCGGATTTAAAGGGACGGGATGAGCGCCACTCCTCGCTGGGGCTGTGTCTTTTGCGACGCAAAGTCCCTCGTTTCGGGGGGCGGGCCCCGGACGTACGATTCCCTTCCTCCCCATTTCCCGAGGGTTGGGGGAAGGAAGTGGGTTTTGATATAAAGGCTTCGAAGGGCGGGGGGGAATTTTGAGGTGAAGGAGGGCAGTATTGCACAGGAATTTGTGATGATGGGAGGTTTACCCTTTGGCGGGTTCCTCGGCTCCTTCATCGTAAGAAGGCCTGACAATTGTTTGTTTGTCGGAGACGGGAGAGTGAGTCAAAACAGTGACGGGGGGGCCAATGAGATTTTTCGTCAAGTACCAGAAATGGCGGTCGAGTGGTGAAGCGGGGCCTTCCGAATATTTTCGTGTGGTACTGAAGGATGTCTTAGGGGGAACCCAAAGATCGTTGGGGGGAGCGTAGGATGGAACCGTCGTTTTGAACCACGCAGGATAGATCTCGGTTGGAACGATGAGAACCCTGGGGGGGCTAAATTTTTCTCGAGTTGTGATGACTCCAGCAGCTGCTCCCGAAAAAAAGATCACTTCAGAGCGAAAATGATCGCGCCACCCCAACCGCTCGATGAAGCGCTCCGGGGGGAAGGATCGAGGTTTCGGAAGAGCGCCGCCGAAAAAAAAAGGATGTCAGCCAGCGAGTTCCTTATAGTCTACGGGGCTGCTTGTTGAAGCAGACTTTCAAACCTTTAATGAGAAGTCCCCCTTTGGGGACCAGAGTCCCGGCAGATCTTCGTTGGTGGGGGGGTTATTGCCGATGGTTTGATGTAAGCCCCGTGTCTTGAAGCGAGAGAAGATGGTGTCTCAGGACCAAAGATGACCCCAAAACACGTAAAAAGGCCTTCTCAAGGACAAGTTCGTGGGGCGTGATGACGGCAAAAACAAAGGGGAAACGAGGGGTGGCCATCTTCTGTTTTAAAATGGTGCATCCCATTGATGGCTCCCGTGTTGGCACTGGTTGGGTCGAAGCCATGCCACGGATCTTCCTGGACCCCCCCCGTCTTCTAGAGCCTCGAAAAACAGCTTTTGCGGCGGCATCACCAGTTCCGGAGTGCAGTTTTTGGGCTCCTAGGGGTTTTCCATCCTTCTCCTGTGACGAGGGGCGAGTCTTTTGGCGTGAGGCCCTGTCCGAGGAAAAGGGCTTCCCCTCCCAATGAACGGTAAGAGGGGGAAAGGACTGAAAGTTCTTTGATGGCCTTCGCCAAAATGGACCTGTACTTGCTCTTTCCCGTCGAATGGACTGGGATTCACACAAAACTCTTGTGGACGTGGCCCAATATGCCCTAGCCGCCACAATTCGAAGGGGCTTGGGGGTTTTTGACCCCAGTTCTGTCAAGGCTCCCCCCCCCACGAGATCAGGGGATAGGCGGACTTCGGCCCGTGTCCTCTCGCTTTGGGGAGAAAACGACCCCGGGGGTCGGAAAAAAGAAGTCGATGTGTTGGCAGCGTTGGCTGGGGACTTGATGACTCAACGATGGGCACTCCAGCTCCACCATCTTTTTTCCTTTTGGGTTGTTTACGGTACGTTGAGAGGCTTTCACTCGGCAAAACGATTCTTTCAGCTTTTTGTCCCAAACCCCCATCGAAAACCCCCCCTCCCCCCTTTTCCCGTGGGAAGAAGGAATTCTTTTTCTTCAGGAATGGTCATCGAGTGAGGGGGTCGGAGGGGCGATGTCCAAAAGGTCTGGGGGGACTTTCTTGGAAGGTCTTTTGTTTTCGCAGGCGTGACTCCAGAGTTTTTCTTGCTTTTTGCCAGGATCTTCCATCGTCGAAAAAATCCCTAATCTTCCTCCTCACGTAGTTTCTGCGAGGGGGGGATCCTAGCCGTGTCCAGAAGTCGAGACCTCCTTTGCAGCCTCAGCTGCACTCTGCTGCCCCCCCTTTTTTTTCTCTTCCTTGTGTGGTAGAAAAAAAATTGTCGTAAAAGTCCCACGGGGGGAAGTTTTTTTCCTGTGATAGTAGGGAAACTATGGCCAAGAAGCCAAATTCAGTTTTTCTTTCTCTGGGCATGACCTGAGGGCGAAAAAAAAGGAAATGTTCAAGTCGATCCCCACCTCTTAAAAAAATCAACCCCATTAGCCCGAAAAATTTGCACATGACAGTTTCTAAGTACAAAACGAATACCCCAAAAGTACGTGAAAAAAAAAAATTTTACTTTGAAAAATTTTCCCCCATACATGAACTATCGCTGTTGAGGAATTAAACACACTTCAGAATCCCTCATATTCAATTTTACTTTTTTCGAGATATCTTTGACTTTTGTGTTCATGATTGATAAAAACAAACGAATCATTTCTTTATCCCCATTTTTCTTAATTGAAATTATATATGCAGTAACCGTTCATATTTTTCCCCTTTTTTTTTTTAGCATTAGCAGACCCCGAGTTTAAACTATTATAGTCTATAGGGTTGTCCCAGCTGCTTCGTCACATGTATGATATAAATGTGTCAGCCAACCTAATTTGGGCAGCTAAGGGTTTAGTCCCCTTTTGCCCTGATTTTGTTTAAATTTAAACCCGTCAAATAAAAAAATTAAAAAGGGAAAATTTTCGTTATAATAATAGTTGTTGTGAAATTAATTATATCTAAGTGGTGGTAGAGCCTGCTCGGCCTGACAAGGACGCGTAGCAAAGCGTATTTAATTCCAACCACCACCTAACTACTACAACTAACTAGTACTACGCAACCTCTGTTATCTACTACCTGGCATATGGTAGTTGAACAGCTGAGTCATTCTTGACGCCGCGAAAACCCCCGCCTCCAGCCTCATAACCAGCGGTTGTGGTAGGCTCATAATTACCTCACTCAACGACCACTTTGAATCACATGAAACATCAATATTCCTCACTCGGGGTACCAAAATGTGGGAATTTATATAACAAACATATTTAATCTGAGTTTCTTACCTATTCAATCAAACCCATGGCTATCACCCGACACATCATCCCAGCTACTTAACTAACTAGGATACTTATCGGTGGATAGTGGGTTGAATTACGGCGGTAGGTTTGGATCAATATTGCAATGGTCTTGTGATCCGATGTGGTCGCCCGTGTTCAGGGCTGCCCGTGAAATACAGAAGCGGTGGGCGGAGGCGAGTGTTTCGTTACAGCGTCAGAAGGGCTTTCACACCAAGTTACTGACGCACGGCTATCATCAGTGTGTTGATTCTTAACACATGTCCTATTGTTTTATCACTATATGTACAAATTAAAGTATGTACAACATCTCTTCATATTAATCAGAGAAGAGATATTAACTCGACGGAGGTGTGGAGTGTACTGTCCTTTTAGTCCAGCACGTCTATTAACAATTAGATGTTATCCTTTCGGATGCCTGGAGTGTACTTGTACTTGTAGACAAGCAAGCACGTATATTAGATTGATGTTATCCTCACGGAGGGTCTGGGTGTACTTATTCTCCGATGGGCAGCGGCTAGCGGCCACCCCCCCTTTTAGCCACGTACAGAAACTTAGTGGTAGTATTTAGGGCGGCAACCAATGACCGCGCCCCAAAAGTTTAGGTGAAATTATTTAAGTGCAATTTTTTTTAAAAAAACCATGGGAATATTAATTTACCATCCCAGTACAAAATCTTTTACTTAATTAAACCTTAATTTTTTCCCCTTTACCTTATAATTATATATATAATCCCCAAAACCTCTATCGCAGCGGGAAAAATACTTCATCAAAAGGGGGGGGGGGGGGGGGTTTCCTTTGGGGGGTTTTAAAAAAACCACAGACGAATAAAACCATTAGGCACATTTCAAATCGCAGTGGGCCCCCTTGAACCCCTTTTAAAGGACTCTATTAAACCCAAGGTAAATGAATTTAATTCCACCCAATTGAAAGCTCTCGTTAAGAAAACAAAAAAAACTAATGGTAAAATAAGGGTTTGGTTTTCAGGACCCAAATCAATTAAAAAAAAAAAATATTAATTTTAAAGCTAAAAAAAAACTATAGCAAACACAACAAACACACAGCGTTATTTCCCCACACTGTACTCCTATTCTGTGAAAAACCCGGGTCAAAAAAATAACATAATGCACATTTAATTAAACCTAAAACATGAAAAACAAGCAAAAAAGACGTTGTAATGTAGGGGACGCCATGTGATACAAGAGAGAGGTAGTGTAGCGGTCCCAAGGTTGGGCCCGCACACCTGCTAATTACCCCTAAAGGTCAGGCCGCGCCATAATGCTTGATTACCCTTCAGGTCACGCCTTGCTAGGGGGACCTGACTGCGGTCCCAAGGTGGGGCCGCACACTCTGAATTACCCCTAAATGTCAGGCCTGCCATATGCTTAATTACCCTTCAGGTCACGGCTTGCTAGGGTGACCTCACTGGGGGTTCAACCAATCCCCCCTTTGTCCAGCCCTGGAGTGGTAGGGCGCGCATTTGAGCTTTGATAATTTTACTCACCCCAGTTTGAATGTCGTATCATTGGATTTTCGATCTCGTATATTGAAAATATGACCCTATTTACACATCTCGTATCATCGGATTCTCGTTATACCCGAATGCTCGTATAACGGAGATCCCTGTACTGTGGTCTAGTATTATCACTGTTAGGACAAAGAGCGATGTTATGAACAGATTGTTTACATTTCCTACAAGTTATTAAGTTTATGGTTCTTATAAGTTTGTGGGTGAGTTGGTTGTGATAGGCTGTGGGTGGAATGCTTTTTTTCTTCATGTTATGTATGAGTTAAGTTATAAGTTATGCTACTGTTGGGTTAGGCTATGAGGTAAAAAGGCTTTAGCCTACCATTACTTTTTCTTAAATAATGATACTGTATATGCAAAATAATGGGTAAATATTCCGCGGGAATTAGTGGCCGTCAAACAGCTGCGGCAGCCGGCAATCTCGCACCATCAGAATCGCTTATCTAACCTAAATAACTCAACAAACCCTAACCAAACAGTAACCTAACTTAACGCATGCATAACATGAAGAAAAAACCATTCCACCCACAGCCTATCACAACCAACCCACCCACAGCCTGTCTCATCCCAACCTCAACAGCCTGGCATAGTGCATAACACTACCGCAACTTATCACAGCTCAGCTAAAGCCCAAAGCTACATATCATTTGCAAGTTACTTATCCATGCACAAGTACATTTAATACTTACATCAAAATGGTCTTCACAGCAGTAACATGAATGTTCTCTCATCGGGAAATCACCCCTAGCAGACATCCATCACTGTTTCCTGTTTTTCTTGTCTATAGGCATAGTTATGAGCACATTCTCTGGTGTTTTAAATGTGGTGTCCTTGCACATTGGCACAAAGCAAACATAATATGTTCCTTTTGTCTGGGACATGTTGAATGGAAAGGTACTGACGGTCTGCTGATGCCAAATAGAGCCAATCAACTGGGCGAGATCTGAGACTAAAGGGACAAGTAACCTACGTCACAACCAATCACAGCGCGTTCCGCGGTGATATTTTGACCCCTAAACAGGCATATATATAATTTATGGTGCATTTTTCTGCAAAATTCACTGGTTTATGGCCTTCTGACCTCCCTCTCCTTGTTCAAAATATGCATTTATTATATACGGAAATGTGTCAGGAAGATGATAGTTGGGTCAGTTTTCTAAACATCCTGCTGTTATTTCATAATCATGTGTTAGATCACAAGATAATAGAAGACATGACTGAGTCGGCGAGGGATGTATGATGTTAGAGCCGAGTCCACCAAAGCCAAACATTGTTTCTAGTATCTACTGACCTTGGGTCTCACTTAACAAAGTTTACAGTAACATCTAAGATATTTCAATGATATTACAACATCACACAGATAATGTTTATATGAATTTCAACCAAAAATATGGTAAAAAAAAAAGCATCATACTTACAAAGCGAGGCAGGAAGAAGGGTTTGGAGGTACGCGTACGTACTTTGTCTATGAATGCTCACTGATAACTGCGGTCAAGGTTGACTGGTGGGAAAGCAGCGTCCCTTGGCGTATCCCACTCACAGGGCCGGATCAAGAGCTGTGGGGGCCCTGGGGCTCAGCTTTTGTGGGGGCCCTATATTCGCACAAAAATTAAGCACTTTTGTGGGTATTTTGAGGCCTATGTTTGGCAAAGAACTATTAATGCATAGACTGGTATTCAGAGATAAAGGATGAAACAGAGACAGGCAAATATGTTTTGGTTTTGTAACTTGCCAATGTTTTTAATATTACCGCTTAAAGCTAATATACATATGGTGGGGGCCCTTTTGGTGGGGGCCCTGGGGCTAGAGCCCCGGTAGCCCCCCCCTTAATCCGGCCTTGCCCACTCACCCTGAACAGTACGCGTAGCCGCGCAGAAATCGTGTTGAAACTCACTACGGTCACTTGGGAATTTGCGGAAATAATTCCGCAAGCGCAAATCTGCAACTTTTTACTCGTCCGCAAATCCGCAAACTAATTCAGACTTCTGCAATTTGCGGAAGTGTCCAGCTCTGGTATGGGTTGCAGCAAATCATGTTTTTTGCTCAGCCATGAGCTTAGTGGGTGGCTCCATGACCTCTCCCACCCTGGATTGTTGTTTACAAATGCAACTTATAGTTTACCCAAAAGTATGGCACTTGGTTACAAAGTTTAGGTTCGTGTCCGCAGACTTTGTAGATACTAATGACTAACCTGTAAGGTAGGGTGTCCCAAGATCATAGAGGGAAAAAATGAAACATGTTTTTTTCACTTGCTCATGTTTTACTTCTGTTCACACATGCATAAGAAGAGTTCCTGTGAAATTAGATGAAATTCGGAGAATATTTAGGGGTCACGACAAACTGAACAATTTTCTAATAACCTTCAAAAACAAAGAAAAAACTCAAAACATCCCACATTTTTAGAAAGAAACTTATAAGGAAACCAAACCAGACAGTTTTCATTGTTTCCATTCAGAAAGCCTTCTTTTGAAGGTCCTCCTTCTTTTCCCGCCCCACAAGTTTCCGATGGTGGTGGACTAACTGGAGGAAATACTTCTCCTGTGCGGCCGACTTCGTGGACCCCAGGTAGCGCTGGACTAGGGCGATGCCCCGCTCCGCGGCATCGTTGACCACTCGGAGGCCAAGTGCCCGTTTCCGAGCGTCCTTGAATCGGTCGTCCTCCTCCCACAATGCCGGGTCCTTTGCCAGGAAGCCCTCGTCCGCGTCGAGTTTCTGAAAGAAGGGCCGTGTCTTCGAAGTGACGAAGGACGAGAGGGAGGAAGATATCGTCATCTTTTTTCCCTCCAATCGCTTGAGTTCCTTCTTCGAGGCGGGCTTGTCCAATGCCTTGACCATCTGCTTCTTCTCCTCCACATCAATCCTTGAGTCGAAGAAGGCCAGTCCCGCGTTTTCCCCGGAAACGTACCACAGGTGGCGTCGCAGGGCTTGTTCTGCTGCCTTGGCAACGGTTTGGTCAGGGTATGTCTTGAGGATCTCGAGGAAGAGCACGTCGTTCAACGGAGCTTTCACAGAGATTGGTGCCTCATGCCATTGCTTGCAGTACACCAGAGCAACGAAGAGGGCCACTCGTTCCACTCCGGCCTTCTCTCGACCAGTCAGCGACAGCTGGGATTTCAGCATCTGAAGCTTGAGGCAGTAGATGGCCTTGGCCATCCACCAGGCTTGATGGAGAGCTCCAGGACGGCGGAATGGTTTGGCTGGACCTGCACCACCGAGGAACAGGTAGGAGAGACGGAGAAGCTCTTCATAGTCCTCCCTGGGATGGTTCTTCAACATCAGAGCCTCCTTCAGGAAGGCCAATGCGTCGTCCTTCAGCTTGCTGGCAGTGTCATTGGTGGCGAAGAACTCTACGAGGTCTTCCGATGTTTCCACCGTCTCTCTCTGCGAGGAATCCACGAAGGACCATCGATCACGGAGTCGTTTGAAGATTCCAATGTCAGGACCAGAGGAAGAGCCGAGGCTGGCTTCGAAGACATCCTTGAGGATCACCTCGTGGACATGATGGCGGCAGGCCAACCAAAGCAAGCTTCGTCCGAGTTCTTGCTCAATCCGAATGCAAGCACCTTGCACCATGCCAGTGTTCGAAGCCGTGGTGTCGAAACAGAAGGCGATGATCTTGTCCCTAACGCCCGCTTCGTCCACCTCCTTCAAGACCACTGCAGCCACATTTCTGCCAGTCGAATCTGAGCTTGCCGGGACCCCAAGAAGGAACTCGGCGTCATCTTCCCCTGTGAGGAGGACAGCGATGCAGTCCTCCGTATCGCCAGAGAGGGACGGGAGGAGTTTTCTGTCCCAATGCAGGACGAACACCTCAGGTATCTCCTGGTTCCGCAGTTCCACGATCTTCTCGGCGGCTTGCTCTCTCCCCGCAATTCGTGCTCGATGGACGAAGAAGAGCACGCTCTTCGAGACCGCCATACTCCCAATGTCCATTCCAAGAACTTGAGCGGTAGCTGCGAACGTTGACGTTGCTTGCCGCACCGACAACTTCTCTCGATCCCAAGTTGAAATGAGGTTAAGATCCTTCACGGAGATCGATGGCGACTGTTTGAGTTTTTTCCTCTGGCTTCGGGATCCACGAGCCGGTGATGACGTCGTCGACACAGGACTGCTGCTGCTGCTACTGCTTTGGCTTGGGATTTCCGCCCTTGCAGTCAGCCTGACAATGTCGCTGTCTTCACGTTCCCGGAGCCGTTTGAGTCGAGTTCCGCGCTCGACCTGCTTCTCCACCTTCTTCGCTGTCACGAGGTCAATTCCAGCCATGAATGATTCCCCTCTGTCTTCTCTCTGACTCCGTAGGAACTCCTTGTCCTCGTCCTTCACGTCTGCCCGTTGGAGAGAGGAGGAGTGTGCGAGGTCGAAGATTTCTTGGAGGTCTCCTTTGAAAATCTCCTCATCCATACGATGTTTCGGCCTGTCTTTGTTCTTGTTCTTCTTGAAGTCATTGTACGCCTTTACCAGCCTTGACAGCTTCGTGCCGGCGTGTATTACTGTAGTTGTCGGAATCCCTGCGCGCGACCAGAAGGGGAGAACCTCCTCCACCACCGCCTTCCTGCTCCCGCTCGCCATCTTCCCCATCTCCTGGTGGTGGTGGTAGTAGCGGAGGAGGACCTGCTCCTTCGATGGTAGCCGGACTCCGGTGATTTCATTGATTGGAGCCTTGTCGATCAGCCAAAGATTACTAGCGGCTCTTGTTGCCATGTTGATAACCTGAGGGAGAAAAAAAGTGGAAATTTAGAAAAATCCTGAAATTCGAGTCACGTCACCGTTCACTTTGTCGGGACCCCTAAATATTACTCAATTCGCCCAAAATTTCAACGCAATACTGTTTTACTATGAGAGAACCGGAATAACACACGAGCGTGCAACATTTCAAAACTTTTGCATTTTGGGACACCCTACTGTAAGGGGTCTATAGACCAAAGCTCTCTAATCGATTGGATGATTGATTTGAGTTTATATTTTCCTCCCCCAGTTAAGTTTCATGTGCCTGGGCAGCAGAAAGAATGATAAAGTCAGAGTTGGGCAGCAGTGAGGATGTGGACTCTAGTATCAAAGCCCAGCTGGAAGATGAAGTTATCCGGGAAGCCCTCACCTCAGGCACAGACCTGCGGCAGTACTCACAGTCTGTGGAGAAGGAGCTACGCCAGGTAAGCACCAGTGTACAGGGCATATGCCAGGTAAGCACCAGTGTACAGGGCATATGCCAGGTAAGCACTTATTCAGAGCATATACCAGGTAAGCACCTATACAGAGCATATACCAGGTAAGCACCTATACAGAGCATATACCAGGTAAGCACCTATACAGAGCATATACCAGGTAAGCACCTATACAGAGCATATACCAGGTAAGCACCTATACAGAGCATATACCAGGTAAGCACCTATACAGAGCATATACCAGGTAAGCACCTATACAGAGCATATACCAGGTAAGCACCTATACAGAGCATATACCAGGTAAGCACCTATACAGAGCATATACCAGGTAAGCACCTATACAGAGCATATACCAGGTAAGCACCTATACAAAGCATATGCCAGGTAAGCACCTATACAGAGCATATGCCAGATAAGCACAAGTGTACAGGGCCTATGCCAGGTAAGCACCAGTGTACAAGGCATGTGTCAAGGAAGCACCAGTTTACGGGGCATATGCCAGGTAAGCAACTTTACAGAGCATATGCTAGGTGAGCACCAGTGTACAGGGTATATGCCAGGTAAGCATTAGTGTATAGGGCATATGCCAGGTAAGCACAAGTGTCATTCACCCATGGTCTTGTCGACGCGAGCCAGACTCGCGGTCGCCAGTTTCACCCTGCGTGTGCGAGCTTGGAGCTCATTATGACCGATCATTGGGTAATGCTGGGAACTCACACACCACACAGCCTCATCCCCTTGCTCAAGGGGGACAGTAACCACCCGAATTTCTCAATGAAAAATTCCCCGTGTATGAGTGGGGTCGGGGATTGAACGCCGGACCACAGAATGGTGCCGGACGCACTAACCAACTGAGCCGTTCAGGCGGTAGGTGTGCAGAACATATGCCACGTGAGCACAAAGTGTACAGTACCCTATTTGCTTTGCACCTTTATAGCTATACATATCTACCTAACTGATATCTGCTACATCTACATTTAACAAAATTGGTAGATAAATATTTGTACTTTGATGCTATTTACTTATCAATTTTATTCTTAAAATCAACGTTTTTTCAAGTGTTTTAATGTATTTTTGAAAGGCTAAAAAATGTCATAAATTGACAGTTTTCAGCCCTTTTTTTGATAGAGAAATTCTGATTTGGTAATGCAACATCATTACAGCCCAGCCCTAAGCTGCCTTGCCTGGCTTAGCAGTATCTGTCAACACAGGTCTCTCTAGGCCAACCTTCATCCAACACTAGACAGCCATTGGATCAGATTTTTTTCAATTTTCTCTCGATGATGTGATTCATGATGATGATCATCTGTATTCCTAAACCTCAGAAACCGATGATGACAAAAGGCATTTTGCACTAAAGAGAAAACAAATAATATATACATAATCGTGTATTGTATATGCAAAAAAATGCAAGCAGGTGTACTCCAAGTCCCATCAGTGTGTTTTATATTTGATAGTGGCAGAGAATCCATATTTGGTGACTGAAAACATGTTAGATTTTGCAATAGTGCTATGGGTCAGAACCAAATGTATTTTTATCTTTCAGCTGGAGAATCTGAGCATCCAGGACTATATCAGCAAGGCTCAGAACATAGCCACACTCCACCACCAGATTACAGAATGTGACTCCATACTTGAGGTACTAAACCACTGCCGTTTATTACTCATCAAACTTAGATTCCCTTGTGTAATGTGTTCTTATTACATGATTTAAGAAATTGAAAAAGAAATTGAAATACATATCATATTCACTTATCCAATTTATCTAAGGAAAACTCCATAATGTTTATTTTGTCCCATATCTCAACTCAGGGTATGTAGCAGAGATTTGGAGTGGATTCAGTCTCTACTCACAGATGTGTCAACATGTTCATTGTATTTTTGTAGTCTGTACTCTGTGAAGGAACAGCCTACTTATCTATGATCCTTGTTGAGATTGATCAAAATTACAATACAATTTCATGCATTCAGTAGCTGATCAGAACTCTACTGGAGCTGGGGTGCCATTTCAGTTCAGCTGAAGTTATTTTAGGCATTTCTTGTGATGCACCAATCATCAAACGTGTGTAAATTTTTTTGTGTGCATAACTCAGGACAAAAACGCAAATACAGAACAGGCATATTTTTAGGATGAAGTGCTTGGCTTGGAAAGGACACATTCAATCTGTGAGCTGAAAAGCTGGAAAGAAATGGGACAAGTTGTATACACACATTAGAAATCTGATTGATTTGGAAAATTTAGGGCATATATGACAATTGAACCCCTTGTCGTAATTATACAAGCAAATAAATTTACTATTGTTTGTACTATGTGTAATGTGGTGTAGTTACTTATATAAATAATTCTGCCCACCTCTCAAACTCTGGGCCTGCTTTACCAAAAAAACGCTCACTATATGCACAAGTTAGTTAGAATCTCCTACTTTGTGGGTAAACAAACATAACATGCTAGAATGCTAGTTTGCTTCTTACAGGCTACAAAGCACAATTATTGAACATAAAAGAGACATATCTCTTCAACATAACTGTAACACAAAATAACCAGGCACTGGTTATAAGAACATTAGAAAATAAGGAAGCTACAAGAGGCCGTGTGACTTACACGTGGTAGTTCTTGTTACTTAACACTACCTACATCCACCTTTCATCCCCATCCATGAAATTGTCTAGCCTCCTTTTAAACCTCCTTATGAACTCCGCACTAACTACCTGATCACTGAGTCCATTCCAATCATTTACCACCCTATTTGTGAACAGGTTTTTCCCTATTTCTTTGTTAAATGTATGTTTTTCCAGTTTGAATCCATTACTTCTTATTCTACCCTGATTGCTAGCCGTAAGAACTTTTCCTACATCTCCTTTATTGTATCCCTTTAACCACTTAAAAACTTCTATCAGATCGCCCCTCACTCTACGCCTTTCAAGTGAGTGTAAATTGAATAGCTTCAATTTCTTCTCATAACTAAAGTTACGCATCCCCTGTATCATTTTGGTCATCCTTCTCTGCACTGATTCTAACAAGGCTATATCAATACTGTAATACGGTCACCAAAACTTAACCGCATAGTCTAGGTGAGGTCTGACTAGAGCCAACTATAGCTTTACAATAACAATAACTTCAGCACTTCTACTTTTAACACTACTGGTAATTAATCCTAACACCCTATTAGCTCGATTTCTAGCCTCAATACATTGTTCCTAGGACGGGGGTATGAGCTTACCCGCACTCCCAGATCTTTCTCACCTTCTGATCTTTTCAGCGTTACATTGCATATAGTGTACCTATTACTAGGATTTTTTCTACTAACATTAATTATACTACACTAATCAATATTAAATTCCATCTGCCACCTGACTACCCACTCATTTAACTTATCTAAGTCTCCCTGCAATATGTTTACATCAGAATGTGATTTAATAATCCTACCTATCTTAGTATCATTAGCAAACTTGCTGATATCACTGCTAATCCCACTATCCAAGTCGTTGATGTAAATCAAAAAGTGTAATGGTCCCAAAACAGACCCCTGTGGAAGCCCACTTGTTACCTGCCCCCATTCAGATTTAGAACCATTAATTGTAACCCTTTGTTGCCTATCACTTAGCCAAGATCTAATCCAACAAAGAACCTTCCCATCTATTCCATGTGCCATAACCTTATTTAAGAGTCTCTCATGTGGTACCTTGTCTAATGCCTTACTAAAGTCCACGTCTACTATATCATTATTTGCTGTCTCATAAACTTTCCTATAAAAACTTAATAAATTGGTGAGACATGATCTACCCTTGGTGAACCCATGTTGTGAATCATTTTTCAAACTATGGTTTTCTAAATACTCTCTAATGTTTTTTGCAGTAACAGATTCCAATAATTTACCTACCACTGAAGTCGGACTAACGGATCGATAATTAATTTGACATTAATCCTCTATCACCCTTCTTAAATATGGGAACTACATCTCCCTTCCTCTACGTTAACAGCACCTCCCCTATATCAACTAATTTCCTAAAAATGTGCACTAACGACTCACAAACGACCATTCATTCACAGAACATGCAGGGGATGCTGGAGGGTTTCTTAACCCACCTTTCCACCATCAGTCAAGAAATACAGTCCCTCCAGGAACAGTCTGCCTCCATAAATGTCCAACTCACTAACAGGAAGCAAGTCCATGTTGAGATGTCAACTTTTATCGACCAGCTGATGGTTCCAGAAATCATGATTCAGTAAGATGTTTATTTGGATTCATTTAACACTGCTTAATGCTTCTTTATTCCGGTGCGAGGTGTAATACCCTATTTTACGGCTTATAAGACTCACTTTTTCCCCAAAAAAATACCCTGAAAAGTACTCATGTGTCTTCCAAGACGAATGTTGTACTTTGTATGAAGTACTTCCTCAGTACTTCAGTACTTACCTGTTACAAGGATTTCAAATACCATAAGACATTGAAATAAACTACCATATTTTACGGCTTATAAGACTCACTTTTTTCCCTAAAAAATACCCTGAAAAACACTCATGCGTCTTCCAAGATGAATGTGGTAGGAGTAGCTTAGGTAGCCATTCAATTCAGCCTCTTATATGATGTAACCCCAGTACTTATCTGTTACAAGTATTTGGAATACCATAAGACATTCAAATCAACTAATCTGTCTTCACGCTGTGATGTTTACTGCGGTACTGGTGGGAGCCATTCTGCCTTGGCAGATTGGCACCAACAGCCATTCCGTGTATAAGGAACTTTGTTTGTTACATTAGATGAAAGTTTGTATACATATGTACATGCAGCTATCACAAATACACGCATACAGGAAAATTCAAACAATACGTGGTGAGGCACAGGAGGCAGGCAACGTAGTGAGGCATGGGAGGACGTGAGAGGTGTTTACACTCTGGACGACAAAGCCAGACTCAGCTGATCGGCACGCCAGGCAGACATGCAGCTGCACACCGCTGCGGTCGGGTTTGTTTTCACTCCCCCCATCCGACCTGCATGTACATGTTCAGCCAGCCAACATGACGATTTACTTATACTATTGCATACAAGCTAGAAAATAAAAATGGCTGATGAGCAGTGCTGTATGAAGATAATGAATAGTGAGTGTGTTCTTGTATGAAAATGACTACACTACCCTCCCGAGTTTCGCGCTTGCTTTCTTCCGGAGGCATAGCGCGAAACTCGCGGATCGCGAAACTCGGGTATTATAAACCCTGTAAAAATGCTTATTTAGTCCGTTTTTTTTTTTTTTTGTTGTTGTTGTTGTTGTTGTTGTTGTTGTTGTTGTGTGTGTGTGTGTGTGTGTGTGTGTGTGTGTGTGTGTGTGCCTACAGCGCCGTTATGCAGTGACCTCCAGGGGTGGGATGGTAGGCCTTGGAGGTTAACTTGAGGGCTGTGTACCTACCGTATTTTACAGCTTATAAGACTCACTTTTTCCCCAAAAAATATCCTGAAAATGCCCCAAGCCCCTGTCCACCCAGCAGTGAATGGGTACTGGGTGTTAGCCTAGAGTTTGTGACCCGCCTCCCGGGGTGGTGGCTTCGGCCAACACTACGTAGAGAAGAGGAGGGAGGAGAGGAGCTTGAGATTGAGCTTGAGTTGGGAGTCACCCAGCGGATGCTGTTTTGGTCTGAGTGAGTGAGCTTGACACGTATCTTGTCAGCTGATGGTTGTGTGACAGTGTTATACGGCAATAACACTGTCACAATGCCTTCCTCTCTTCTCTCGTCTCCTCCTGTACCTCCAGAAACCACAGTACCACACACGTCATGGTTAATCACTTATAAAGGAGTATTTTGTGGTAAATAGTAAGGTAAGGTGCTACTTATTTCGAGGTGTTACCTATCTTATGCAACACCGGCTGCTCCTGTAGAGAAAAACACAAACAAATGGAAAAAAACAAAGCAAAACTACATACAGCTATACTAAGCCTATTATAATACTATACTAAGCAGGAAGGAAGGAAGACGTGTCCCGTACGTCTCTTATGGGAGGCGGTAGCAGAGTGGTTAGCGTCAAGATATATGGCAAGCTCGAGCACGAGCTTGACAGACGACCTACAAAGTGATACTAAGCAGAAAAGGTCACAAGAAGAAGAAGTCTCCGAGTGGCGTTCTCGGTGATCCGAGTTCGATCCTTGATGAGGGCTGTAAAATCCACTTAAAATCTTTCTCTGCACTGTTGAGTGGCCTAAGAACACCCACACGCTGCCCATTAGCTCTACCTTCGATTGTGAGTGCATCGGAGGATACTGGGGGCAGCATGAGCCTCTAATCACAGGCGTCACTATAGAAATTCTGTCTGCGCCACCACGGGCGAGGGCCAACCATCACAGCCCTCAAGTTAATCTTCAGGGCCTACCATCCCACTCCTGGAGGTCACTGCCTAACGGCGCTGTAGGCACACACACACACACCAATAAAAAATAATAAAAAATAAATTAATTAATTAAAAAAAAAAACGCGAAACTCGGGGATATAATGCGCGAAAGTCGGGATGGTAAGAATTTAGGACTCGGCGCGAAACTCGAGGATCGCGAAACTCGCATAGCGTGAAACTCGGGAGGGTAGTGTATATCGGACAACAGTTTTGGTGATTTGTTTATTTATTTTTCCTAGAAATTTCTTTCCAAAATCAGGGTGCGTCTTCCAAGATGCAGTGTCTTATAAGCCGTAAAATACGGTAATCAGTCCTCAAGGTATGATTTTTACGTTCTGCGTCTGAGACTCGGCAGATTGCCGCCGACCGCCATTTTTTTTTTTTTTTTTTTTTATTCCTACATTTGTGCCTATAGCGCCTGTAGGCAGTGGTGACCCAGGGCTCGAATGGTAGGCTCTGGAAGTTCACTTGAAAGCTGTGATGGTTGGCCCTCGACCGTGGTGGTGCAGGCAGGATTTTTTAGTGACGCCTGTGATTGGAGGCTCATGCCGCCCCCCTGTGTCCTCCGATGCACTCGCAATTAAAGGTAGAGTTAATGGGCAGGGCATGTGGGTGTTCTTAGGCCACTCGATAGTGCAGAAAGGTTTTGGTTTTCGTCGGGGATCGAACTTGGGTCACCGAGAAAATCAGTTGGAGACGCTAACCACTCTGCTACCGCCTCCCCGTTTGTTTTATCTATTTACCTATCATCTGCTATCAATCCCCGGGCGGAGCGGAAGTAGATGGGCTGTTTCCTTAAAAAAACCCGAGCCCCTTTCCGCCCAGCAGTGAATGGGTACCGGGTGTTAGCATGGGGTTTGTGACCCGCCTCCCGGGGTGGTGGCTTCGGCCAACACTAGAGGAGAGGAGAGGAGGAGGAGGAAGAGGAGGAGAGGAGAGGACCTATACGAAGTGTTACTAAGTGGTAGAGGTCACAAGAAGAAGAAGAAGCCTACCGAGAAAATCTGTAGATTTACTAGAAAATCTTGTTTATTTACTGTAAATGGCGGCATATAAGTAGACCAGGCGTACAAGTCGACCCCAAGATTATTAGCTCAAGATTACGGGTTAGGCCTATACTTGCCGTATAAGTCGACCCCAAAAATATGGTAGGCTACTGGTAGGCCAAAGCTTGAATGTGGATAGGCTAGGGTACGGTATATGGTAACCTGTCGCAAAAACATATACGTAACACCACACCATTTATATGAAGATATGAATCTTTACTATAGGTCCGCCTCCTGTTTTCACTTGAAAAACACCATAGTCCCCTGATAGTACTGCTACATACTGTATATTATAGTAAAACACGGTAATACCTAAGACTGGACTGCACTTACCGGTGCCCTCCGCCATTTGCATTCGCTAGTGTTTGCACTTTGTGTATCAGCGGTTTCCATCAGCTGTTGGAAACAGCTGTGGGTGGAACTGCCGCTAAATGTCTTCTCCATTTGTCGCTTTTGCTCTGGAAGTGGCACATATTGTAGTTGTCTGACTGGAGTTTCGGTAGTTGGTGTACAGCGATTGTTAGTGCTGTTCCTCTTGTTTGGCATTCGGTGGTAAAGGTTCGCATTTTATCCTTGCAGTTTAAGTCGACCCCTGGTTATGGAGAGATTTTTTCAGGCTCAAAGACTCGACTTGTACACCGCCATTTACGGTATTTATTTTCTTCTAAGAAATTTCTTCCCAAAATCAGGGTGCGTCTTCCAAGATCCGTCTTATAAGCTTTAACATACGGCTATTCGAGATATTCTAGAGGCAGATCTGGCAACCTGGTCTTAGGCTAAGGCGTGACGCCAATGTTAGGAAGACGTGTCCCGTACGTCTCTTAGGGGAGGCGGTAGCAGAGTGGTTAGCGTCTGTGAGTGGAGTTCTAGGTGACCCGAGTTAGATCCTTGATGCTAAGGCGTGACGCCAACGTTAGGAAGACGTGTCCCGTACGTCTCTTAGGGGAGGCGGTAGCAGACTGGTTAGCATCTGTGAGTGGAGTTCTAGGTGACCCGAGTTTGATCCTTGATGAGGGCTGTAAATTCCACTTCAAATCTCTCTCTGCAACGTCGAGTGGCCTAAGAATACCCACATGCTGCCCATTAACTCTACCTTTGATTGCGAGTGCATCGGAGGACACAGGGGGGCGGCATGAGCCAGTCTACCGTATTTTACGGTTTATAAGACGCACCCTGAATTTTGAATGAAATTTCTAAGAAAAAAACCGGCGGATTTTCTAGTAAAATCCACAGATTTTTGACCTACATATCGTTTTGATGAATTCGCCATGGGTGAAAACTTCCAGGACTGAGAAGAGCTTTTGATACGTGTGACAGCCTGATGGTAAATGCTGCATCGACACTAGCAGAGGATTAATCAACACTAGCAGACATTGCAGAACAAATTTCAAAGAAAAAAATAATAAAAGATTTTTTACAGGTAGGTGGTGGTAAAATTTACCAATTTTCTCAGTAGGCGCTAGCGGTGGTCCGAAGTGTCTCTCTGCTGCCCTGTTCCCATGTTATTTGGCGTATCGTACAACTTTTAGCTTGTATGCGATAGTATCAGTAAATCGCTTTGATGAATTCGCCATGGGTGATAATTTTCAGGACTGTAAAAAGCTTGTGATACGTGTGATAGCCTGGTGGTAAATGATACGTCAACACTAGCCGACGATAGGTGGCAGGTGGCGTTGTTGACGCCAATCTGCCGAGGCGGAAGTTGTCGCGGAACAGCTCCCGCCAGTCTTGGTGGCAGACTCATATAGTCTTTGATTGTGATACGTGTGACAGCCTGGTGGTAAATGATACATCAACACTAGCAGACGATAGGGGGTGCTATTGGGGCCAATCTGCCAAGGTGGAAGTTGCCGCGGAACGGCTCCCGCCAGTCTTGGCGGGAGTCTCATTTCAACATTCGTCTTGGAAGATGCATGAGTTTTTTTCAGGGTATTTTTTAGGAAAAAAAGTGCGTCTTATGAGCCGTAAAATACGGTAATCAAAGGCGTAACTATAACAATCCTGCCTGCGCCACCACGGGCGAGGGCCAACCATCACAGCCCTTGAGTGAACCTCCATGGCCTAGCATCCCACCCCTGGAGGTCACTGCCAAACGGCGCTATAGGCACAAATGTAAAAAGAAAAAAGAAAAAAAAAGTATGAATCAGCGCGAAACTCGGGGAGATATTGCTCGAAAGTCGGGATGGTAAGAATTTAGGACTCGGCGCGAGACTCGGATAGCGTGAAACTCGGGAGGGTACTGTAGTACGTACTTGAAGAATTTTGGGTGTTTCTGATTTTTTTTTTTTTGAGATATGGCATATACCTGCATCCTTTATGGGTGCAGCAAGAAAGCTGTGCCTTTCCAGAGAGCTTATCACCCATTCCCGACCTATACGGCCACGATAAATGTGTAGAGATGCTGTGTGCGCCGAGGAGAGGCGGGCTGTGTGATGCAGTTCGTCCGCCATACAGGCCACCATCAGCAAGTTTCGCGCCACGCCTGGAACCGGGCGGGGAGACAGACTAGAACCGTAATAAAAGACTGTGCATCAGGGTGGAGAAGTATGTTAAATGGAGTATCTCAAGGCTCGGTGTTAGCATCTGTTATGTTCCTGATTTATGTTAATGACATGGTGTCTGATTTGAAAAGTTACGTGAGCCTGTTTGCAGATGATGTGAAAATGATGAAGAAGGTTAAAAAGGAGAAAGATTGCAGACTCCTGCAGGAATATTTGGATAGAATATATAACTGGAATAAAAAATGGAAAATGGAATTTAATGCAAAAAAGTGCAAAATATAAAAATTTGGTAAGATTGCGTAAAGGAAAATATGGAATTACAAAGTGGGAAGAGAAACAATTAATAAAGCATGTGAAGAAAGGGATCTTGAAGTAATAATTCATGATGACTTATCACCAGAGAAACACAAAAATAGAATTGTTGGTGCTACATATAAGCTTCAGAACATCAGAACGGCCATTGTCTATATTATGGAAAAAGACAAGATGAAATAGTTTATTGTGGCCATGATACACCCTAGACTGGAGAACGCCACGGTAGTTTGGTCTTCGCACAAGAGGAAGGATGTAAAAAAGAAAGAAAGAATACAGAGGGCAGCTACAAAGATTCTTCCCAGCCTGTCAGACCTGACATATGAGGAGAGCCTGAGGAAATCAGGGTTGCCATCATTGGAAGAAAGAAGAAAAAGAGGAGACTTGATAGCAATGTATCTACAGTGGTACCTTGGCTTACGAATTTAATTCGTTCATTGATCAAGCTCGTAACTCAATTTGCTCGTATATCAAATCAGTTTTCTCCATTGAAATTAATTGAAATACCATTAATCCGTTCCAGCCCCCAAAAAACCACCCCAATTTTTTTACTGTACCTATATGACTGGACTGCACTCACCCTCCGCCATTGGCATTCGCCAGTGTTTACACTCTGTGTATCAGCTGTTGGAAACAGCTGTGGGTGGAACTGCCGCTAAACGTACTGCACTCACCCTCCGCCATTTGCATTCGCCAGTGTTTATACTCTGTGTATCAGCTGTTGGAAACAGCTGTGGGTGGAACTGCCGCTAAACGTACTGCACTCACCCTCCGCCACTTGCATTCGCCAGTGTTTATACTCTGTGTATCAGCTGTTGGAAACAGCTGTGGGTGGAACTGTCGCTAAACGTACTGCACTCACCCTTCGCCATTTGCATTCGCCTGTCTGAGCACAACACAACAGAGATGCTTCCACGGCGAGGTAACCACGTGAAGTGAATGAGTGAGACGTGGGATGCTGGGCGGATGTTGTGGCGTTCGCTGCGCCAACTAGCGGCGGCGTATCTGAAGCTCGCCCTTAAAAAAAAAAAAAAAAAAAAAAAAAAAAAAAAAAAAAAAAAAAAAAAAATGCTCGTAACTCGGATTTTGGCTCGCAACTCAAAGCAAAAAATTGACCGAGCGACTGCTCGCAACTCGGAAAACTCGTAAGTTAGGGCACTCGTAAGTCAAGGTACCAGTGTAGTTAGGTAATGAATGGAGATAAGTAAATGACAAAGAGGACATGTATGTACGGGACGTAGAAGCCCCAAGAGTTCATACAAAGAAACTTGAGAAGACAAGGTGCTTGAAGGACATTAAGATGTGCAGTTTTCCCTATCGGTGCATTGATATGTGGAATAGCTTGGACAGTAAAATTATAAATGCCAAGAGTATTCATGTTTTTAAAGCTAAGATTGACAAATTGAGACAAGGAGATGGGACCCCATGAGTGTAACTCATTTCCCGTATATCACAACTAGATAAACACAAGTAGGTGAATACTTGTCGCAACCGCCACAAGCCCACAATACCCACTAAACTAAATGGCAAACCATGAGGATGACCAATATTCAGTTCTGAAAGCTAGAGGATCACTAGTAGATCGCCCTTTAGGGAAACTGTACTGACGATCAGATAGATAATTCTTAGCAGATAGATGCTTAAGAATCTTATTATTAACCCGTCGGGTGCTGCCTAATTTTTGGCCACTGACACGCACCAGTGCCAGCCGATTTTTTTATTTTTTTATTCATTTTATTTGTGGTCTATTGGTTAAATGAAACAATATACAGGAAAATACCTTTTATCCGGATATATCCGGACTTCCGGGTAGCCGGTTAATGGAAAAGTCCGGTTAATGGGTAAGTATACTTACGAAAGATGCATTTACTAAAAATAAACATAATATTGTATGATTGTTTCTCTTACCTTATTAGTAGATCATTGTAGAACTGTAATTCACCATAAATAGACATGCCCAGCCCAACATAGCACTCCTGTTCTTGTTGACTACAACTTGTCACTTGCAGCATTTTCATCAGCCGACTTTTTTTCTCCACTAACATCCAGCTTTCTAATACCATGGCGAATCTTGAATTAATTTAACCATCCAATCGTGTAACCACACTCTGACTGGACCCCCATTTTTTCATGGAAAGATTTTGCTTTTTCAATAATCAAAGGGCCACTAACGCAAGTTCCTTCCGATCGTTTTAGGGCCAACCACTCATACACTGCCTTGTCTACCTCCTCCTGCTTTGGTTTTCGTAACGTTTTCCGCGATTCCACACCTAGTCCAGTCTCAGACTTCAAATAAAATTGCTTTAGTTGTTTAGCCTGTGCTTTTATATCGTACATAGTTGACATGCCAATATTATATTGTTATAGAATATTTTGTCTCCTTTCCCCACTTTCAAGTCTTTGGCAAATGTCTAGTTTGTCTTTAATCGATAATACGACACGTTTACGTGTTATTTTCTTTGCTGTAACTTTCGGCATGTTGAAAGTACGGATGACTCAAAATACCACTCCGGTCGTCGGGTAGCACTGACCTTGCCCACGGACTGATAAACACTGAATTATCATAGCGCATGGCGCATTATGGCGGGAATAAACAGGTGGCGATAGGTGGCGCTCACGTCTACGGCGGCAAAATTAAAAGTTAAATATTTCGTTACTTTTTTATTTTTTAATACTATTTACTTACCTGCCACAAATTCCGGTTATTGGGTTATTCCGGTTGTTGGGTATCCGGATAAAAGGTATTTTCCTGTAATGACAAACAAACCCTTAACAAATTTATTTTTCATGTCAAAAGTTGCTATGAAAATTGTTGCCACATTTAGGTTTTTTATCCATAGAGGATATGTTTGAGTGTGATGCACGACTACATTTCAACCCTTGAAGTACACAGACTGCAAATACATTTTCATAATCTAATAATAATTTTCAATTAGTGTAATATTATTACAAGATTATTACAATGTCACTGGACTTTTATTTCACTACTCGACAGACATTTACACTCTTATAAGTAATGGATCAATGTATGATATTCTTTGAAGCAGGGCTCCAGGCAAAGCCCTACATTACAGTCACTGCACTGGTAACGCGTGTCCTTCCGCTTCTTGGCATGTCGTGTGGCTTGCTGGCAGACGTGGCACCGTCGTTGTGGCCACTTTTGTGTTCCCGTGGCCAGGATTGTTGAGATGAAGTGCGAGACTCCCAAATGCACGAGTGTATCTCTTGATGGCCCTGCAGAGGTCTGTGAGGGCATTTGCGTCACTCTCTGAACGGTGTTGTGTGCCAAGACACTACGCACCACCTCGATAACGAACTCTTCTAAGGTTTGATTTTTTCCTGTCTTCAGAGTATAGTACCCTCCCGAGTTTTGCGCTTGCTTTATTCCCAAGGCATAGCGCTAAACTCGAGGATCGCGAAACTCGGATATTGAAAACCCTGTAGAAATGCTTATATAGTCCGGTGCGAGGCGTAGTACTATATTTTACGGCTTATAAGACTCACGTTTTCCCCCAAAAAATACCCTGAAAAATACTAATGGTCTTCCAAGACGAATTTTGTAGTACTTCCTCAGTACTCAGTACCTCAGAACTTACCTGTTACAAGTATTTCAAATACCATAAGACATTCAAATCAACTACGTAATCTGTCCTCACGCTGGTATGTTAACATTCCCCCTTTTGGCGGCAGATTGCTGCGATTGCCGCCAACAGCGCCATCTATCGTCTGCTAGTGTTGATGTATCATTCATTTACCACTATAGGCTGTCACACGTATCTTAAGCTCTTTTCAGTCCTGGAAATTATCACCCATTCATCAAAACGATTTACTAATAATCACATACAAACTAAAAGTTATACGATGCGCCAAAGAAAATGGAAACAGACCAACAGAAAGACACTTTTGGATCACCACTGGAAGAGCCGATGGCCGAGTGGTCCGCGCCGAGCACATGTTGTTTTAGGGCTGCGAGGATCCCTTGGGGAACACTATGAGCCCTGGTGTTATCCTATGATGCTATCACAGGCGTGGTAGTTGACCCGTCTTCCTCAGGAAGGCAAAGGTGAAGAGGATAACGGCGTGTTGCCATGAGGGGGGAACGCCAGCCGCCGCCAGCAGAGTGGGCAGGTCAAAGGTGGTGACGTTCAGGGTGAGGAGTTGAGACTGTAGCACTACACGGTGGGAGTGGAAGCACGGACACTGCAGCAGAAAGTGTTCAATAGTCTCCGGGAACATTCATGCACCAAGGGCAGTAGGGGTCAGGGACAGACGGAGGCGATGCAGGTGAGCCGTGAGCGTCGTGTGCTCTGAGCACATGGCTGGCCGACAGTGGCCGTGCAGTGATGTAAACAAACCTCCCCTGTAAACGCGGCGGTACACTCATGCTTACTAATCTCTTTTTTGAGGGGTGGGAAAGTGATTGATGGTGTTCATCTGTCAGACTATGTCCTCCAGATGTTGGACTCTGGATCTATTCCTCGTTGTATTGAAAAATGTAAGGAAATAGGGAATATAGATCCATATAACATACCGCGGCATAAATGGAAGGACATCACGACTCTGCTTGGTGGCGATCCTCCAGGCTTATTACGCCAGTGATATATACCACTACCTTGTGAGCTTGAAAAGTATATTCAATCACTCTACCCATGTCTACAATTCTTAAAGACTAGTCAATTCGCACTGCAGCTTAATACACAGCTTAAACACTGCAAACGTAGTAATGATAATGAGCTGTAGCTACTACTGTGTGCGTGAGAGGAACGGTGACTGTGGTGTGCGGGAGTGGAGGCTGTTGGAGAGAGCCTCGCCCAGTCGCTTATAGAATCAGTGAGTACTGAGGGTGGCGCGCTTGATTATACCCCGATTGATGATGATATTTATTTAGTTAACGCTAATTTATGCATGGTGCTAATTCATTTATCAGAAAACTAAATATATCAATGGAAAGCTAATCCAATTTTGCTTGTACTAATGCAGCCCATTAACTCTTATAAAAATCCTGCTTGCGCCACCACGGGCGAGAGCCAACCATTACAGCCCTCGAGTACAGGGCCTACCATCCCACCCCTGGAGGTCACTGCCAAACGGCGCTATAGGCATAAAAAAAAAAAAAAAAAAAAAAACGTATGAAGCAGCGCGAAACTCGAGGAGATAATGCGCGAAAGTCGGGATGGTAAGAATTTAGGACTCGGCGCGAAACTCGAGGATCGCGAAACTCGCATAGCGTGAAACTTGGGAGGATTATGTATAGAGAATGTGGCTGTTGAGAATCGTCATATCAAGGAGGTGGAAAAACATCTTATACCATTTCATTGTTCTTCTAGCACACTCAACACTTGAAATCATGGCATCAGATTTGTCTACCTGTCTCATATTTATGTTATAGTCCATCACTGCTTCAGGTTTGTCGATGTACTTCTTCTCTTTGTAATCGTATGATTTTTAAGTGCATGATGGGTCGATGGACACTGGAGAGCAGGTTGACATCTCTTTTGTCCATCCAGGACATGGCAATGATGTTGTTGGTTGTGAAATAAGTGCACTCGTCTTTCTTGACACGTGGGAATGTTGGCATATGTTTGCGGCCCTCTTGACGGTACCACAAACACCTGTGTCGCGCTTGAAGAGGTAATGAGCGAGTAGGGGGCTTGTATACCAGTTGTCAAGGTACAATATATGGCCTCACCCCAAGTACCTGCCAATCAGTGCCTTGACCACTTCACCTGAGACTCCATATTTCCTGTCCTTACCAATCTCTGTTTGCTGGGCAGTGTAGAGAACCATATCCTGTATTTACTCCGTTTGGCAGTCGCACATCACAAAGAGTTTGAAGGCAAAACGGTGACATTTGCTTGGTATGTATTGCTGGAAACTGAGCTTGCCTCGCCACAGTACCAAGCTCTCGTCAATCACAAGTTTCTGGTGGGGATTGAATGATGATGAGAACTTGCCCCTGAGGTGGTCAAAAACAAGCCTAATCCTTCTCATAACGTCATTGCTCTCTCACATGGCAGGTTCGAGGTTATCAAAGAAATGCAAGTTCCCCATGATATTGTAGCACCTGTTCTTTGACATTATTTGGCCAAAAATGGGGGTAGCAACTAGGGGGTCGGTTGACCAATGCCTTCTTGCATTGGACTTTTTACCACTCCCATGAGAAGTGAAATGATACACAAATGAAGGAGTAAAACTCTTTGACATCAATATCCTTCCAATGGTAACGTCGAGTGTATGTTGTCTGCACCTTCGCCCCCATTCTGAAATAATTGTAAGAGTTCGTTAGCCCCACTATTGTTTCTATGAGGGCCACTGGGAAGAAATGATATAAATAATCTGCATATGTTGACTCAGGAGTGAGTTCAGGGACATTGACCCCTGCGATGGCCTCGTCGAGGAAGGGGTGAATGGTTGGGGTGAAGCTACTACCATCCTCCCACTCCCACACAAGGTCAGTTTCACCCCCTGTATTCGTCGATTCAGGGTCAGGCACGTCGTGATGTGCAGGAATATTACCTCCCCTGTGGCGCCCCCTACCACGTGTAGCCCTACGCTGGGACGAGGCTGCCTTCCCCTTCCATTTCCCTGTTGCTGCACCTGCACTCGTACCAGGTTGTGGGGTTGTAGGAAGAGGAGGTGTTGTAATTATAGTGGAGAGGAGACGTGTTGGTATGTCAAGGCGAGGTGGTGACGGCATGTCGGCATCAGCAGGGAAGGGAGAGGAAAGGGTAGACCCTTGGGTGATAGAGGCCCAGCACCACTCACTCTCGTTCGCTTGTTCAGAGGTGGCTTTCCTGGCAACGATTTTTGTTGCATGGTCACTGGACTGGCCAGCCATGTGGGCCCCGATGATGTCTGGGGTTCGTTCACATCCTCTTCATCATCGCCTTGAAGGTGGAGGCGACGCATAGGGGCCGATGCCTTCCGGTAAACATCGTACACCATCTTGCGTGACGAGGGTACCTCACTCTCCTCACCACTCGACGACGGTTCTGATGATTGCACGTAGTCATGGTCATCACAAGAGTCGTCAAAAGTCGTCAGAATCAAAGTCACTTATGTTCTCCCTGAAAACTTCTTCAACCAACTCATAGTCTGTCAAAATTCACTTTCTGGGACAAGACATAATAGTGCTCGTAGAGACAAAACATACTGAAACACCATCAATCTCTTATCCCTATTGTCACCTATGCACACCTTAGAATTCGTTTTGCACCAAACAATTTGAGTCGAGTCGAGTCAATTTGAATCACAACGAGTCTTCTCTCGTTATGACAATTACTCCCCTTGACTCGACACAACTCGATTTGACTCGACCCGCTTGGTGTAAGTGCAGCCTTATCCACATGCTATATTGTTGCCACATCGCTCAAAGGGTGCATGTGTAACTCTATGTGGAAATGGAGATTAATAAGTGATTAGTTTTGCCGAAATAAATTTTTAACTATGCCGACGTAAATCTACGTCGCTGGCACTGGGGGTGACACGCCCTGCCAACGTAGATCTACGTCGCTAGCACCCGATGGGTTAAGGATTGATTCAAAAGCTTTAGAAAGGCAGGAAGTCAGTGCTATAGGACGGTAGTTTGAAGGATTAGAACTTTAGAAGAACAGTCACCATTCTTAGGCTGCAAATGGTACAGGTCTTATGGATAGTAGGGAGACTTCATAATCTAGTTACAGGAGAACCTCGTTTATCCGGCACCCTCGGGGGGGAGCGCATGCCGGATAACTCATTTTGCCGTTGTTTTGAGAGTTACTCATATGGAATCGCCCAAAATCCCAATAAATACTGTGGTTTCTGGAGGTTGTTGTTGTTTTAGGGCTGCGAGGATCCCTTGGGGAACACTATGAGCCCTGGTGATGTCCTATGATGCTATCACAGGTGCGGTAGTTGACCTGTCTTCCTCAGGAAGGCACAGGTGAGGCGGATGACGGCGTGTTGCCGAGAGGGGGGAGCGCCAGCTGCCGCTAGCAGGGTGGGCAGGTCAAAGGTGGTGACGTTCAGGGCGAGGAGTTGAGAATGTAGCACTACACGGTGTGAGTGGAAGCGCGGACACTGCAGCAGAAAGTGTTCAATAGTCTCAGGAAAATTCATGCACCAAGGGCAGTGGGGGTCAGGGGACAGACGGAGGTGATGCAGGTGAGCTGTGAGTGTCGTGTGCCCCAGGCGGAGGCGGGTGAGAGTGGCATCCAGGACGCGGGACTTTTTCCGTATCCACGGCTGGGGGGAAGAGTCACTGCGGTATTGGCCCATGGAGGTGATGCGGAGGGCATCGCCGAGTGTGTGAGATGAGGGAGATGAGGCGTGTGGCTGTGGAGAGCGGCAGAGGGAAGGGTGTCGTGTTTACATCTGTTAAGGCCATCCTGGCAGCAGAATCAGCCACCTCGTTGCCTGGGATACCAGCGTGGGAGGGAACCCACTGGAAGGCGATCTCCCACCCCTCATTGGTAAGGTGAAGGGCCCTCTGGATGGTGTGGACGAGGGACGTAGAGGATCGTGGATGGCGGGAGAGGAGTTGGAGTGAGGAGAGGGAGTCTGTGTAGACCACAGCCTTGCCCAACTAAATTTCTGCCGATTTTCTCAGTTTTTGAAATAATTATACCTAATTAATGCCTGGGTCGATTAGTGCCGTTGTTTTGAGGCTGCCGTTGTTTTAAATGCCGGTTAAATGAGGTTCTCCTGTATTATGATTTTTGGTGTGAGAGACAATAGGAAACTTAAAACAAATATGGCAAAGAGCAGAGTAATGAAATACAGTATGGATGACGCTCTAAGAAATGCTGATTAAGATCTGAATGGTGAAATCACTAGACCAAGCAGTTTCTCCTCTTTGGTGTGAATATTATGGTGGAGGTAAGCCACTGGGGAAGACTAGCAAAGTTAGTGGAAGCTCTGAGGAGAGTATAGAGAAATGTTGACCTGTTTGTGCGGACAATGAATGGGAATATTTGAAGGAGTTGTCATACATAACTTTCTGTATAGCTTTTAATAGGCAGTGGCCAAATGGTTAATACTTGAAAGTGGTGACCTCAGAGTTCATAGTTGAGTCCCATTGGGAGCAATCTTTTTGCTATCAAGTAGTTGAAGATTAACTGTATACTGCCCATCAACCCATCCTTTGACAATGAGTGTATTGGAGGACACCGAGGAGTGGCATGCGCTTCTAATCATGATAGGTATCACTATAAGTCACTATGTAGTCACAGGCGCTTGAGCCACCATGGGTTAATCATCAGAGAGAAGAATATTAGTGGAGCCATAGGCACAAGACATGCAAAAAGAAAAAATTGTTCAAGGAAAAGGATACTGCTGCTGAAAATGAAGTGCTTTTCCCATGTTCTTTTCCTTCATTACATTAATATAGCTAATGAAACTTGATATTAAAAATCTATTTTTTTGGAAATGCTCTAATGTGCTTGATTTTTATTTTTTCTCCTAGGTAATGTACCTAGATATATTGATTAAAATAATCGTGAAACTGTCTCTTGTCCACAGACACATCCTCAACACACCTGTCACTGACAACCTCTTCATGCAACAACTCAAGGCTCTCAACCAAAAGAGCAAATTCATCAAGGAACAGAATTTCAGAGGTTAGTCTTAAAATGTTTATCAGTAGTATAAATCCTATCTACAGTTTTGGATAAGATACATGTTGTATAGATTCAGTCAATCAATCATTGGGGGTATACGCCGTGTGGCGCTTCGCCTCGCCCACCCTACGACACCACTCCCAAGGGTTACCACGCGCGAGTCCCCAAGCAGGCTCCCTTCCCATACCAAGTGACTCTCGACAGGAAACATCAACTTGCCCCAGCCACGAGCCTTGTGGGCGCCCCCTTGGCCTCCTCCACACGGGATTGTCTTTTAAATATACAACCAGGTGGGAAGGATCGGTTTCAGGGTAGCGTGCCACATTCCCATATAGCCAAAGTTGGCGCTGACGGACTATACAGGTAATAGGCCTCGATTCAGTCTTACTGTCCAATTGCTGATTTGACACATAATCATCCCTGTGGAAATTATCCACCAACCACCCTCTCAATTAGTAGAGTGGTGGTCCCCCCCCCCCCTCCCCCCCCTTTGTAATGATCTAGGGAGGTGTTGTTCTCTCACCGTAAGGGGAGAGTAGGAATGTATATACCGTATTTGCCGGCGCATAAGATGCACCTCCGCATAAGACGCACCTGCACCTGTATTTTACATAAATATTTTGAGAAAAAAAAATATTAGTGTTTTGAGGAAATTTACTTCTCGTAAATTTATTAAAAGTTATATAAAAAAAGGTTTTGTAAGGGAAAACAAATGATTTTAAGCATGTACCCAAATACAATATTCACAGTGCAGTGAATGTTAATGAAAAATTATACTAGTTAAAATGTAAAGAGAATGTGTAGGGTAACTAAAATCGGTCATCATTTATTGCAGGATGCTCCACGAATTGATATTCTAATATTATCTACTTATGACATTTAGCTTAGATTTAATGTTGTGAGTATGCCTTTGTTGCTTTTCTGCTAAGTGTTTAGACTTTGTGGAATTTTGCAGTGAAGATAATGATATTATTTCGGTAGTGGACTTTCAAAAGTCCTAGGATTCTTACCTCCATTATCGTGTATCTTTCTTCATTCTGTGTATTTTGAGCCCCATTTCCCATGACACAATCGAATATTAATGGCATTGGAAGTGTGCAGCTTAGCAATGTTTGCGGGGCGGGCCTGGAGGGGCAGGGCGGGCACCCCCCTCCCACACATATGTAAACAAACATTGATTTCCTATAAAAATGAGAGCCAGATTAATTAAAAACACACCAAAATTATTCAGGAAAACTTAAGTTTCGGTCTCGAAATCAGTGGTTGCCCAATAACAAAAATTTACCAAGATATTAAGGTAACAGTGTAAGGTAACCATCTCTACCTTTTTGTTATTGTTGAAGTGCACCGATGTCAGGATCGAAGATATTCGCCATGGTTTACACCTGTGAATCTATCACAGTCGCGAGGGTTGATTAGTCTTCCTCAGTTTTGGCGCCGTGATGGGTCTTGGTCTTGTTGTGATGTGTGGAAGGCTTCTGTCCTGTCTTGGACAGAAGGACAGAATGGTTGCAGCATTTTTATTAGCACTCTTTCCAGTTACAGTTTACAATTTACTTATCCATAGAGATACAGGGGTGAGGATTGAGGGATCGAGGTGGTATAAAGGCCTACCCTGTCTCCCATCCATTTACAGTGGAGAGCGGCAGCGGGACTGCGGGAGAGGGGTGATGTTTACATATGACGGCCATCTTGGCAGCAGAAATAGCCACCTTGTTGTCCCACCTCTTGTTTTCTTTTAAACTCCAACTTTTTTTTGGTATTATGCATTACTGTTGATATTACTAGTAACACAGTTACAAATTTGTGTTCAGTGATCTACTGCTCAACACAGATCACTCAAGACTCCTTTAGTAATACACCACCGGCCATTCTGCGTTCTCTGCCCGACCTCTCATTAGTAATATGGCCGCATTAGACGCAGGGTGAATTTTGCATTCCCTGTCTTGGAAAAAAATTGTGTCTTATGCGCCGGCAAATACGGTATGTATAATTATAATGGTAATGGGTAAAAAGTAAGGTATAGGGGAGGCGGTGGCCGAGTGGTTAGTATCTTGGAGTGCTGAACTCAATGTCCCGAGTTTGAATCCTGCCGGGGGCAACTCTTTCAAGAGCCTGGTAGGTGAGCAAAAGGTCCCGAGTTCAAGTCTTACCAAGGAGCAACTGTCAAATCCATCGTCGAGTGGCCGAAGCAACCCACATGCAGCATATACCTGTCTGCCGATTGCGAGTGTGACGGTGGACTCTAGGGGCTGCATGCGCCTAAACTGAAGAGCCGAACATCACAGAAAATGGGATCTTCACCTGAGACCACATGTGTCACTATAAAAATCTAGCCTGCGCCACCAACGGGCGAGATCGACCAACATCAAGACTCTCCAAGACTCTATAGGCGCTATAGGCTACAACGTAAAAATAATAAAAAAATAAAAATAAAGTAATTTAAGTAAAATATTAGTGTTGGGATATGATAAATGAACAATCCCAGTGGTATTTAACGTTATCACCTTATATTATCACTTTAATTAAAGAGACTGGTCATTGGCCGCCGTTATTATATTTTAGCCACCAATACCTTGACACCTAGATATGCGGGTATTGGGAGCGGCGGAGAGAGTTAGTGTACTCCAGATTCTCATGAGAGCTACATCTCTTTCTAAATGTATATATGTGCACTTATATATAAGTTAGAACAGTGCTATTCAACTTGGGTGGACGGTCCACCTTAAGGTGGACGAGACTAAGTGAGGGGTGGACACTGGACAGCTGTCTTGGGGTGGACAGGTGGGTGGACGAGATCATGCCCACGTGTCAGTATAGATCAGTGTTTTTCTGATTTTGAAGTCTTGGATACCTATATGAGAGATTGTGGCTGAGAACATGATGATGGTATGGAGACAGCAGAGCAGACACTGGAGGTACGAATGTCTCACTTGATTACCAGACACCTTACTTTGATGCAGGAAAACCTTGACTTATATTTCCAAGAGAAGTGACCTCCAATATGGGGATGCTTACTCCCTTTTCAGATGATGGAACTGATCATTCTGATGCTTTATTGGAGCTTCGAGTGAAATATTCTCAAAAAGCAGCTTTACAAAAATATTTGGCCATCCCATGCACTTCTGAGTTGCCCTGCTTGATACTCAGGAATACAGAGAGTTAGCTGAGCAGTCAACAGCCATGTTTGTGCAGATGCCAACATTATATATGTGTGAGCAAGGTTTCTCAAGCTTAGTTTTAATCAAGGCAAAGAAAAAAATGCCATTCCGAATTTGGATCCTATCATGCTTGTTGCACTTGAAAATCATCTGATGCCTCGATTTAAGCTGATAGCAGACAAATTGCAACAGCAGCCAGGCCACTGATTTTTGTTTCTTGAAGGAAAAGGCTTTGTTTTCTGGATTACCAAATATAGCACATATTATGTGCAATTTTACTTTAGTTTCATGAAGAAAAGTGTCTGTAGTCTGGAATTCATAAGCTATGTTTATTTTTTTCTTGTATATTTATAGTTTTAGACCACATGTGTTATTATACAGAAGAATATGTAAACTCTAAATAGAATACGAGTGAACCTACTATTTCTACCTATACAATTGTAGAATTATATAGTCTATATATGATATACGTAGTATATTTTCAATGTCAAGAGCCGTGAGATTTTAGAGATAAAAAAAACTGAGGTGGACAGCTTTTACCAAATCATCACTAGGGGTGGACGACATCAAAAAAGGTTGAAGAGCACTGGGTTAGAACAAACGAACATAAGAATATAAGGAAGCTAAGATGCCGTGAGACCTACACGAGGTAGTCCCTGTAACTTAACACTACCTACATCCACCTCTCTTCCCCATCCATTAATTAATCCCGACTCCTTTTAAAGCTCCCTATTGACTCCGCACTGACCACCTGATGACAGAGTCCATTCCAATCATTTACCACCCTATTTGTGAACCAGTTTTTCCCTATTTCTTTTTTAAATTATGTTTTTCCAGCTTGAATCCGTTACTTCTTGTTCTACCCTGATTACTAGCCACAAGAACTTTTCCTACATCGCCTTTATTGTATCCCTTTAACCACTTCAAAACTTCTATAAGATCGCCCCTTACTCTACGCCTCTTGAGTGAGTGTAAATTTGATAGCTTCAATCTCTTCTTATAACTAAAGTTACGCATCCCATGAATCATTTTGGTCATCCATCTCTACAGTACCCTCCCAAGTTTCGTGCTTGCTTTATTCACAAGGCATAGCGCTAAACTCGAGGATCGCGAAACTCAGGTATTGAATACCCTGTAAAAATGCTTATTTAGTCCGGTGCGAGTCTGGCTCAAGCCAGACGAGGCAGCCTGGCTTCTCCTCCATCCCTCTCCCGTATTCTAGCTATTGAATCTGAAGGAGTATGTCTCCAGAGGCGGATTGGCCACAGGACACACCGGCTGTTTCCCGGAGGGTCAATGGGTCTGAGGGCCGCCGGCGCCGGGGCCCGGGGGCCAGAAATGAGTACGCTTGACGAACAAGTGGCTATCAGAATTAGAGCCTGGTTATATTATTGGTACGAAATCATAAGTACAACATTCTATGAAGCCATTTATAAGAGAGATCAGCTGTTTCTAGCATGGGTGTATAATAATATAACTCCAATGAATTCTAGCGCATTTATAGGAGATCGTTGACGTTGACGGCAGTTGTTCACGGTGGACCCTCCAACTGAGCAGCTTCACACCACTGGGTTACAGGCAGTGGATGCCGATCCTCCCATTGACGAAACCGCACCCTCTCTTGACGAAGTCAGAGAGGCTGTAGCAAAGTTGAGGGGTGGAAAGGCAGCTGGTGTTTGTAATATCAGTGCGGAGCTCCTCAAAGCTGGGGGTGAGGCCATGATCCGCGGGTTGCATGCTGTCCTGACTGCCGTGTGGCAATCAGGTACCATTCCTCCTGACTGGAAAAGGGGGCTGGTCGTCCCTATCTGGAAAGGGAAAGGGGACCGTCAGGACTGCAACAATTACCGCGGTATTACACTGCTCAGCATACCAGGCAAGGTGCTTGCCCATCTATTGCTGACACGGATTCGCAGTCATCTGGTGAAGCATCAGAGACCTCAGCAGTCTGGGTTCACGCCTGGTAAGTCAACAATGGACCGTATCCTAGCGCTTCGTGTCCTGGTGGAACGCCGACGTGAGTTTCGACAGGGGATGCTTGCAGCCTATGTTGATCTCAAGAAGGCATTTGACTCAGTGCATCGTGAGTCACTTTGGGATCTTCTACGTCTTCGAGGGATTCCTGCAAGGACTATTGGTTTGATAACTGGTCTGTATTCTGGGACTGAGAGTGCTGTGAAGTGTGGGGCAGGTGTATCCAGCTTCTTCCCTGTGAATACAGGAGTGAGGCAAGGGTGCGTCCTTGCCCCATCACTTTTCAACGCTTGCATGGACTGGGTATTGACAAGGTTGTAGATCAAAGTGATTGTGGAGCATCCGTCGGCAACACCAAGATCACTGATCTTGTTTTTGCCGAATCTTTGCTGAGTCGCTGGAGGTCCTGGTGATGGCTCTCGAGGCGCTGCACGAGGAGGCAAAGCCTTTGGGACTTGAGGTCTCCTGGCTCAAGACCAAGGTCCAGGTGTTTGGAGACTTACTAGATGAAGCAGTACAGTCTGTTCATGCATGTGGCGAGGACATTGAGATCTTGGAAAGTTTTACATACCTTGGTAGCGCAGTCCATAATGACGGCGGGTCATGTCAAGAAGTCTTACGGCGGATTGGCATAGCCCACGGTGTTATGGACTCGCTCAGCGGGAGTATTTGGCATTGTCGGTACCTGTGCAGAAGGACAAAGATCCGGATCTTCAAGTCGCTTGTGATCCCTGTCTTACTCTATGGTTGTGAGACATGGACACTAAATAGTGACTTGAAGAGACTAATCAATGCCTTCGGTAATAAGTGTCTTCGCAGAATCATGGGGTTTCGCTGGGATGATTACGTGTCAAATCAGCGATTGCACCGTGAGACTGAATCGAGGCCTATTACCTGTATAGTCCGTCAGCGCCAACTTAGGCTATATGGGCATGTGGCACGCTACCCTGAAACCGATCCTTCCCATCGGGTTGTAACTGTAAGAGACAATCCGGCGTGGAGGAGGCCAAGGGGGCGCCCACAAGGCTCGTGGCTGGGGCAAGTTGATGTTTCTTGTCGAGAGCTGCTTGGTATGGGAAAGGAGCCTGCATGGGAACTCGCGCGTGGTGACCCCCGGGAGTGGCGTCGTAGGGTGGGCGAGGCGACGCGCCCCCCGGCTTATGCCCCCAATGATTGATTGATTGTTGACGTTGAGACAGCTAGCTTGGCCTCAAAATCCTCCTTTTGGCACCAGGTCCACAACAAACTGTACAGTTTCATGGCACCACGGGCCACACACCTCAGTGTAATTTTTTTTTTTTACAGCACAAAGGACTAGCCAAGGACAAAAAAAAGCCCGCTTAGTTACCAGTGCCTATAAAGATGACTGTAAGAGAATATAGAAATAGGGGTGAGCCAATTTAGTTCGGGAGGTGTCTTGTTACTCCTTTCTTGAAAAAAAATTGTCGTCGGAAGGTGGAAGAATAGAAACAGAAAGAGTGTTTAAGAGTTTACCAGTGAAGGGCATGGAAGAGTGAAGATACTTGTTAACTTTTGCACTGGAAGATGGACAGGATAGGGATGAGAATGAGTAGAAAGTCTTGTGCAGCGAGGCCGCGGGAGGGGGGGGGGCATGCAGTTAGCAAGTTCAGAAGAGCAGTGAGCACGAAAATAGCGATAGAAGATAGCAAGAGAAGCAACATTGCGGTGATGACTTAAAGATTGAAGACAGTCGGTCAGAGAAAAGAGTTGATGAGACGAAAAGTTTTTTATTCTATCCTGTTGAGGAGAGCTGTATGAGTTGATGAGACAAAAAGTTTTTTATTCTACCCTGTTTAGGAGAGCTGTATGAGTGGATCCTACCCAAACATGTGAGACATGCTCCATACATGGGCGGATACGGCCCCTGTACAGAGCAAGCAGCTGGGAGAGAGAAAAAATTGGACGCAGATGCCAGAGGACACCTAACTTCTTAAAAGTTGTTTTAGCAAGAGATAAGATGTGAGGTTTCCAGTTCATATTTTTTGTAAAGGATAGTCCAATAATGTTCATTGTAGAAGAAGAAGATAGTTGAGTGTCATTGAAGAAGAAGGGATAGTTGTCTGGTAGGTTTTGTCGAGTAGATAGGTGAAGAAATTGGGTTTTTGAGGCATTGAACAAAAGAAGCTAGGTTTGCTTTGTCCCAATCAGAAATTATAGAAAGGTCAGAAGTTAGGGTTTCCGTGGCATCTCTCCGTGAGTCACTTAGTTCCTGTTGAGTTGGACGCCTAATGAACGACGTTGAAAAATGCAGGGTAGAATCATCAGCGCAGGAGTGGATAGGGCATTGAGTTAGACTTAGAAAATCATTAATGAATAATAGAAAGAGTGATTGATAGGACAAAACCCTGAAGAACACCACTATTAATAGACTTAGGAGAAGAATAATGTCTGTCTGCAGTAGCTGCAATAGAACGGTTAGGAAGGAAACTAAAGATGAAGGGGCAGATAAAAGGATAGAAACCGAATAAGGGTAGTTTAAACATTAAGGATTTGTGCCAGACTCTATCAAAAGCTTTTGATATGTCAAGGGCAACAGCAAAAGTTTCACCAAAACCCCTAAAGGAGGATGACCAAGATTCAGTTAGGAAAGCTAGAAGATCGCCATCAGATCGCCCTTTACGGAAACCGTACTGACGATCAGATAGAAGATTGTGAGCAGATAGATGCTTAAGAATCTTCTTATTAAGTATAGATTCAAAAACGTTAGAAAGGCAGGAAGTCAAAGCTATAGGATGGTAGTTTGAAGGATTAGAACGGTCACCCTTCTTAGGGACAGGTTGAATGTAAGCAAATTTCAAGGAAAGGTGGAAGTAGATAGACAAAGACGGAAAAGTTTGACCAGACAGGGTGCAAGCACAGAAGCCCAGTTTTTGAGAACAATAGGAGGGATTCCATCAGGACCGTAAGCCTCCCGAGGATCTAGGCCAGAAAGGGCAAATAAAACATCATTACGAAGGATATTAATAACATAGTCAGAGGATGGAGGAGAAGGAGGAATTCATCAACTAGAGTGGAATTTTTAGCAAGGGTTTGAGCACAAAGTTCAGCTTTAGAAATAGATGAGACAGCTGTGGTGCCATCCGGAAGAAACATAGGAGGGAAAGATGAAGAAGACACAAATTGTTAAAGATGTTTTTAGCTAGATGCCAGAAGTAACGAGATTAGTTTGATTAAGAAAATGTTGACATTTTCTATGAATGAAGGAGTTTTTGGTAAGTTGGAAAAATATTTGGCATGATTATGGGCAGAAATATAGAGGGCATGAGTTTCAGGAGATGGATGGTTTCTGTACCGACTGTGAGCCACCTCTATCTTGTACAGCATGAGAACAAGCAGAGTTAAACCAAAGTGGACTGGCTTTAGGATTAGAGAAATTGTGTGGAATGTATGCCTCCATAACAGAGACAATGACCTCAGTTATGCGCTCTGCACAAAGAGATGGGTCTCTGACATGGAAGCAATAATTTTATTCCATGGAAAATCAGAGTAATACTGCCTTAGGTCCTCCTGAGTTAAAATGCCAAAAGCACCTCCGCTTAGGTGGGCCCCGAGGCGGCACCGGAGAGATAGGACAAGTTACAGAAATATAATTGTGATTGGAGGAACCCAACGGAGTGAATAGTTTCACAGAGTAAGTAGAAAGGGTTAGTAGTTTGGAAAAGGTATAGAATGTTGGGCGTGTCTCCGTGGATGGTCAGGAATACAGGTAGGGTGCTGCACCAGCTGTTCTAGGTCTTGGAGGATAGAAAAATTGTAGACTTGTTCACCAAGTTGGACAGTGAAAGAAGATGATAGCCAAAGCTGGTGGTGAACATTGAAATCACCAAGTAATGAGTACTGAATGATGAGACTCATGTAAATTTCAAAATGAGTGATTATATTGATGTGAAGTATGAGAAATGTGAATATATATAGTCAAGTGGATTGTGTGGCGGGATGATCAGCAGCTGTGTTGATGCCCAGTCCAGTTTGCTGGTTAGAATTGAAATGTTTTGTAAAATGGTTCGTGAATGACTGGGTTTATTGCGTGAATCTAGACTTATTGCTTCACTAGCTTTTCAGACTGTGAAAACGCACTTTCATACAAGAACTATGGAAACAAATATTCAAGTGTGGTGTATATGATATATTTTTTGGTTTGAATACCGTGTATTCAACATATTACTTTTTACCTACATTACCCTCCCGAGTTTCGCGCTTGCTTTCTTCCGGAGGCATAGCGTGAAACTCGCGGATCGCGAAACTCGGCTATTGAAAATACTGTAAAACTGCTTATTTAGTCCTTTTTTTTTTTTTTTTTTTTTTTTTTTTAGGTGTGTGTGTGTGTGTGTGTGTGTGTGTTGTGTGTGTGTTTGTGTGTGTGTGTGTGTGTGCCTACAGCGCCGTTATGCAGTGACCTCCAGGGGTGGGATGGTAGGCCGTGGAGGTTAACTAGGGCTGTGTACCTACCGTATTTTACAGCTTATAAGACTCACTTTTTCCCCCAAAAAATATCTAGAAAATGCCCCAAGCCCCTGTCCACCCAGCAGTGAATGGGTACTGGGTTTTAGCCTAGGGTTTGTGACCCGCCTCCCGGGGTGGTGGCCTCGGCCAACACTATGTAGAGAAGAGGAGGGAGGAGAGGAGCTTGAGTTTCAGCTTGAGTTGGGAGTCACCCAGCGGATGCTGTTTTGGTCTGAGTGAGTGAGCTTGACACATATCTTGTCAGCTGATGGTTGTGTGACAGTGTTATACGGCAATAACACTGTCACAATGCCTTCCTCTCTTCTCTCCTGTCTCCTCCAGTACCTCCAGAAACCACAGTACCACACACGTCATGGTTAATCACTTATAAAGGAGTATTTTAAGCAGGAAGGAAGAAAGACGTGTCCCGTACGTCTCTTATGGGAGGCGGTAGCAGAGTGGTTAGCGTCAAGATATGTGTCAAGCTCAGCTTGACATGACAAGTCGACAAGTCGACAAGTCGACAAGCTGACAAGTCGAGCTTGACAGACGACCTACAAAGTGATACTAAGCAGAAAAGGTGACAAGAAGAAGAAGTCTCCAAGTGGCGTTCTCGGTGACCCGAGTTCGATCCTTGATGAGGGCTGTAAAATCCACTTAAAATCTTTCTCTGCACCGTTGAGTGGCCTAAGAACACCCACACGCTGCCCATTAACTCTACCTTCGATTGCGAGTGCATCGGAGGACACAGGGGGCGGCATGAGCCTCTAATCACAGGCGTCACTATAGACATTCTGTCTGCGCCACCACGGGCAAGGGCCAACCATCACAGCCCTCAAGTTAACCTCCAGGACCTACCATCCCACCCCTGGAGGTCACTGCCTAATGGCGCTGTAGGCACACACACACACACACAAAAAGAAAAAAAAAAAAAATAAGTAAATAAATAAATAAATAAATAAAAAAAAATAAAAAAAAAGTGTACAAAGCAGCGCGAAACTCGGGGATATAATGCACGAAAGTCGGGATGGTAAGAATTTAGGACTCAGCGCGAAACTCGAGGATCGCGAAACTCGCATAGCGTGAAACTCGGGAGGGTAGTGTATTTGAAATAGAATAAGTAATATATTTTTATTCAGGGGTACTACATTTTATTCATGACTGAAGTTTGCAAGATAGGGCCAGGGCCGGTAGGTGTCTGTCCCGGGCTGGTTTAGGGTACCCAATCCGCCCCTGAGCATCATCAGCAGAAGTCCTCATGTCGCTCCCAACTACTACTGTATTTCCACCACCACTCACCATTACCACCATTGCTCACCATCACCACCGCTATTAATGTATCTCCACCACCACAACTACTGTTACTCCACCACTACTAATGTTTTTCCATCACTACTAATTCTGTATCACCGCTGTCTCTACCATTACTATTATATCTGTATTAATCCTAATTCCTGTTGTTTTCCCATTTGGAGAAGATATTCAGAATCTGCAAACTATTTACACCATACCCTTTTCTGCTCATACACTCATTAAACTAACTTAGGTTATCATGCAAGGAACTAAATAAATAGTCCATAACAATATTAACCAAGGGAATGGAAAACAAATATGAAACCAATGAACACCTTTTTATTTCGGTTTAAAAACAAAAATATACTGAGGAATGATACATGGTATAAAATTAATATATAATATATACATACATTCATACAGCTAGCTGCTTCCCACAAAATTGGGATAACTATAACCCTCTAGAACAGCGTTTCTTAACCTTTTCCGACCTCAGCACCAACTGGAAGTCAGGTCAAGGCAGTTCGGCACCCCCTAACATCTGGTTACAGATACTTTTGTATCCCTTGCTAGGAACACTGACATTGTACCGCCATATATGCAGTATTTCCCAGCACCCCTTGATATTGATTTCAGCACCTCCTACACAACGACACAACCACCTAACCACAAGATACCCCGCCACAAGACACACCGACACAAACACCCCACCACAAGACACACCGACACAAACACCCCACCACAAGACACACCGCCACAAACACCTCACCACAAGACACCCCGACACAAACACCCCACCACAAGACACACCGACACAAACACCCCACCACAAGACACCCCGACACAAACATCCCACCACAAGACACACCGACACAAACACCCCACCACAAGACACACCGACACAAACACCCCACCACAAGACACACCGCCACAAACACCTCACCACAAGACACCCCGACACAAACACCACACTCCTGTTTTGTAAGTAATTCCACAAACCCACCATATGTATATGCGCTCAAGCCCACTGTTTACATATCTTACTGCGTGACGTCACTGTCCCAATAATGAAAAATTAAGAGTTTCGTGCTCCTACTATGTAGTAGTCTATTTACTTTGTTGAACAGTTCCTGTTCAACAAAGTAAACTGTTTTGAACTGTTTTGATCACTGGGAGATCAAAATTGGTAATCAGCTATATCAGCCACCCTTTGAGTTTAAAGATCCCTCGTTAGGGGGTATTTATCCAAAGCCTGCTAAAGTTATGCAAGTCAAACAGCCTGTAGTTAATATTCAAACAACTCATCCTAACAGTAAACCACAAAGGCCTACTCAAATGAAAGGTACAATCCCTCAATTCAGGGATACTTCTAGTGAAGTAAAAAGAAATTGTGTCTTTATGTGAGGGGGAACATACACCCTCCACATGTAATATCTATCCAGATTGTTCCACGAGTTAAAAGGTTAATGAGCCTTGGTAATTGCCTAACCTGTCTCAGTGGTAAACATGCTTTAAATGCATGCCCTATGAAGTTAAGAACTTGTAGGAAATGTAAACAATCTATTCACAACATAGCTCTTTATTCTAACAGTATATTAACTCAGACCCTACAGTAGTTAAAATGGCAGTCACTAATAAGAGTAGTTCAGCAGGTGTCCCTACTGCAGAATTGAAGGTGAGCCACAATGGTAATTCAGTCATAGTAAAGGCAATGTTTGACAGTGGTGCACAAAGATCTTTCATTAGTAGGGCGATAGTTGAATTTTTACAACTATCCATAGTAAATAAAGTGAACTTAGCCATTTCAGGTTTTTTTGCCAATAATGAGGCTCAAAACTTTGATATACAGTACCCTCCCGAGTTTCACGCTATGCGAGTTTCGCGATCCTCAAGTTTCGCGCCGAGTCCTAAATTCTTACCATCCCGACTTTCGCGCATTATATCCCCAAGTTTTGCGCTGCGTTGTACACTTTTTTCTTCTTCTTTTTTTTAACGTTTTTTTTTTTTTGTGTGTGTGTGTGTGTGTGTGTGTGTGTGTGTGTGTGTGTGTGTGTGTGTGTGCCTACAGCGCCGTTAGGCCGTGAGCTCCAGGGGTGGGATGGTAGGCCCTAGAGGTTCACTTGAGGGCTGTGATGGTTAGCCCTCGCCCGTGGTGACGCAGACATAATTTCTAAAGTGACGCCTGTGATTAGAGGCTCATGCCACCCCTTGTGTCCTCTGATGCCCTCGCATTCGAAAGTAGAGTTAATGGGCAGCGTGTGGGTGTTCTTAGGCCACTCGATGGTGCAGAGAAAGATTTTAAGTGGATTTTACAGCCCTCATCAAGGATAATTAAAAAAGATAGGTAACACCCCGAAATAAGTAGCACCTTTAAACCTTACACCCCCTCCATTACTTACTTATTTACCACAAAATTCTCTTTTATAAGTGATTAACCATGACGTGTGTGGTACTGTGGTTTCTGGAGGTACTGGAGGAGACAGGAGGGAAGAGAGGAAGGCATTGTGACAGTGTTATTGCCGTATAACACTGTCACACAACCATCAGCTGACGCCCTCACTCACTCAGACCAAAACAAATGAAAATGTTTTAGTATCCCAGGTGAAATAGACAAGGGAAGAGTTGACAAATCTGTTAACAAAGGAGACGAAGTTTGAAGAGAACCTATGAAGCGATACTAAGTGTCAAAGGTCACAAGAAGACAAATCGAGAGAGACAGAGATGGACGTTTTTAACAAGATAATCCCTTCACCTGCCTTGTCATACATAAAAGCACACTAACATAGACATAAGACATGTACAGAGCTAGATCACTCAATGCCTTGCTCTTACAAACTAATCACTACACTAATGCTTTCCTCCCTTCTCTACGGTACCTCCAATCCCTTCCTCTCTTCTCTCCTGTCTCCTCCAGTACCCCCAGCAACCACATTACCACACACATCCTTGTTAATCACTTACAAAGGAGTCTTTTGTGGTAAATAAGTAATGATCGGCGGGGGGGTGAGGTCAGGTTCTACTTATTTTGAGGTGTTACTTATTTTATGCAACACCGGCTCAAAGGCCTGGCTTATGATGAATAGGCCACCTGTAATATCAAGATCAAGATCAAGTGTCGTTCGTAGGATAGAATGCATACAAGTGTGGGAGAACGCCGGACTAAAGGCTTCACCGACAGCATCCGCTGGGTGACTCAACTCAAGCTCAAGCTCCTCTCCTCCCTCCTCTTCCTCCTCCTCCTCGCCTCCTCTACGTAGTGTTGGCCGAAGCAACTGCCCTGAGAGGCGGGTCACAAACCCTAGGCTAACACCCGATACCCATTCACTGCTGGTTGGACAGGGGCTTGGGGCATTTTCAGGATTTTTTTTGGGGGGAAAAGAGAGTCTTATAAGCTGTAAAATATGGTAGGTACACCTCGCACCGGACTAAATAAGCATTTTTACAGAGTTTTCAATACCCGAGTTTCGCGATCCGCGTGTTTCGCGCTATGCCTCCGGAAAAAAGCAAGCACGAAATTCGGGAGGGTACTGTAGTTCAACCCCTAGTCCAATTAGGAAAATATAAATGTAGGGTAGCTGCTGTAGTTAATAATATTGGTATAAGTTTAATTGCAAAAGTACTAAAGGAAACAGCTGATATGTTACGGGAGAAAGGTGTTAGACTAGTTTGTAATACCTTCAGGACGTTGATGGTCCATTCCAACTAATTATAGGCGCTGATTATTTTTGGGCGTTACCTAAGGCAGGTCATCAAAAGACGTAACGTCTATGTGTTCACCAGCTCTGATGGAAATTTAATAATGGGACCCATCCCACAAACTATTCACCAAGCTGAAGAAGTGGAAGGTATTCCTAGTCATGCAGAACCCCTATTAATTACCATAATTGGAACCACTTTCTTACCCATACCAATTAGTGAGTTATTAGAGGGAAGTGATATTCCAGTTCATAATAAATATATTGCCACTAAGGAAAATCCAACTAATAATGTGTCTCGAGGAACTACTAACCTCAAATTAAACACAAGATTATGGTTTAACCCCTTCCGCACCGCGCGCGCTCCCCGCTCATTAGGCGCTATACCGTTCTCGCCCGCTCGCTCCCCCGCAGAGTATCCACCCACTAAACCTTGCCAAATACCCAGAAATTTTTATAGTAGCCCTTTCATTCATCCACAAACATAATTTATCTATCACTTCCACATAAAAAAAGTGACAAAACGCCCCTCTTGGGGCGGAAAAACTGGGCACGGACGTACGAATCTCCCCGGTGACGTCACCACTGAACGCGGGCACAGCGTCTAGTCTAGAGTCTTCAAAGATGTCAGATATGAAAGACCAACCTGCATCAACAACAGCCTCGTTGTCTGCGAATATTTCATCTTCACTATCATCATCTAGATCACTGTCCTCACTATCATCACTGTTCTCATGATCAGAGTCACCTGGCAGGTATTCTGAACCGGAAGTGGACTCTGTATCAGCCTCCATGGTGAAAAACTCACGAAATACGTATAACAGATCCAAGATTGCTAAGCTACGGAGACACAAAGCAGTATATCCTTCCTTACTGGGGACATAAGCACGACTGGCTTCCCTTGCGTAAATCTCCTCCTATTAGTTGAGACAGCGTGACGTTACGGTATCTGATTAGCTGCTGGTGGAGTGGGCGGAGCTTCCAGTATCCCCAGTGCGACATATTGTACCATAAATACAACTCCAAGCAACAAAACCGTCTTACAGTATTCCTTAGAATTAATCACGTATATGGGTACGTGACGGCTTATTTTACATATACGCTCATCCCGTGCATGTGTATGTGACGGTGCGGAAGGGGTTAAAAGCCCAACCTGGCTGAAAGAGTGTAATAATATGCCTAAACAGGTTTCCACTCAGCCAGACATATCTAAAGATATAATAAGGGAACCTGTATTGATACCAGTTCCTGTGATAGACATTGAAAGGTTTTCCTTACTGAGCAAACTAATCAAGACTACTAATTTAGTCTTCAAATTAATTAAAAGGGATAGCTGACTCCTTAAAATTTTGGATCAGAACAATACAATAGCAGGTATTTCCAGAGGAATGTCAGCTCTTAGCCTCGGCCAGCCCCCATAGTAACAAATTGATCAAATCATTAGGTCTGTACCTAGATCATGAGGGTATAATTAGGTGTCGAGAACAAATTTTGAAAGATAATCTTCCATCCCATACTAATTCCCAAACGCCATCATCTTACTAAATTATTGGTGGAAGAATCTCATAGGAGCTCGTACATGGCGGAATGGCTGCCACATTAGCCGATATCAGGAGTCATTTTTGGATACAATATGGTACACAGGCAGTCAAATATTACCTCAAATCTTGTATTAAATATAATAGATATGAAGGTAGACTAGTCGCCTATCTAGGTCCCCCTGAACTTCCCGCTGAATGATTGAAGCTCCTAAAACCATTTGAGGTCACTGGTGACAACTATACAGGGGATATAATAAATTCAGGGGATAACTCTCCTCCCAATAATGTATATGTCTGCATATTCACATGTACCTCTACCCTGCCTCAGAGTCCCTTACTGGGGAGGGGACCATAAATATCCCCAGGTCGGACCGTCTTCATGGTGACGACTCGAGGTGTCTTGATACTTCCTCTAACTTTCTCTCCATAAACTTCTGCAACCTTCACAGTCTTAGATCTAACTTTCAATTTGTGGAACATCATCTCTCCTCCTCTAAACCTCATCTTTTTTTCCTCACCGAAACCCAGTTGTCTGTGAGCACTGACAGCAATCCCTTTTCTGTCTCCTCTAACTGTCTCTATTCTCATTTTCAATCCAAAGCTGGCTGTTGCGTATATGTGCTCAACGACATCACTTGCTCTCGTGCCCACGGTCTTGCATCTTCCGAATGTTCTACCATCTGGCTTCGACTTCAATGTCACTCTCTTACTAAATTTATCTGTGCTGTATATCTCTCACCTAACTCCTCTGACTATGTAAAATTCTTCGACTACTTAACATAAAAAGTGGAGCACATCTCATCTCATTTTCCTTTAGTAGAAATTTCCATTCTTGGGGACTTCAATGTTCACCACCAGCATTGGCTATCATCTTCTTTCACTGACCAACTTGGTGAACAAGCCTACAGCTTTTCTATCCTCCTAGACCTAGAGCAGCTGGTACAGCACCCTACCCGTATTCATGGCCGCCTTGGAGACACGCCCAACATTCTTGATCTTTTCCTAACTACTAACCCTTCTGCTTACTCTGTGAAACTATTCACTCTGTTGGGTTCCTCCAATCAATCTTATTTCTGTGACCTGTCCTATTGCTCCGGTGCCACCTCGGCACCTCGGCACCACCTAAGCGGAGGTGCTTCTGGCATTTCAACTCAGCTAAGTGGGAAGACCTAAGGCTATACTACTCTGATTTTCCATGGAATGATTACTGCTTCCATGTCAGTGACTCATCTCTTTGTGCAAAGTGCATAACTGAGGTCATAGTCTCTGGCATGGAGGCATACATTCCACACACTTTCTCTAATCCTAAAGCCCGTCAACCTTGGTTTAATTCTGCTTGTTCTCATGCTGTCCAAGACAGAGAGGCGGCTCACACACGGTACCGTAACCATCCATCTCCTGAAACTCATGCCCTTCATATTTCTGCCCGTAATCATGCCAAATCTTTACTGCAACTTACCAAAAACTCCTTCATTCATTGAAAATATCAAAATCTTTCTGAATTGAATTCCTCTCGTGACTTCTGGCATCTAACTGATAATATCTCTAACAATTTTTCTTTTTTATCTTTCCCTCCTGTGCTTCACCCAGATGGCTCCACAGCTGTCTCATCTATCATAAATGGCGCCGTACAAGTCGACTCTTTGAGCCTGAAAAAATCTCTCCAAAACTAGGGGTCGACTTATACGGGTTGTGGAAAACGTGTGGGTATTTTTTTATGACGGAGATGGTAATATGCGGTGGATGCGCCAGGACAAACAGCACGGGTATAACACTCTGGTATATACTGTAATTGGCAGTGTACAAGTCGAATCTTTGAGCCTGAAAAAATCTCTCCATAACTAGGGGTCGACTTATACGGCAAGGATAAAATGCGAACCTTTACTACCGAGTGATAAAGAAGTGGATCAGCACTACTAACAATCGCTGTACACCACTTACCATAACTCCAGTCAGACAACTACAATATGCACCACTTCCAGAGCAGCATCGACAACTGGAGAAGACGTTTAGCGGCAGTTTCACCCACAGAGCTCTGTTTCCAACAGCTGATACAATGATTGTAAACACTGGCGAATGCAAATGGCGGAGCCTCGGAGGGCACCGGTCAGTGCAGTCCAGTCATAGGTACTACCGTGTTTTACTATAATATACAGTATGTAGCGGTACTATCAGGGTACTATGGTGTTTTACAAGTGAAAACAAGAGGCGGGGACCTATAGTAAAGATTCATATCTTCATATAAGTGGTGTGGTGTTATTTGTTTTTGTGACAGGTTACCGTATACTGTACCGTACCCTATCCACACATAAGCTTTGGCCTACCAGTAGCCTACTGTATTTTTGGGGCTGACTTATGCGGAAAGTATAGGCCTAACCCGTAATCTTGAGCTACTTGAGGTCGACTTGTACGCCTGGTCGACTTGTACGCTGCCATTTACGGTACAGGGAGGTCCCGAAGATACGAGCAGTTAGGTTCCACCTGGCATACTCATAAAGCGAAATCTCGTATAACGAAACACATAACTAATGGTAAAACATAGGTTTGGTTCCAGGACCCCATCAATTTAAAAAAAAAAAAAAAAAAAAAAAGAAGACATGGTTTTCAAGCTAAAGTAAACTATAGCAAACACAACAAACTCTCAAACTCTCAAATATAGGGCTCTATATACCACACCACCACACCACCACACCACCACACAAAACACAGTGAATTAAGAGTGTAACAGCACAGTAGGACAGAGCACAAATAAGTCACAATAAGCACATTCAGTAAACCAGCAGATCACTAAAATCGACTCAAGGCACAATACATACAAGCAACAAAGATGTTGTATGTACTCTTGGGGACGCCACGTGATACACTAGACTCGAGAGGGTACGGTAGGTAAGGGACAAGGGAGGGGCGCGCAGACCTCTTCCACTACCCACAAACTCATCTCTGCGCATCTGAAGTACATTGTCCAGGATTGTGAATTTTTGTAGGCCACATTGTCGTACCGAGCCACCAGAATTATCATATTTTCAGATTGATAATTCTAAGGTACAACCTTAGGTAAAATCATATAGTCACTTATGACTATATGACATGACTTTATAATTTTAGTAAATAACTTGTAATTTACTTAAGTAAATAACTTGGTAATTTTACTCACCCCAGTTTGAATGTCGTAGCATTGGATTTTTTATCTCATATATTGAAAATAGACCCTAATTTACACATCTCGTATCATCGGATTCTCGTATATCGAATGCTCGTATGACGGGACCTCCCTGTATTTCTAAAGCTGAAAGTTTCGCTCAAACCTTTGCTGATAATTCCACTCTGGCTGATGAAGGGCTTGTTCCTCCTTCTCCACCCTCTGACTATATTATGCCTATTATCAAGATCCTTCGTAATGATGTTTTCTTTGCCTTTTCTGGCCTAGATCCTCGGAAGGCTTACGGTCCTGCGGAGCCCTCCTATTGTTCTCAAAATTGTGCTTCTGTGCTTGCACCTTGCCTGGTCAAACTTTTCTGTCTTTGTCTATCTAATTCCACCTTTCCTTCTTACTGGAAGTTTGCTCACATCCAAACTATTATACACTATGACTCCACGATCAGAGTCACCTGGCAGGTATTCTGAACCGGAAGTGGACTCTGTATCAGCCTCCATGGTGAAAAACGCACGAAATATAACAGATCCAAGAGTGCTAAGCCACGGAGACACATAGCAGTACGTATATCCTTCCTTGTTGGGGGCATAAGCACGACTGGCATCCCTTGCGTAAATCTCCCTCTATTAGTTGAGACAGCATGACGTTACGGTCTCTGATTAGCTGCTGCTGGAGTGGGCGGAGCTTCCAGTATCCCCAGTGCGACAAACAGTACCATAAATACAACTCCAAGCAACAAAACCGTCCTACAGTATTCCTTAGAATTAATCATGTACAGTCAAACCTCGGTTTTTGAACTTAATTCGTTCCCAAAAGTTGTTCTAAAATCGAATTGTTCTAAAACCGAAACACATTTTTCCATAAGAAACAATATAAAATGGATTAATCCATTCCTGACCCCAAAAATAAAGACATTTTTTTACAAAAATGAGAATTAAACTAACCTAACCCCCCCCCATTTTGACTCACTCACTAACCTAACCTAACCTAACCCCACGCTTTAACCTCCTAACTAAAGTCAAATCTGCATTAAATAAGTGTCTGCAGTAAGGGAAGAACAGAGGTGATGCAGGTCACAAGAGGAAGAAGAGTGAGGCGCTCGTAAACACTTGTCTCTCGCCTCCCTATGAACAACATGTCATTATCTCCAAAAGTAATGATAACCTAACCCCCCCTTTTGACTCACTCACTAACCTAACCTAACCTAACCTAACCTAATCCCATGCTTTAACCTCCTAACTAAAGCCAAATCTGCATTAAATAAGTGTCCACGGAAAGGGAAGAACAGTGGCGATGCAGGTCACAAGAGGAAGAAGAGTGAGGCGCTCGTAAACACTTGTCTCTCTCCTCCCTATAGACATGTCATTATCTTCAAAAGTAATGATTTGAGACGGAAGCCCATAGAGAGAATGTTTCCTAGAATCCAATAAGGTAAACAGAAACCAAACTCCCAATTGTGTACCGTAGACAACACTTTAGTTGGCAGCTGCAGTAAAGTCGCCAGCCGCCAAATATTACAAATTATAGCATCACTACTGCTGTGTATGTGCCACTGAAGATGATACACAGTAGTTTATAACATGACTGTATAATCTACTCTGTTTCAGTGTTGTTTTATGCTTTGTATCTGCAAGTATATACGGTTTCAAATTTCTCTACTCGTTTTTTTTCCGGGCGACGACTACGATGGAAGGACACTCAGAACATAGCTTAGTGTTGGTCGCCACTCTGTTGATATTTTTGTAATTTGTTCATTTATAGTTATAATATGACACAGATGAAGACACAAAATGACACAGACTCTCCAGATAGCCCCTTCTAACCTTCCTGAAATCATGGATGTAGAAATGTAAGTATTAACCACCACACGTCTGTAAATCGAAAAAAAGTTGTCTTGGCGACTTTAGTGTTATCTACGGTAGGGAGTTTCGGTCCAAGTGTAAACTAATACTGAAATAATGCACAACACAAGAAAAATCGTCAAAATCAAAGAGCAGTTCATAGCGGTTGTTTACTAAGTGAGGGCCGCGGCGAGACTGACCGTCACTGACGCGCACAGTTGCCGAGTAGCTTGTTCGGCAACCGAGTTATCGTACGGCAACTGGTGCAATTATGAGTTTGAAATTCTGTTCGTTAACCGAATTGTTCGAAAAGGGAGATGTTCGAAACCCGAGGTTTGACTGTATATGGGTACGTGACGGCTTATTTTACATATACGCTCATCCCGTACATGTGTACGTGACGGTGCGGAAGGGGTTAAATCACCGCCGCAATGTTGCTTCTCTTGCTATCTTCTACCGTTATTTACATGTTCACTGCTCTTCTGAACTTGCTAACTGTATGCCTCCCCCACTCCCGCGGCCTCGCTGCACAAGACTTTCTACTCATTCTCATCCCTATTCTGTCCATCTTCCTAATGCAAGAGTTAATCAGTATCTTTACTCTTTCATCCCTTTCACTGGTAAACTCTGGAACTCTCTTCCTGTTTCTATTTCTCCACCTTCCTACGACTTAAATCTTTTCAAGAGAAGAGTGACAAGACACATCCCGAACTGAATTGGCCCACCCTCCTTTATTTATTCTCTTACTGTCTTCTTTATAGGGACTGGCAACTAAGCGGGCTTTGTGTTAACTCTTTTTGTTGTGCCCTTGGCCAGTCTTTTGTGATGTAAAAAAAACTTTCTTTTAAATACATTTGCACATTCTTGTTTGATGTTGGTTAATGAAACTTTTATTGTTTAGTAGCTACAGTACTGTTTTCACACCTGCAGAAGAAAGGCAATCTCAAGCAATCCTACCTAGCTATTATGCCCAGCCCCCATACAAACATGGCACACATCATGTCAGGGATGATGGTTGATCATTTCTTACATGGTTGTGCTTACTATATAAGTGACTCCAAACAATATTCAATGGCTTATTGAAATATATATTGAAAATATTATCTGCAGTCTGACTCATTCATTTTTTTTTTAATTACCACAGATGCCCACTCCTGCCAGGATGTCCAGGACATTGTTGATAAGCTAACAGTGAAGGCTGTCACCAAAATAAGGGAGTATCTTCTGCAGAAGGTGTACCAGTTCCGAAAACCTGTCTCCAATTACCAAATACCACAAAACGCCATGATTAAGCACAAGTAAGATTTGATTAGCTGACACTCATATATTATAGTCCTGCTCCTTCATGAATTGGTTATCATAATATAATTTACTTTTTCTGAACTTATTGCTTTCTGAGTATGCCGAGTTGCATTCAAGAAAAATAGAAGAAAAAAGTCCAGTTCAGTTGAAAAAATTTGCCTCGCAAGAGAACTACCATATACTTCTCTTGACTCATCTAGAGGTCTACCTTTTGTTTTTGGCCAAGAAATCAGGGATACATTGGATCACCGAATATTGCAGGGTTTAGGCACTGGACCTCCCGCAAATATAGTAGAACCTCTTTTACTCGAACCCTGCATTCCCCGGACAAATTTCATAAAACTCGGACATATCCAAGTTATATAAAACCTCCAGTGAACAACCTGGACAACCACAACCACGACCAGCATGACAGTTTCACTTCTAGGTCAGTCTGCTGTTGTCTAGCATGGTGTCAACAGTGTTATTGTTCATCATTGAAGTGTATTTTCTGTTGATTTAACCAAATTTTTCTGACAATTTTCCTTTACAGATTAAGGGGATCATCCATGGTTATTAATAAGATAAGAATGAAAAAATAAAATGGGGTGAATCTTGAGACTTTTATGGCATCTGGCTTTCATTCAACAAATTTTCAGAACCAAACCTATTACCGTCTATGTCTGCATATATGTCAATATTTGAAGCCTTAAAATATCTTGAAAACTAGGATTTGACTTGTATGGTGAGTATAAAATGTGAGCCCTTACCACAAAATGGTAACAGCCTGCCTAACACTCGCTGTGCATCATATACCGTAACTTACCGTATTTGCCGGCGCATAAGACGCACCTCCGCATAAGACGCACCTTCGCATAAGACGCACCTCCGCATAAGACGCACCTGTATTTTACATAAATATTTTGAGAAAAAAAATATATTAGTGTTTTGAGGACATATTTACTTTTTGTAAATTTATTAAAAGTTATTAAAGAAAGGTTTTGTAACGGAAAACAAAGGATTTTGAGCATGTACCCAAATACAATATTCACAGTGCAGTGAATGTGAATGAAAAATTATTCTAGTTAAAATTTAAAGAGAATGTGTAGGATAACCAAAATTGGTCATTTATTGCAGGATGCTCCACGAATTGATATTCTATTATTATCTACCTACGACATATAGCTTAGATTTAATGTTGTGAGTATGCCTTTGTTGCTTTTCTGCTATGTGTTTAGACTGTGGAAAATTTGCAGTAAAGATAATGGTATTATTTCGGTAGTGGACTTTCAAAAGTCCTAGGATTCTTACCTCCATTATCGTGTATCTTTCTTCATTCTGTGTATTTTGAGCCCCATTTCCCATGGCGCAATTGAATATTAATGGCATTACATGTACAGGGAGGTCCCGTTATACGAGCATTCGGTATACGAGAATCCGATGATACGAGATGTGTAAATTAGGGTCTATTTTCAATATACGAGATCGAAAATCCAATGATACGACATTCAAACAGGGGTGAGTACAATTATCAAGTTCAAAATGTGCACCCTACCACTCCCGGGCTGGACAAAGGGGGATTTGTTGACCCCAGTGAGGTCACCCCTAGCAAGCCGTGACCTGAAGGGTAATTAAGCATATGGCACGGCCTGACATTTAGGGGTAATTAGCAGGTGTGCGGCCCCAACCTTGGGACCGCAGTCAGGTCACCCCTAGCAAGACGTAACCTGAAGGGTAATTAAGCATATGACGCGGCCTGACCTTTAGGGGTAATTAGCAGGTGTGCGGCCCCACCCTTGCGACCGCTGCACTACCTTCTCTTGTATCACGCGGCGTCCCCTACATTACAACGTCTGTTTTGCTTGTTATGCATGTTTTATGTTTAATTAATGTGCAGTTATGTTATTTTGTGTGCTATTTTCTCTTTCAGAATGCTTTTTCTACAGTATAGGTAGTACAGTGTGGGTAATATAGACGCTGTGTGTTTGTTGTGTTTGCTATAGTTTATTTTAGCTTGAAAAACCTCTTTTTTTCTTTTTTCTTTTTTTAATTTTTTTATGGGGTCCTGGAACCAAACCTATATTTTATCATTAGTTATGTGTTTCGTTATACGAGATTTCGCTTTACAAGTATGTCAGGTGGAACCTAACTGCTCGTATCTTCGGGACCTCCCTGTACTACCGAAAATCTACCGTTATTTCAGCCAGAAAGTTAAGTTAGGTTAAATCAGATTAAGTTAGGGAGGTGGGGCTTGGTTTAGTAAGAAGATATAGAGATAAAACGAAAATGGCCAATACTAGGGCAGTGTGAAGCTTAGCAATGTTTGCGGGACGGGCCTGGAGGGGCAGCCCCCCCCCCCCCATGTAAACAAACATTGATTTCCGACAAAAACGAGAGCCAGATTAATTTAAAAACACACCAAAACTATTCATGAAATCTAAGTTTTGGCCTCGAAATCGGTGGTTGCCCAATAACAAAAATTTACCAAGATATTACACTGTAAGGTAACCATCTCTACCTTTTTGTTATTGTTGGAGGGCACCGATGTCGGGATCGAAGAATTCGCCATGGTTTACACCTGTGAATATATCACAGTTGCGAGGGTTGATTAGTCTTCCACAGGAAGGTACAGGTGAAGGCATGATGGTATGGTGTGATTCAGCCTTGAGGCAGATAAATTTGTGGTGCCGTGATGGGTCTTGGTCTTGGTGTGGTGTGTGGAAGGCTTCTGTCCTGTCTACAGGTACCATTGCAGCCTTTTTTCTAGCACTCTTTCCAGTTACAGTTTACAATTTCCTTATCCATAGAGATACAGGGGTGAGGATTGAGGGATCGAGGTGGTATAAAGGCCTACCCTGTCTCCCATCCATTTACAGTGGAGAGCGGCAGCGGGACTGCGGGAGGGGGGTGATGTTTACATATGACGGCCATCTTGGCAGCAGAAATAGCCACCTTGTTGTCCCACCTCTTGTTTTCTTTTAAACTCCAACTTTTTCTTGGTATTACGCATTACTGTTGATATTACTAGTAACACAGTTACAAATTTGTGTTCAGTGGTCTACTGCTCAACACAGATCACTCGAGACCCCCTTAGTAATACACCATTGGCCATTCTGCCTTCTCTGCCCGACCTTTCATTAGTAATATGGCCGCATTAGACGATGGGTGAATTTTGCATTCCCTTTATGAGGAAAAAACTGCGTCTTATGTGCCGGCAAATACGGTATATGGGCCGCCACAACTTTTTTCAGCCGAAACTAATGTTTGGTAATACTGTCGACCCTCGATTTAACGGACTTCGGTTTTAACGGACTCTATTGCTCAAATTGTCAACTCTACATAATTTATTATTTTCTCATCTTATTTTGGGATGCTTGGGTTTTAAAGAGTTTTGATGTATCAGATATTAAGATATATAAGGAAGGAGCCTGTGTTGCTAGTGATTTAGTGGCAGAAGGTGTGTATTGTTTAAAATAATGACTATTAGTGTTATGGGGTGGTCGCTGCAAGACTGTCTCCCTGTCACTTCAACACCTTAAATCACCCTTATTTAAGGTGACACACGGTGCTACACTGACCTAAATAGTGACACTTGTATAGAACAGCTAATCACAACCATATAATATATATAATAATGAGCAATAGTCATGATAATAAGCAATACCTTTGACAGCCACGGCCTGTGTCTGACTTGTTCTTCTTCTTCTTTTTGTGACCTCTTCTGCTTAGGATCGCTTTGTAGGTCTGTCAAGCTCGAGCTCGAGCTTTTCTTTTTTCGAACTATATTTTCACACCCATGGGAAAATACAGGGAGGTCCCATTATACGAGCATTCGGTATACGAGAATCCGATGATACGAGATGTGTAAATTAGGGTCTATTTTCAATATACGAGATCGAAAATCCAATGATACGACATTCAAACTGGGGTGAGTAAAATTATCAAGTTCAAAATGCATGCCCTAGCACTCCCGGGCTGGACAAAGGGGGATTTAGTTGACCACAGTGAGGTCACCCTTAGCAAAGCCGTGACCTGAAGGGTAATTAAGCATATGGCGCAGCCTGACATTTAGGGGTAATTAGCAGGTGTGCGGCCCCAACCTTGGGACCGCAGTCAGGTCACCCCTAGCAAGGCGTGACCTGAAGGGTAATTAAGCATATGGTGCGGCCTGACCTTTAGGGGTAATTAACAGGTGTGCGGCCCCAACCTTGGGACCTCTACACTACCTTCTCTTGTATCACGCGGCCTCCCCTACATTTCAACGTCTTTTTTGCTTGTTATGCATGTTTTATGTTTAATTAATGTGCAGTTATGTTATTTTGTGTGCTATTTTCTCTTTCAGAATGCTTTTTCTACAGAATAGGTAGTACAGTGTGGGTAATATAGACGCTGTGTGTTTATTATGTTTGCTATAGTTTATTTTAGCTTTAAAAACATGTTGTTGTTGTTGTTTTTTTTGTTTTTTTTAAATAATTGATGGTGTCCTGGAACCTAACCTATATTTTACCATTAGTTATGTGTTTCGTTATACGAGATTTCACTTTACGAGTATGCCAGGTGGAACCTAACTGCTCGTATCTTTGGGACCTCCCTGTACCCTCGCATTAACGGACAATCGGCTTTAGCGGACCACTTCTCCCCCCTTTTAGTCCGTTAAATCGAGGGTTGACTGTATATTTACCATAAAAACGATGATAGGACGCACTGCCTGCGACAAGGGGCCAAGCGCCATAGGGAAGAAAACGAGAAAATTGCTTTATAAGTATAATCATAGCGCGTGCATCAATCGTTCACCGTTCCTTTACTAAACCTATTTCATGTGGCCTAATTATAGTACATACAGTAAACCCTTCATACTCGCGGGTTTCAGGCTCGCGGATTTGATTATTCGCGGGGTTTCAACTTTTTTTTTTTTTTTTTTTTTTTTTTTTTTTTTTTTTTTGTCCTCTTTTTTTCTCCCTCCCAATTGCTTGCTCTCTACAGGGGCCTTATCCGCCCATGTATGGAGTATGTCTCACATGTTTGGGGAGGATCCACTCATACAGCTCTTCTAAACAGGGTTGAGTCAAAAGCTTTTCGTCTCATCAACTCCTCTCTCTGACTGACTGTCTTCAATCTTTAAATCACCGTCGCAATGTTGCTTCTCTTGCTCTCCTCTACCGTTACTTTCATGCTCACTGCTCTTCTGAACTTGCTAACTGCATGCCTCCCCCACTCCCGCGGCCTCGCTGCACAAGACTTTCTACTCATTCTCATCCCTATTCTGTTCATCTTCCTAATGCAAGAGTTAATCAGTATCTTTACTCTTTCATCCCTTTCACTGGTAAACTCTGGAACTCTCTTCCTGTTTCTATTTTTCCACTTTCCCATGACTTAAATCTTTTCAAAAGAAGAGTAACAAGACACCTCCCGAACTAAATTGGCTCACCCCTCTGTTTTTATTTTATTCTCTTACTGTCTTCTTTATAGGGACTGGCAACTAAGCAGGCTTTGTGTTACCCATTTTTGTTGTGCTCTTGGCCAGTTCCTTGTGATGTAAAAAAAAAAAAAAAAAAAAAAAAAAAAAAAAAAAAATGACTATGGGGTAAATGAATGACTAATGTCATGCTCGCGGATTTACGATACTCGCGGGTGTCTCTGTTCCCTAACCCCCGCAAGCATGAAGGGTTTATTGTACATCAATATTTGTTACCTCGGTAATGACTACATTTTGTTAGTTATATTTGATGTGATTTCGATTTAGTTATGTTAAATAGTAAAGGAGTTATTAAGTGAGGAATCTACAGGGTGTGTAATGCACAAAATATTTTCGAATCCCTAAAAATGTTGCATAGCCTATTAAATTTATACATAACAATATAATAAACTGCATCGATTTGGAGGCTGCATCTCTTTATAATTCATTCTGTATAGATTTATGCCGAAATGAAACATTAACGTTGTAGTGACTGAACGAATTAAAGTTCTTTCCACTAAGTTGCACTGCCGCCCCCGGGGTGAGGGGATGAGGACGAGATGGACGACGTGCAATGCTGCCAGACGTAAGACAGTCCCGGTGTCCTCGCGCTCTCCTACCCCTTCATATATCTCTCTCTCTCTCTCTCTCTCTCTCTCTCTCTCTCTCTCTCTCTCTCTCTCTCTCTCTCTCTCTCTCTCTCTCTCTCTCTCTCTCTCTCTCTCTCTCTCTCTCTCTCTCTCTCTCTCTCTCTCTCTCTCTCTCTCTTTTTTTCCAATTTTCATAGTTCTTTAAAGTGCTTAGGCTCTTACTATTACCTGATTTAAATGCTTGTGTCGGCATGGTCAAACAATGTATTTCAAGCTGCTTATCAGTATGCTTTGGTTGTAGCCTAAAGCCCCATCCACACTGTGCCTCATGACGCACGCAGTGTAAGTGGTGGTAGTGGTGGTGTTGAAAATTGAGGTTTTCAACACAACCACGTGCACTGCTCAGCTGTTTCAGCCGGACCAATTGCATGAACGCAAATTTGTCTCGCGAATGGAGTCCGTTAAATCCGAAATCCGTTAAGTCGGGGTCGACTGTATATATATATATATATACGTATATATATATATATATATACAGAGAGGTCCCGAAGATACGAGCAGTTAGGTTCCACCTAGCATACTCGTAAAGCGAAATCTCGTATAATGAAACATAACTAATGGTAAAATATAGGTTTGGTTCCAGGACCCCATGAATTTAAAAAAAAAAAAAAAAAAAAAAAGTTTTCAAGCTAAAAAAAATATAGCAAACACAACAAAACACACAGGTCATATTACCAACTGTATCCCTTTTCTAGAAAAAGCTTCTAAAAGAAAAAAATAGCACACAAAATAACTAAAATGCCTTTAATTAAACAAAAAACAGATAAAAAAAAAAAAGACTTTTGTAAGTGGGGGACGCCACGTGATACAAGAAAGGGTAGTGAGGGGTCCCAAAGGTTTGGGGCCCACCCCGCTAATTACCCCTAAAGGTCAGGGGGCCCCCATAGCTAATACCCTCGGGTCAGCCTGTAGGGGTGACCTGATGCGGTCCAAGGGTTTGGGGTGCCACTGCTAATCCCCAAAAAGGTACCCCGCGCCATACGCTTAAATTTACCCTTCGGGTCAGGGCTTGTGGGGGACCTCACGGAGTAAACCAAACCCCCCTTTGCCCACCCCGGGGAGGGTAGGGTGCGCATTTTGAACTGATAAATTTCTCCCCCCATTTTAAAGTGTATAATTGGTTTTTCGTTCGTAATTGAAAAAGACCCAATTTACACATCTGTATCACGGATTCTGTATACCAAATGCTCTATACGGGGCCCCCCTGAACCCATATACCCGGGCGCATAAAGATGCATTTTTTTCCCTTAAAAAGGAATGCAAATTTCACCCTGCGTCTAATGGGCCCAAATTTTAGGAGAGAGGTCGGGCAGAGAATGCAGAAAGGGTGGTGTTTACAAAAGGGGTCGGGAGTGATCTTTTTGAGCGTAGTCCACGAGCAAAAATTTGAAATGTTTTATCAACAGTAATGCAAATACAAGAAAAGGGTTTGGATTTTAAGAGAAAAAAAAGAGTGGGGAAAAAAGATAGCCGATTGTTGCTGCCAAGATGGCCGGTCAGTGAAACACATCGAACCCCCCGCTGTGCTCTGCATTGTAAACGTTGATATCTCAGGTCTGCCGTCACCTGGGATTTTACTCGGCGACGCCCCGCGCACCCCCCAGGGGTCATTACCGCCAGACCCTCCCCGCCCATGGAAAAGAAAAACACCCGCATATTAGATGTTTTAAACCCCGCTTTGGACTGGGGGCCAGACAATTTGACAAAATTTTTTTGGAAGGGAGATGATAGAAGGGGGGCAGAAAAGGGGGATGGAATCTTGCTGGAATGAGTTTTTGTGATAAATGAAAGTGAAAAAAAAGAGGTGTTAAAGTTTTATTTGAAGGAGTGTGGCGGTGAGAGGGAGGGTATATTTGGGGGTTGTCATTCACAAAAGGGATAGGGTTGGTTTTGTTTTTTATATGACAGCGATCATTGTAAAGTGGGACAAGAGGGTGGGTGTGGTGTTTTGGGCTGATAAATTCCCTGGTGATGTTGCAGTTGTGGGGCCGGGGAAAAAGGCAGGAGCGTCAGGTCACCCTGGGCTCAATCCTGGCCCAGACGGGGGTGGGGGGCCCCCAACCAAAGGGTGTATGTGCATGTGTGTGTTAGCGCCGCAACAGTGGTAAGAAAGGGGTAGGAGACAGCATAGGTTTTACCCCCCGCCCCGCAATCGTCCCCCCTGTACTTAGGGAAAAAGGGAAACTGTATAAAAGAGTGCTAGTAAAAAGGCGCAACGGTACCTGTAAGAAAGTCTTCACCGGTACCCCAAAGACCAAGACCATACGGCGCCACGCTTTGCCTAAGGCCGAATCAACAATCCCATCATGGTGACACAGCCCCGTCTCATACAGTTAGAATTTCTTACATCAAACAAATAGAGTGTTACAAAACGGTGCGCCGCCGTCACGGCCCCAAGCATCACCCGTCCTGTACGAAAGGGTTTCTGGGAAGAATATTTTAACGTAAGGACACTGTCCCGTGTGTAATTGTGTTTTCAAGGTTATTCCCCAAAAAACAGTGTCTTTTAGAGTTCAACCCTCCTTTCACCCAACAGAAGTGTATTAATGAAAAATTTCTTCAACCTAGCTCTGAGCCCCATGTTCCTAGGGGGGTGAGCAGGAATGCCGAAAAGAAAAACCCGTGAAAATGGTGTAAATAAAGGCAGGCTAGGGAAACGTGCCGTGATTCAGAGTGGAATCAGCCTTCACCTGTACCTTCCAAAGAAGACTAATCAACCCTACGAATGTAGATAAGGGTGTAAACCAGAGCAAATTTTGTCGATCCCGAAAACGGGCCCTTCAAAAATTTACAACAATAAAAGGTAGAGAGTTTACCTACAGTGTCCTAAATATCTTGGGAAATTTTTTGTATTGGGCAACACCGATTTCGGGGCCAAAAATTTAGCCCCCTGAATTTTTTGATATGTTTAAATTAATCTGGCCCCTTTTTTTGTGGAAATCAATGTTTTTTTATATGTATGTGGTGTGTGGGGGGGGGGGGGAAACCCGCCCTCCAGGTCCGCCCTGAAAACATTGTACGTCACCTGCCATATTGGGAAATTTTTTCGTTTTTCCTTATATCATCTGTTAAAAAACAAACCCCCCCTTTAACCAACCCCTAACTAAACCAATCGTTTTAACCTAACTTAATTTTCTGGCTGAAATAAGGGTAGTTTTCCAGTAGACGTGTAAGCCATTATTATTCAATTGCCCCATGGAAATGGGTAAAAATACTCGAATGAAGAAAGATACACGAGGTGGGTAAGAGTCTAGGCTTTTGAAAGCCCATCCCAAAATAATACCAATATCATATGCAAATTTTCCAAAAAGTTAAACACATAGAAAAAAAGCAACAAAGGCATACTAAAAAACAAAAAATTGAGCTATAGTATAGGTAGATAATATTAAAATATCAATTCGTAGTGGACCGCAAAAAATTATGCCCGTTTTTGGTTTACGTCATTCCCTTTAATTTTAACAGTAGGGTTTTTTCATTCACTTCACTGCACTGTGAATATTGTTTTTAAGTACATGTCATAATCTTTGGCTTTCCCCTAAAAACCCTTTTTTTTAATAATTTTTGCTAAATTACAAAAAAAAAAATTCCTTAAAAACCCCAAATTTTTTTCCTCAAAACCTCCTTGTAAAATGGGGGGCGTTTTGCGGAGGGGTTTAGTGCCGGCAAATACGTATAAAATATATATATAATATATATATAATATATAGTATAATAAGGCATATAATATTTTTATAATATATAGATATTTTAATATTATATAATATAATTATAATATATATACCGTATATACGGGGAGGTCCGTATAGAGCTTTCGAATATGAGAATCATGATAAAAAGATGTGTAAATTAGGGTCTTTTCAATATAGAGATCGAAAATCCAAGTTACGACATTAAAACTGGGGTGAGTAAAAATTACGAGTATAGGAGAAAAAATTATTTACTAAAGTAAATTACAAGTTATCTACTAAAATTAAAACATTTACTGATAAAAAATTTTTTACCTAAGGTTTACGATAATCAATCTGAAAATAGTGCAGACTGGCAACGGCGCTCGAGAGGTTTTAGAAAGGGGTGGGAAGTCTCCAGGCCGCCTATTATTTTTTGGGTATGCAGAAATATAATTCTTAGGTGAAGTAGACATATGTTTGCTTTGGGATGGATATATTTATATATGGAAAGAATAAAAATACAAGCAAGAGTATCCACGTCGGGCAGCGCGGCCTTGGAGCAGCAGCGCGCTTTGACCCAGCTCATAAAGCCGTGAGGGGATATCAACCCCATTAGCCCAAGGGAGATAGAGTTTTTGGTAATATTTAGTAGGGGAGCGAGAACCCTTGAGGAATCCTTGATCCTGGTGATATCCTAGGGTGCTATCAAGGCGGGGAGGACGTCTTAGAAGGGCACGGGTGAGGCGGATGACGGAGGTTTTTTACTAAAAAATTTTTTTGATGGCGACGCGCTGGGCCGCCACGGTTTTTTGGGCAGGTTTAAAATTTTTTACTCGTTATTATACAACTTGGTTAGGTGAGATTTATTACACGTGTCATATCTATATCGGGGAGACCGTGTTTCACCTTAAATAAGGGTGATTAAAGATGTTAGATGAGGCGCGACTGGCGGGTAGAGTGATGGAGAAAAATTTTTCCCCGCGGGGCCGCCCCAGCACGAATATTCACATTTAACCCACATAACACTTTAACCACCAAAATATAGAACAAGGCTCCTGATTAAAAATTTTTAAAATTTTAAAAACCCTCCTTAAAAATGCAAGCTTTCCAAATAAAACGAGAATTTAGTTTGAGATGCGGGGAAAAAGGCGGAGAGAGGAAGTCTGGCATGCCATTCTTGCCCGGAAAATAGTCTGCTGACTTTGATTGGTCGAGAATTTTTAAAAACAGTTATCTTTGGCTGGGGGATGTGATGAGCGATGACATCTTTTATTTTTATGTTAATTAAGTGCTTTAGTTTTTTTTGGGGTGCATTTTCTCTTTCAGAATGTTTTTTCTACAGAAAGGGAGTACAGTGTGGGTAAATAGGGCGCTGGGTTTTTGGGGTTGCATATTTATTATAGCTTGAAAAAAATGGTTTTTTTTTTTTTTGTTTTTTAATTGATGGTCCTGGAAAAAAACCTATATTTACCATAGTTTTGGTTTCGTTTTAACGAGATTTCGCTTAAAGTATGCCAGGTGGAACCAAATGCTCGTATCTTCGGACCTCCCTGTATATATAAAAACTATAAAAAATTTTTAATAAATATAATATATTAATATATATAATATTTTTATATTTTATTATTATATATTATAATTATATATTAAAATTAAATATATAATTAAATTTTTATATAAAAATAAATAATTTTAATATATATATATTATATATATATATTATAAAAATGTATTATAATATATATTTAAATATATATATAATATATTATATATATATATATAATTATTATATATTTTATATATAAAATAATTTAAATAAAATTTCAGTAAAGCCTTATAATCTGACGATTGGGCCCGGCCCTTTCGAGTATTCAATGTCCGAGTATGCAATAATATTAATATATAAATTTTTAATATTTAAAATAATTATATAATATAATATATATAATATAATATTTTATATAATATATTATATATACCGTATTTTCCCGGGGCATAAGACACAGTTTTTTACCTTAAAAAAAGGGAAGAAAGTTTACCCGTCTAATGGGCCTATTTGCGAATGAGAGGTCGGGCAGAGAATGCGAACAGTGGGGTGTATTTAAAGGGGGCTGGGGTGTCTCTGTTTAGCAGTAGTCCCCTGAGCCAAATGTGTAAGGTGTACAAAGAAGCATAATACTAGAAAAGGTTGGGGTTTAAGAGAAAAAATGAGTGGGGCAACAGATGCGATTGTTGCGTAAAAATGGCCGTGTCAGATGTAAATCATCCCCCCCGCTGCCGCTCTCCATTGTAAAACTCTGATATCTAGGTCTGCCCTTTTCCTGGGATATTCACCGGCGACGCCCTCGCCACCCCCCTTGGGTCATTACACCAGACTCCCCCCCGCACCCATGGGTAAGACAAAAATTCCCCATATTAGAGTCGCCTTAAAAACCCCATTTGGGCTCGGGCCACACAAGTTTTACACAAAGTTGGAAGGGGAGTGAAGGGAGGAGAAAATGGGAGGAATTTTCGCTGGAATTAGTATTTTATAAAGGAATTGTGAAACAAAAAGCGTGTTAAAGTTTTATTGAAGGAGTGTGATGGTGAGAGGGGGTGAGTATCTTGGGGGGTCTTGTTAAAAAGGATGGAGAAAGGGCATCGGGCTTGTGTTTATTTTGACAGCGAGTCATTTTTACAAAGGGGGGCAAGAGGGCGGGCGTGTATGTTCTGTGTGCCTGTGGGATGAATAACTGCTGGTGTTGCAGTTGTGTTTGCGAGGAAAGTAGGTCAGCGTCGGTCCCCTTAATCTGGGCCCCGACAGGGGGGGGCTTAAGCCGATCAGGGGTGTATGTGGTGTGTGGTTAGCGCCGCTACAGTGGGAAGAAAGGGGATAGGAGACAGCATAGGCCTTTTTTTACCCCTGACCCCTCAATCCCACCCCCCTACCCCTACGGATAAGGAAAAAATGTATGAAAGAGTGCTAGTAAAAAGGGTTTCAACGGTAGATTAGACGTAACAAAGTCCGACACGGGACACCCAAAACCAAGACCCACGGCACCACCCGTCCGCCTCAAGCCCAATCACACAAACCCCTCATGGTGACACGGGACCTCTCATCAATCCGTTAGAATTTTTTACATTAAAAAAAAAAAGACGTGTTACACTAAACGGTGCCCGCCGTCACGGCTCCAAACTCACCGTCCCGTCACGAACGGTTTTTGGGGGGAAAAATATTTTAAAGTAATGACACTGGCGTGCTGATAATTGTGTTTTCTCAAAACCCAGTACCCAAAACAGTGTCTTTTTTGAGTAAACTCCCCTTTTTTTCCAAAGAAGTGTATTCATGCAAATTTTTTGAACCCCTAGCCCCTGAGGGACTATGTCTGCTTTTAAAGGGGGAGCAGGAACTGCCGAAAAGATATAACCGTGACAAATAGTGTGAATAAAGGCACGGCGACGGAACGCGCCGTGATATAGATGTGAACCCGAACCCGCCTTTACCGACCTTCTGAAGAAGATAATCAACCCCTTGGACTGTGAAAATTCTGGTGTTTAAACAGGGCAAAAACGTCGATCCCCAAACGGTTTTTCCCCTCAACAATTAAACAAAACAAAAAAAGGGAGAGGGTTTCCACAGTGTTACCAAATATTTTGGAATTTGTTATTTGGGGAACCACCGATTCGAGGCCCAAACTTTGTTTCCCCCTGAATATTTTGATGAGTTTTTAATAATCTGGCTTCGTTTTTTTTTTGGAAATCAATGTTTTTTTCACGGGGGGGGGGGGGGGGGGGGGGGGGGAACCTGCCCCTCCCGGCTGCCCCGCAAACATTTCTACATTCCCCCCCCAAAGCCAATTATGGGTAATTTTCGTTTTTTCTTATACACGTTTTAAAAAAAACAAACCCCCATCTAAAACTTTAAATTTATTTTAAACCCAAATTAACTTTGGTGAAAAAACGGGAGATTTTTGGTACTGATGTAAGCCCTTAATCAATCGCGCCTGGGAAATGGGGCCCAAAAACTCAGAATGAAGAAAGTACACAATGATGATTTTGAGTCCTAGGACTTTTTAAAGCCCCCTAACCAAAATGATCCCAAAAGCAGGAAATTTTTCCATTTAAAAAAACACATAGAGAAAAAACAACAAAGGCATACCCACAACAAAATCTAAGCTTAGATGTGCAAAAAAATTTGAATATCAATTGTGGGGTACCCGCAAAATTATGACCGATTTGTGGTACCCCGCAGTCCCTTTACATTTTTAATAGTATAATTTTTTATTCACATTCACTGCATGTGAATATTTTATTAGGGAATGCTCATAATTTTTGCTTTCCCCCACAAACATTTTTTTTTCAAAACTTTTGATTTAAATTTACGAATTTTTTTTTTTTTCCCTAAAAAACAAACCAAAATTTTTTTTTCTTTTCCCAAAACCCCCCTTGTAAAAAAGGGGTAGGTCTTTTTCGCCGGCAAAAACGGTATATACTTTTAAATTAAAGTTGATAATGAGGGTTTTTCAGGGCGGCAAAAAAAACTTCATTTTTTCGGGGTTCCTTTGTGGGTGCAAAGTTTCGCCAAACATTGGGATCATCAGGCTAAAATGGAGATATATGTTTAAAAAAATAAAAAAAATATAAAAAACAAACATCTAAAAAAAAAAAAAAAAAAATAATCCTTATTTTCTATAAAAATAAAAACATAATTAAAAAACTTTGAAGGTATGCTGCTAGGTTGGAGAGGAGAATGGACAACAATAATAATGTGCATTTTTTGCCTATGAGGCGATCGGAACAAGAGTCGGACGATGAAAAAAGTTCGTGATAAACAAGGTTTTTTAAATGATGGGTTTTTTAGGTTATAGCTAAACATACCCCCCGAGTTTCGGTTTCTTTTTCCGGAGGCAAGCGCGAAACCGGGGCGGAAAATGGGGATTATAAACCCGTAAAAATGCTTATTTAGTCCCTTTTTTTTTTTTTTTTTTTGTGTGTGTGTGTGTGTGTGTGTGTTTTTGTGTGGGGGCCTACGCGCCGTTAGGAGTGACCCCAGGGGTGGGATGGTAGGCTCTGAAGGTTGCTTGAGGGTGGTACTGCCCATTTACAGCTTTTTTTAAGAATCACTTTTTCCCCCAAAAAAATCCCGAAAATGCCCCAACCCCTGTCCACCCACGGAATGGGTAAATGGGGTAAATAGGGGTTTTGACCCTTTCCCCGGGGGGGGTTCGGCCCCAACCCTAGTAGGAAGAGGAAGGAGGGGAGTGAGATCAGCGAGTTGGGGAGTCACCCGGATGCTGTTTTGGGTTAGTGAGTGAGCCTGCACTATCTTGTCAGCTGATGGTTGTTGGGACAGGTTTTACGACAAAACACGTCACAATGCCTTCCCCCTTCTTCCTTCTCCTCCGTACTCCAGAAAAAACAGTCCACAAACGTCATGGTTTAAATTATAAAGGAGTATTTTTTGGAAGTAGTAAGGAACGGCGGGGGGGTAAGGAAGGTGCTACTTATTTTGAGGTGTTTCCTATCTTTTGCGACACGGGTGCTCCTGTAGAGAAAAACAAAACAAAAAGAAAAAAAAAAAAAAAAAACTACAACAAGTTACTAAGCCTATTTTAATACATACTAAGCAGGAAGGAAGGAAGAGGTCCCTACGTCTCTTATGGGAGGCTGGGAGCAGAGGGGGTTTGCGTCAAGAATATGTCAAGCCGGCACGAGCTTGACAGACGACCACAAGTGATATAAGAGAAAGGGCACAAGAAAAAGAAGAAGTCTCCCAATGGCGTTTGGTGACCGAGTTCGATCCTGATGAGGGGCGTTTAAAACATTAAAAATTTTTTTACCCTTTAGTGGCTAAGAAACCCAACGCTGCCCATTAACTCTACCTTTGATTGAGGCATCAGGGCACAGGGGGCGGCAAAGAGCCTCTAACACAGGGTCACATAGAAAATTTTGTCTGCAACCCCCACGGGAAGGGCCCAACCATCATAGCTCTCAAGTTAACCCAGGCTTACCATCCCACTCCCGGAGGTTACGCCCAACGGCGCTGAGGCACACACACAACACAAAAAAAAAAAAAAAAAAAAAAAAAAAAAAAAAAACGTGAAACTCGGGGATATAATGCGCGGGAAAGCCGGGATGATAAGACTTTAGGACTCAGCGCGTAAACTCGAGGATCGCCGAAACTCGCATAGCGTGAACCGTGAGGGTAGGGTAGTCGGCAAGATGAGCGCAAATATGTGGCTGACCTAATTGTGAGTATAAAGGTTTTTTTAATGTTGATTATATTGATGGTACGGGCCATATTATATTCAGAAACTGCCGGATTGACATCTTGTCATACTTGAGCAGTTTTGTGCTAGAGGCGAAATCCAAGATGTGGCCATCGAATCTGGGAAATCTATTTTTCCTTCATCTCTTCGTAACTATATGAGATAGAACACACACGAATGAAAGGTCCTTTTATATGTTTTAGGCATCAAAATTACAATGCAGACATTATTTATCAATAAAACAACACAAAAAAACAGATGGCGCATAAATGTGTTTTTCATGCAGAAAATTGACTGTCTAAAACAAGCCATTGCTACATCGGCATTGTAAAAGTGGTTCAGTATGGGTAGTATACTTGTGTACCATATTCGCGATTGTGCTGCTGACGTGTGAGGGGTGTCGTTAGGGTGCTAGTCGTGCGGGGATTTCCCCCGACGTTGTTCCCCAGACGTGTTTGTTGCGCTGAGCGGCGCCGGCGCGGGCGGGGTGAAGGCAGGTGCGCTAGGGACTTGGGAAAGGTACGGACGGTGTGGGTGGCGCTGATGTGTCTGTCAATAAGCAGCCGATGTCTCAAGTAATAATCGTGTTAACTGAGTGTTAGTAAGACATATTACATTCAGACAACTGACAGGCGACATCTTGTCACAATGAGAACTTTTGCGGGAGCATAATTCAAGATGACCGCCACCAATTTGGGGATATAAATTTCACCTCGTATCTTGTATAGATGAGCTAGAAACGTGACTAAAAGGCCTATTTATATGTTTAGGCATAAGGAATCAATGACGCTATGATTTTTAAATTGAAACACAAAACAATCAAGATAGCGCCATACAAATACATGTGTAGTTAAGTTTATAACGAAATATTTGTTTTGTTTCTAGGTATTTCCAATGGTACTCGTGCGGTGCGGTGTGACTTCGTAAGTCATGGGGGGGGACCTAGTGAGTGCTTCTTCAAATGCGAGGTTTTGCGGTGATGAAAGCCAGGAAAAAATGATCGAGTCTGGACTGAGAATAATTGAAAACCATCATCAAGTGCAGCAAAATATTCTCGACGGTAAACATCAAGACTTGAGGACTATGTGCAAGAGGATCGTGACTTCACTGTGAAAATGCCATAAGAGCTGTGTAGTACATACATCCAAACTCAGATACAGAGACATCTCAAAAGAGCAAAAACAAAATGAAGGACTTCTGTGATTCCCCCGAAGAAAACACGACTTTCATGTGCTCCTCAAGTTTCAGCTTCAGAACAATGTTTATTCGGTGGGGGAGGAATGTACGTGATAAAAAGATACAAAGAATCCTGCCTCGGTGGAAGCCAGCATACGGTGTTGTGAATTGCACGAAAAGGAGAGAAATCGCTTGAACGCAGTATCTGCTAGAAGCATGTGATTACAGGATGACGAGGTGGGGCCACCCTGTGAGAGTGCGCATACCGGGAGCCCTCAGTGACTACACGCAGCAGACGCCACGATCCATGTCTATGCAGATGCAAGTTTACAGGGACAGAGAGCACTTACATGTGCTGCAGGCCAGACATCAAACTCTGCTAGAGGTGGATGATGATCTCGAACTTTTGATTCGAGAGACTCAAGGAAGACCCAAAGCGCATTTGGAAACTCCGTGGAAATGTTCAATGCTTACAGTGGATATGGGGCAGCAAAACTCTCCCGTGTGAGTCTGGTAAAAAACAGTCTTTCTGAAGTGTGTGGGGAGGACCGTCTGTGCTAAAGTTCTCCTGGCATAGCAAGGATCCTAATCTTCCGTATAGTATAGCATCACAGTACTGAAACTGGTTGATGAGAGGACGTGGTCTCTGGATGTCGCTTGGACCAAGTCACAGAAAATCACGAAGGAAGTTAAGGAGATTTCCAAAGGATAAACTTCAGCTACGAAACCAAATGAACCGTGATTATAGCAGCAGAATCCGTAAGCGAAAACCAGCTTGGTCTACTGCTAAGTTGTTCCTAATTAGACAAGACTCTGCTGCCATTCTCATTGCTCAAATCATCACAAACGCACTGCATAATCACCCAAACCAGTCTTCAGATTGATCTTGGAGTAGTGATTCGGGGGACTCTAAGAAACTCATAAATCTTTTGGCGTACATGCTCTTATGACGAAAATATTGCGTTGCAAGAAAATCAGCTGCATGGTCAGGCGCAGAAGAAATTTGATTTGTCAGGCATATCAGGATGCGATGCTGGATTGATCCAAGTAGGTAGCCGACAATTTGATGCAGACATATCGTCTCAAAATGGCAAACGGTCCACTCATCTTTGGCAGTAGTACTCTTCACACCAAAGGAGCAAGATGCATGTCTTTGCCCAACAGGAAACTATCAAGCACATCAAGAAATTTGAGATGCCAAAGTCAGTAGAGTTTCAACTTTGCAAATCGAAAGATTTCAATGGATCGAAAAATCCTGCATTACCCCAGGAGGCCGCCAGAAAATATGGGCTTTCACTGAAGAGCATGCTCAAGAAAGCATTCGGCAAGACAAAGAGCTGACAAACCAGACACAGCCTTATGAGGACATCATACAAAGATCGATGCCCCGAGTACAATGGGTACAACACAGCCAACAGTCGCCAAGAAGGCATCTCACCCAACCAAAAAAACAAAAGCTGTGATCTGCACTGATCGATATGACTCGTTCGATCCTGGACACGATGATACGGCCCGGGACAGGCACAACATCTCACACACGCCGACCATGACGTGGCGGTGCTTTGTATAGTCAATAACCTGGTAGTTGGTACTTGCAAAGTGTCTAGATAGGATGAAAAGCTATCCATCTTATCACACAGAGACATGCCAGGAATTGGTGTTTTCACATGCGACTTGCAACTGTACGTGTGGCTCGTCACGTAATGTGGAATACCCAGGACTGAGCTATTGCACATAACTTCGACTGCCCAAATGTCATCATGCGGATCGGAGGAATGCTTCTCTCTATGAGTTTTTGTCGGCATCCGTTGGTACTTTGATGGCTTAAAGCGGGACTTGCGAAGTAATGAGTGCTGTGTTTGGAGGAGTGCCGAAGATGTTGTCTGGTAAGAAGTTTCATCAAAAACGTGAGGGCGCGCTACGACGTTGTTGAGGAAAGTACTGAGGAGTATCATAGAACAAAACTCCAATTACACGGCAAGCATGATCTGATGAGCATATTGGAAGAACTTGCCAGCAGAAGTAATGATGAACAATTAATGATGGACAAAATTGATGCTTCGCTGCCCTCGGGATACGCAGGACAACAAAATCATGGCGCTTGCTATGGACAGGAACAACAGTGACCGATGTCAATGAACGACTCAGTGTTTGGGCAAGCAAAACAGACAAAGGGTATAACAACAACACCAAAAATTATGCTCTCAACCCACCGACCAGAGAGAGCCTTCAAGGAAAACGTTGGATGAAACGTGATAATATCAAGCATCCATATGGAGCGCCGTGAAATCCCGGATCACCAGAAAAACTGGACATGAAAAATATGGATGAAGAAAGATGAAACCAACAGTCATTGTAACCTGACGCAGTCCCGGATTCAGTCAGCTGCACCAGATGCTGTATTGCGAATGACAGATGCTGGATGCGAGAGTGACAACACCATGTCGTTCATATAGATGTGGTTGCCGAGTAGTGCCAATCTGTGTGCTACCATGTTGCTTGTGCTGTCACGATGGAATTTTGTTGCAACACAAAGCTTTGTGACTTGTGGACGTGATTACAATGTCGACCAAAAAAAAAATCGAATATATGGTCTGGGCTAATGAAGATGATTATCGGTAAATCGGACCCTGCTGAACTCGAATCTGATGTTCAATTAACCTCTATCACGTCCAGTTTGAGAACCAGACGCAATCATGAAACAAATATGGGTAAAATCAGCAGATAGGTTTAGCCAATATTTTCATTTTAAACTTCTTAATCTTTTCTTCTCAAGCCATTTAGGGCAGTGCGTGTTTTTGAGTTCAGTGTGGTTGTGACAGTGAGCAGGGGAGGGTGTGCGCGCGCGTGATTGGCGAGGGGTTAGCAGGATGTGTAGTAATTTTTACTACTGATAGGACAGCTATTGACATATGTTTAAACATTTTATTTTTCTTTGGCAGATATGATGTGTTGGATTTAGTGGAGTCCTAATTTTAGTTGGTTTACCTATATAGTACTTGTACCGGGCTTGGTGGCGCGCCGATAAACTGATGTGAATGATCGGACAGTTTTTGCTTACATATGTGGAAATTTACCCCTGGACAGCTGAAGAAACCCTCTTACAAAAAAAATGTTAAAGCAGCTATCTGCATTACTTCAAGTGCCATAAGGTAAATCAAGATAAGAAGTGGGACCCTCACGTAGATGCACCCCTGGTGAACCACTTGAAGGAATGGATGTGTGGGCAAAAACGCCATCAGGCATGGCATTTCGATCCCAATGGGTTTGGCGTGAACAAAAAGGGATCACAGTACTGACTGCTATTCTGCCTTCACTAACATCAAAGGATATTCAGTAAAAATCGAGCTAAAATAAGGAGCCTGAAGTACCTTCTTCACATCAGGGACTTTGCCCCACAGGGTCCTGATCTCCCAGTTCCAAATGTTCCAAATTGACAAGTGCTACTAAGTGAATCAGATTCGATACGAGGAGGATAATCCCAGGGATACAGACTTTCAAGAAAATGGCAGACAACAGAGAGCCAAAATTTCATCAGTCAGGAAATGCACATGACCCTGCTAGGGACTAGATATACCCAAGGAGAAAAGTGAAGACTTGGATCTATCTCAAGAATGGAATTTGCTACAAGAAGGAGTTTCTCATCACTACGTTTACGTCGTAGACATAAAAAAACTTTCAAAGATTTTCCAAGATGGAAAACAACAAGCTCTGATTACTGCTTTGATGTGACCACATCATGAACAAATTGTGCGTCTCACACTGTGATAAGAGTGAGTGGCGGCTCGTTCATAGATGCAGGAAAAAACACGCTAAAGGCCGTTTTCTGCATCAAGAAATAAGCTTCCGAGTGTTCCGATTGCGTTATGGCCATGAAATGAGTGAAACTTATGAACTATGAAGACGTGTTATTGCTGTTAAATGAAGAACATCAGTGGAATCTGGGTGGACCTGAAGGTAATCTCCTTGCTTCTAGGACTCCAGTAAGGTTACACTAAGCACATGGTTTTCTTGTTTGTGGGGGACTCTAGAGCGGACAGGCAAAACAGTACAAACAAAAAGGACATGGCAGCACGACGAAAAGATCACCTGGCAGGTTAAACTGTATGTTACAAACCTCTTGTGACAGTGAAAAGGTGTACTTACCTCCATTGCATCTGAAAACTTGAGTTAATGACAAATTTTTGTGAAGGCATGGATCAAAATGGTGCTGCTTTCAGTATTTGTTAGCCAAGTTGAACGCACTGTATCTTAAGCCAAAGTAAAAGCAGGTGTTTTCAATGGCCCTCAAAATCGTCAACTACTCAATGAGGACTTGGTAAAGAGCCTAAAAACTAGCCCTGGAAAAAAGCTGCTTGGAATAGCTTTTGGCTGTTATAAATAATACCTAGGTAATGTCGAGCATCGAATTTATAAGGAACTTGTAAACTGACATGTTTGAAGAGTTTACCATGCGCTTGGGGGCTCGGATGTCACTTCAAAATCCACTTTTTCCATTCACATTCTTATTTTCAAACGAATCTTGGCGCGGTCAGTGAGAGACAGGGGGAACGTGTCCACCAGACATTGCCACCATGGAAACCCGAGAATACCAAGGCCGATTCAGTTCCCAACATGGAATAGGGGACTATTGCTGGACGTACAACGTGAGAGTAACATAATTAAGTATAATTTTGGCCAGTATGTACATTAGGTCCTAATAAAGCCGCAGGCACCACAGATTAATTAAGAGTAATATATATTAAACTTAGGGGGATTGTTTCGATAAATTATATAAGTATATATCACGTATATAATTAATATAGCTATTAAATTTAAAATGCCCGATATATCAAAAAAACTATACGGCTAGAGAAAAAAAGCAATGCCATTTTTAAATCAGCAGCGAAAATGCTTTCAACCCAAACAAGAACTCAGAACCCATTCTTTGGTGCCGACCAGTGTTATCAGCAGAAAAATCAAAAATCAATATCTTACGTTAACAGAATACAATGTTTTCAGTGATTAAAACCAACAAGTGTGTCATGTGATTTAACCAGAAATTAACTCATGCGTCGTTGCAGTAAATGCAAAATAATATACAAATAAGCGTTTATTTTATTAATAATACCACACAGACCTTGCCAATCCATGCTAGTGCATGTCATTAATCAGATCTAGTAATGGCTATTGCGAAAGTAAATTTTCTGCAATAGAAAACACATTTATGGCGGCCATCTTGTTTTTTGTGTGTTTTATTGATATAATAATGGCTGCATTGTAATCTTGATGCCTGAAAACATATAAAAGGACCTTTCATTCGTGTTTCTATCTCATATAGTTACGAAGATATGAGGAAAATAGATTTTCCCAGATTCGATGGCGACCATCTTGGATTTCGCCTCCTAGCACAAACTGCTCAAGTATGACAAGATGTCATCCGGCAGTTTCTGAATATATATGCCCTTACCATCAATAATCAACATTAAAAAAACTTTATACTCCAAAATGAGGTCCCATGGTACTTCTGCCAGACTAAACTAGTTAAATACAACTAGGTAAATACACACACACACACACACACACACACACACGTAACATTCACCACCACTGTTACAGAACCTAAAATTACGTGCCCAGTTTCGCGAAGCCACAAAATTCAAACTCGGCCACTAACCCCCCCCATAAACCCCCCTCCTCCCACAACCCCCCCCCCACAACCCCTCCACCTCACCGTAACCTCATTTCACTCCCTTTCAACCCCCTACACTCATCTCCACTAACCTCAACATCTCCATAACAGCCTCTTCTCTACTTCCTATATACTCCTATTATCTCCACTCATCTCCTATAGTTTCTTCTTTCACTCCTATGTAAACTACGTCACTATCAGCGACTTTCTATTAGGAACTGAAAACCTACGAAAATTTGCTTTGATATCCTTCCTGGTTACCGAGTGAACAGTGAAGTTGAAAACAGACGCTTCAACTTTGGAGCCCTTGTGCAACAGGCCGATATTCCGTGCGCAATCCAGATTTACAGTGGTCTACGGCCATGAGTTTTAATTTCCAGGACTGAAAAAAACTTGTGATACGTGTTACAGCCTGGTGTTAAATGCTGCATCAACACTAGCAGACGATAGGTGGCGTTATTGACGCCAACCTGCCGAGGCGGAAGTTGCCACGGAACGGCTCCCACCAGTCTTGGTAGCAGACTCATATAGAGTCTAAACTTGTTATACGTGTGACAGCCTGGTGGTAAATGATACATCAATACTAGCAGATGATACATCAACACTAGCAGACGATAGGTGGTGCTGTTGGTGCCAATCTGCCGAAGCGGAAGTTGCCGCGGAATGGCTCCCGCCAGTGTCGGCGGCAGTTTCATTCCAACATTCGTCTTGGAAGACGCATGAGTATTTTTCAGGGTATTTTTTAGGAAAAAAAGTGTCTTAAAAGCCGTAAAATACAGTAGGTAGCCGAAGTTGGCGCTGACGGACTATGCAGGTAATGCATGCAGGCCTCGATTCAGTCTCACGGTCCAATCGATTTGACAAGTAATCATCCCAGCGATACCCCATGATTCTGTGAAGACACTTATTACCAAAGGCATCGATTCGTCTCTTCAAGTCGCTATTTGGCATCCATGTTTCACAACCACAGAGTTAGACAGGGATCACAAGCGACTTGAAGATCCGGATCTTTGTCCTTCTGCACAGGTACCGACAATGCCAAATACTCTTGCTGAGTGAGCCCATAACACCGTGGGCTATATCAATCTGCCGTAAGACTTCTTGAAGCGACCCGCCGTCATTATGGGCTGCGCTACCAAGGTATGTAAAACTTTCCAAGACCTCAATGTCCTCGCCGCACGCATGAACAGACTGTATTGTTTCATCTAGTAAGCCTCCAAACACCTGGACCTTGGTCTTAAGCCAGGAGACCTCAAGTCCCAAAGGCTTTGCCTCCTCGTGCAGCACCTAGAGAGCCATCATCGGGACCTCCACCGACTCAGCAAAGAGTACTGCATCCTCGGCAAAAACAAGATCAGTGATCTTGTTGTTGCCGAGGGATGCTCCACAATCACTTTGATCTACAACTTTGCCCAGTACCCAGTCCATACAAGTGTTAAAAAGTGATGGGGCAAGGAAGCACCCTTGCCTCACTCAAGTATTCACCAGAAAGAAGCTGGATACACCTCCCCCACACTTCACTGCACTCTCAGTCCCAGAGTACAGACTAGTCATCAAACCAATTGTCCTTGCAGGAATTCCGCGAAGATACAGAAAATCCCAGATTGAATCACGATGTACTGCAGGCTGCAGGCTTTTTTAAGATAGAGAACCATAGAGTAGACACTGGGGTCGGGGTAAGGGAAACTTGCGACACTAGGAGGAGTTTCAGAAGGCAGGGAACTAAAGTGATTCGTAAGAAGAGAGAGAGGAGGGGTTTAGTTAAAGATAAAGGGAAAATGGACACAAATAATTGAGGAGTTCCTTGAAGGTCTACTATACAAACTGTAGGAGTATTTTAAACAAGATAGATTTCCTGAGAGGAATAAATAGTGTAGAGGATTTTGATATAATAGCATTAACAGAAACATGGTTGGATATGTCAGGAAACGTATTTGATCCGGAAGTCGAGATAGCTGGGTATAAGTTATTTCACAAGGACAGAGTTGGCAGGTGAGGTGGAGGAGTTGCGCTTTATGCAAGAGATGCATTGCAGTGTTGTGTTAATAATGTTATAAAAACAGATGACAGCATAGAGTCTATATGGGTAGAGGTTACGGAGGGAACTGAGAAAATGGTTTTGGGTGTAGTGTATAGGCCTCCAAACTTATGTAAAGAGGATTCAGCTCCTATATGGGAAGAAATAAACAAGGCCTGCAGATATAATCGACTATGCATAGTGGGAGATTTTAATCTTAGGAATATAGACTGGGATTTAATCATAGGTGACAGCGACACAGATGAATTGTTAAATATAATACAGGATAACTTCCTAAGTCAAGCAATCAAGGAGCCTTCTAGAGGAGATAATATTCTAGATCTATTGCTGACAAATAGAGACGATTTAATTACATATGTGGAGGCCGGTGGAAAGTTAGATAATAGCGACCATTATGAGATCAGATTTAGCTTAAAATGGGAAGTTGGAAAATTAAGTGGCAATAAACATAGCATACAGGGAGGTCCCGAAGATACGAGCAATTAGGTTCACCTGGCATACTCGTAAAGCGATATCTCATATAACGAAACACATAACTAATGGTAAAATATAGGTTTGGTTCCAGGACCCCATCAATTAAAAAAAAAAAAAAAAAAAAAAAAAAAAAAAGACATGTTTTTCAAGCTAAAATAAACTATAGCAAACACAACAAACACACAGCGTCTATATTCGAGACCACCGAGAGACAAGGCCTGGTGGATCGCCCGTGACGTCACACCATAAGGATACAACCCGCTCCGCTCCCCATACAAGTTTACCTACCTAATATAATGTTTATCAGTATAAAAGATATACTGTTATCTTCGGAAATGTTTGTTCTATAATATTATCAAATAAAAAACCGTAAAACACACAAAGAAAATGCCATTATGAGACTTTCAAGAAATATGCATTAACTTAAACTCTTCGCCATTTAATATTTTGCTCGCAAACATTTTACATGGAGAATATCAATAGAAGCGGAGTTTAATTAGCTTTCCATTGATATATTTCGTTTAGTGATAAATGAATTAGCGCCATGCATAAATTAGCGTTAACTAAATATAAAAAATCATGAAATCGGGTAATTTCCTACCTAATAATTATATGTTTATCAGTATAAAATATATACTGTTATCTTCGGAAATGTTTGTTCTATAATATTATCAAATAAAAAACCGTAAAACACACTAAAAAAATGCCATTATGAGACTTTCAAGAAATATGCATGAACTTAAACTTTTCGCCATTTAATATTTTGTGAGCAAATGTTTTACATGGAGAATATCAATAGAAGCGGAATTTAATTAGCTTTCCATTGATATATTTCCTTTTCTGATAAATTAATTAGAACCATGCATAAATTAGCGTTAACTAAATAAATAACATCATGAAATCGGTAAATTACCCGATTTCATGATGTTATTTATTTAGTTAACGCTAATTTATGCATGGTTCTAATTAATTTATCAGAAAAGGAAATATATCAATGGAAAGCTAATTAAATTCCGCTTCTATTGATAGTCTCCATGTAAAAAGTTTTTTCACAAAATATTAAATGGCGAAAAGTTTAAGTTCATGCATATTTTTTCAAAGTCTCATAATGGTATTTCTTTAGTGTGTTTTACGGTTTTTTATTTGATAATATTATAGAACAAACATTTCCGAAGTTAACGGTATATATTTTATACTGATAAACATATATTAGGTAGTAAATTACCCGATTTCATGATTTTTTATATTTAGTTAACGCTAATTTATGCATGCCGCTAATTCATTTATCACTAAACGAAATATATCAATGAAAAGCTAATTAAACTCCGCTTCTATTGATATTCTCCATGTAAAATGTTTGCGAGCAAAATATTAAATGGCGAAGAGTATAAGTTAATGCATATTTCTTGAAAGTCTCATAATGGCATTTTCTTTGTGTGTTTTACGGTTTTTTATTTGATAATATTATAGAACAAACATTTCCGAAGATAACAGTATATCTTTTATACTGATAAACATTATATTGGGTAGGTAAACTTGTACGGGGAGCGGAGCGGGTTGTATCCTTATGGTGTGACGTCACGGGCGATCCACCAGGCCTTATCATCTCGGTGGCCACGCTATATTACCCACACTGCACTACCTATTCTGTAGAAAAAGCATTCTGAAAGAGAAAATAGCACACAAAATAACATAACTGCACATTAATTAAACATAAAACATGCATAACAAGCAAAAAAGACGTTGTACTGTAGGGGACGCCGCGTGATACAAGAGAAGGTAGTGTAGCGGTCCCAAGGTTGGGGCCTCACACCTGCTAATTACCCCTAAAGGTCAGGCCACGCCATATGCTTCATTACCCTTCAGGTCACGCCTTGCTAGGGGTGACCTGACTGCAGTCCCAAGGTTGGGGCCAGTCACCTGCTAATTACCCCTAAATGTCAGGCCGCGCCATATGCTTAATTACCCTTCAGGTCATGGCTTGCTAGGGGTGACCTCACTGGGGTCAACCAAATCCCCCTTTGTCCAGCCCGGGAGTGGTAGGGTGCGCATTTTGAACTTAATAATTTTACTAACCCCAGTTTGAATGTCGTATCATTGGATTTTTGATCTCGTATATTGAAAATGGACCCTAATTTACACATCTCGTATCATCGGATTCTCGTATACCAAATGCTCGTCTAACGGGACCTCCCTGTACCTACTTTCAGAAAGGCCAATTATGCAGGATTAAGAAGACACCTGGAGGTTATTAATAAGAGGTGTTGGATGGAGGGGAAGAAATTTTCCCAGGGTAAGGACAGGGCGATGACAGCTGGAAAGGCCAATTATGAAGGATTAGGAAGGCACCTTGAGGTAATTAGAGCGGTTAGACATGGAAGTGAGGTCGGGGCTGAGGAGGATTATACCTTATTTGTAAGGAATATAATTGACGGACAGAAAAGAAATATTCCTTATAGGGAAATAAGGTCCAGAAAGAGTGATCCAAAATGGATGACCACTAATTTAAAACACAACATTGGAATAAAAAGAAACAGTTATTTAAGGTTCAAGGCAGGATTGGTAAGCAAAGAAATGTATAACATGATGGTAAGGACAGTGAAGAAATTAACTCGAGTTGCTAAGAACAATTATGAGATTAAAGTAGCAGGACAGGCGAAAAGTGACCCAAAGGGGTTCTATCAGGTATATAAAACCAAGACAAGGGAATTAGTTGGGCCGTTAAGGTCAGGACAGGGTTAGGTCTTAAATACGGATGAGGATATGTGTAAAAGTCTAAATGACTATTCCTTAAGCGTTTTTACTGAGGAGGATACACAGACGGGTTTTTTTTTTTTTTTTTTTTTTTTTTTTTTTTTTTTTTTTTTTTTTTTTTTTTTTTTTTTTTTTTTTTTTTTTTAACATATGTGCCTATAGCGCCTGTAGGCAGTGGTGACCCAGGGCTCGGATGGTAGGCTCTGGAGGTTCACTTGAGGGCTCTGATGGTTGGTCCTCGCCCGTGGTGGCGCAGGCAGGATTCTTATAGTGACGCCTGTGATTAGAGGCTCATGCCGCCCCCCTGTGTCCTCCGATGCACTCGCAATCGAAGGTAGAGTTGATGGGCAGGGCATGTGGGTGTTCTTAGGCCACTCGACGGTGCAGAAAGGTTTTGGTTTTCTTCGGGGATCGAACTCGGGTTACCGAGAACGCCAGTCGGAGACGCTAACCACTCTGCTACCGCCTCCCCTCCGTTCACCTGATAGTGAACAGATGTTCAAAGGAAGCGATGAGGAGAAACTCAAAGATATTGTGATAACTAGGGAAATGGTGGAAGAGGGTATAGATAAAATGAAGAATTTTCAATCGCTAGGACCAGATGAAGTGTATCCCAGGGTATTAAAGGAATGCAAGGAGGTTGTTAGTGAGTCGTTAGTCACATTTTTAGGAAATCAGTTGAGATAGGCGATGTGCCATTATTGTGGAGGAAAGGAAATGTTGTTCCCATATTTAAGAAGGGAGACAGAGGACTAAAGTCAAATTATCGACCCGTAAGTCTAACGTCGGTGGTGGGTAAATTATTGGAATCTATTATTGCAAAAAACATTAGAGAGCACTTAGATAAACATAGTTTGATCAATGATTCACAACATGGATTCACCAAGGGTAGGTCATGTCTCACCAATTTATTGAGTTTTTATAGGAAAGTTTATGAGACGGTAGATAATTATAAGGATTATGATATAATATATCTGGACTTTAGTAAGGCATTTGACAAAGTACCACACGAGCGACTCTTAAATAAGGTTAAGGCTCATGGAATAGATGGGAAGGTTCTTCATTGGATCAGAGCTTGGCTAACTTGGCTAACTTGGCAACAAAGGGTTACAATTAATGGTTCTAAATCCGAATGGGGACTGGTGACAAGTGGAGTTCCACAAGGGTCCGTTTTGGGTCCATTACTATTTTTGATTTACATCAACGACTTGGATAGTGGGATTAGCAGTGATATCAGCAAGTTTGCTGATGATACTAAGGTAGGTAGGATCACAGTCTGATGTAAACATATTGCAGGGAGACTTAGATAAACTTAACGAGTGGGCAGTCAGATGGCAGATGGAATTAATATTGATAAGTGCAGCGTTATGAATGTTGGTAGAAAAAACTCTGGTAATAGATACACCATAAGCAATGTATCGCTGAAAAGATCAGAAGATGAAAAAGATCTTGGAGTGAGGGTGAGCCCAGACCTCCGACCTAGGAAACAATGTATTGAGGCCAGAAATAGAGCTAATAGAGTACAGGAGAACCTCGTTTATCCGGCACCCGCGGGGGGGAGCGCATGCCGGATAACTCATTTTGCCGTTGTTTTGAGAGTTACTCTTATGGAATCGCCCAAAATCCCTTTTTTTTTTTTTTTTTTTTTTTTTTTTTTTTTTTTTTTTTTCCCATCACAAGGAACCGGCCAAGGGCACAACAAAAATGGGTAACACAAAGCCCGCTTAGTTGCCAGTCCCTATAAAGAAGACAGTAAGAGAATAAAATAAAAAAGAGGGGTGAGCCAATTTAGTTCGGGAGGTGTCTTGTTACTCTTCTTTTGAAAAGATGTAAGTCATAGGAAAGTGGAAAAATAGAAACAGGAAGAGAGTTCCAGAGTTTATCAGTGGAAAAAAGAAAAAAAAAGAAAAAAAAAAAAAAAAAAAAAAAAGCCTGGGACGATTAGTGCCGTTGTTTTGAGGCTGCCGTTGTTTTAAATGCCGGTTAAACGAGGTTCTCCTGTATTATGATTCATTACCAGAAGTGTTAAAAGTAGAAGTGCGGAAGTTATTCTAAAGCTTTATCTGGCTCTAGTCAGGCCTCACCTAGACTATGCGGTTCAGTTTTGGTCTCCATATTACAGGATGGATATAGCCTTGTTAGAATCAGTGCAGAGAAGGATGACCAAAATGATACAAGGGATGCATAACTTTAGTTATGAGAAGAGATTGAAGTTATTAAAATTACACTCACTCGAGAGACACAGAGTAAGGGGCGATCTGATAGAAGTTTTTAAGTGGATAAAGGGATTTAATAAAGGAGAGGTAGGAAAAGTTCTTACGGCTTTTAACCAGGGTAGAACAAGAAGTAAAGGATTCAAGCTGGAAAAGCGTAGATTTAGAAAGGAAATAGGGAAAAACTGGTTCACAAATAGGGTGGTGAATGAATGGAATGGTCTCAGTAGACAGGTAGGTAGTGCGGAGTCATTAGGGAGCTTTAAAGAGGGGTTGGATAGGTTCATGGATGGGGATGAAAGGTGGATGTTGGTAGTGTTAGGTGACAGGAACTACCATGTGTAGGCCACGCGGCCTCTTGTAGCTTCCTTATTTTTTTAGGTTATGTTCTTATGTTCTTATGTATACTGAGTTAAACGCCTTCTTGAGATCAACATAGGCTGCAAGGATCCCCTGTTGAAACTCATGTCGGTGTTCCACCAGGACACATTAAATCAGGAATCATAAAAACAACATACATTTAACAGCATTTTATTTACCTTTTTGAGGATGATAAGGGGCTTAGGATGATGGATATTTTTTGAGGCTTATGTGGAGGGTTAGGGCTATGTTCAAGAACTTATTGCAATCCATTGCATCGGGAGACTGCATTCAAGAATCATTGTGTATACCCGACGCGTCAAGTTGAACTGCACTATGCTCTGGCCTTATTTTCCATCATATTTCTTACTAGACCATTACAGATGAATTTTTAACATAATCGAGAGTAAGATATTATATTATGGTCACACAAGTCATATTTAAGATCAAATTAGATGCAGGAGGCCTTATATGGGTGTGATAATTGATGAGGAGGCCGTGGCGACCACCATCACCACCACCACCACTAGGTGGTAGTGGTCGCCCCATTGGCTGGTGGTGGCGACACGCTAAGTGTACTCACATGCATCGCTTAAGCCCATTTTTTTTCTAAATCAACACCTTAGATGAGTGGCAAACACTAACAAAGCAATTATTTATGTGGCAGAAATTATAAATTATGCTGATAAAAGGAATTAAATAAGTGTGAAATAGTCAAAACGCTGATGCTGCCTTGGACACGTCTGTGTTAGTACGCCAGTACATCTCTCAACATGTCAAGCCGTTGACAATGTTTCTTAAATATCCGACGCGTCAGGTTACGACGGTCGGGATAAAACAACGCACCAGGACTCGACGAGCATTCTTGCATATAGCCTTTAGTGACCATCACTACGAGCCTGTAACTCATCCAGGATTTTGTCAGTCCTAGCACTAGTGAAGCCCTCAAAGTCAGATGGGTCGTTTCAACCTTTTCAATCAACTGCACAATTTCTAATTTCTGAGCATAGGTCAAGTTCTTCATTTTCTTAACTGCTCGTGCAGGTGTCACAGCTTTGCATGGACCAATTCTGGGAGGACGTGGTCGGGGTAAGTCGGAAATTATTGTATCACAAATGGTTTACACATGGCTATCATTTAACTCTGAGGTTCACACTACAGTACCCTCCCGAGTTTTGCGCTTGCTTTCTTCCGAAGGCATAGCACTAGCGCTAGCGCTAAACTCGGGGATTGCGAATCTCGGGTATTGAAAACACTGAAAAAATGCTTATTTATTCCCGTGCGAGGTGTAACGTATTTTACGGCTTAGACTTTCTCCCCCCCCCAAAAACCTGAAAATGCCCCGAGCCCCTGTCCACCCAGCAGTGAATGGGTACCGGGTGTTAGCCGCGGGTTTGTGACCCGCCTCCCGGGGTGGTGGCTCTGGCCAACACTAGAGGAGAGGAGAGGAGGAGGAGGAAGAGGAAGAGAGGAGATGACCTACGGATCGATACTTGATCTTGATCTTGATATTACAGGTGGCCTATTCTTCATAGGACTTTGAACCGGCTGCTCCTGTAGAGATAAACACAAACAAAAGGAAAAAACTAAACAAAATTACATACAAGCTATACTTAGCCTAATATAATACTATACTAAGCGGTAGAGGTCACAAGAAGAAGAAGAAGTCTACCGAGAAAATTGGTAGTTATTACTAGAAAATCTGTTTATTTACCGTATTTTACGGCTTATAAGACGCTGCATCTTGGAAGACGCACCCTGATTTTGGAGAAAGAAAATTAAAAGGAAAAAAAATCTAACATACTAAAACATCTCTTGTCTAAAGGTACACACAAACCTCGATTTCCCGGACCTCCATTTCCCGGATATCGGATTTGCCAGACAAAATCCGAGTTCTGGGGATATGTCAGAGTCCCGGACAATTATTATTTTTATTTTTTTTCTCGTTGAAATGCCTGGTCCTGTTCGTAAATTGACAAAGTGGTCCGGCGGTCCGAGCGTCTCCTGTCACCCCTGGTCAGTGTCCGCGCCTCCCGCCAGGTGGCAGCATGCTCAGCAGTCGTATGGTTTACATTTGGGCACACGACACTCACGGTTCACCTGCACCGCCTCCGTCAGTCCCCTGACTCCCACTGCCCCTGGTGCAGGAACATCTCTTGAGACTTGAACACTTTCTGCTGCCTCCCGCCAGGTGGCAGCATGCTCAGCGGTCGTATTGTTTATTTACATTTGGGCACACGACACTCACGGTTCACCTGCACCGCCTCCGTTAGTCCCCTGACCCCCACTGCCCCTGGTGCAGGAACGTCTCTTGAGACTTGAACACTTTCTGCTGCCTCTCGCCAGGTGGCAGCATGCTCAGCAGTCGTATTGTTTACATTTGAGCACACAACACTCACGGTTCACCTGCACCGCCTCCGTTAGTCCCCTAACCCACACTGCCCCTGGTGCAGGAACGTCTCTTGAGACTATTGAATACTTTCTGCTGCCTCCCGCCAGGTGGCAGCATGCTCAGCGGTTGTATTGTTTACATTTGGGCACACGACACTCACGGTTCACCTGCACCGCCTCCGTTAGTCCCCTGACCCCCACTGCCCCTGGTGCAGGAACGTCTCTTGAGACTATTGAACACTTTCTGCTGCCTCCCACCAGGTGTCAGCATGCTCAGCGGACGTAAAAGTCCGCGGCGGGGTAGTTGATATTGGTGGTTGCCGGACAGTAAATACTAGAGTAGGATAAACGTCCGGGGGTGGGTAATGGCATTGGACTGTTGCGATTCCCGGACTTTTGCGGTTCCTGGACCAGTGCTCCCCCCTATTAGTCCGGGAAAATGAGGTTTGTTTGTATAAGTAAATCCATAGTATAATTAAATAGTTTTGATGAATTCACCATGGGTTATAATTTCCACGATTGAAAAAAGTTTGTGATACGTGTGACAGCCTGGTGGTAAATGCTGCATCAATACTAGCAGACGATAGGTGGCGTTGTTGACGCCAATCTGCAGAGGCGGAAGTTGCCGCGGAACGGCTCCCACCAGTCTTGGTGGCAGACTCATATAGAGTCTTAGCTTGTGATACGTGTGACAGCCTGGTGGTAAATGATACATCAACACTAGCAGACGATGCATCAACACTCGCAGACGATAGGTGGTGCTGTTGGTGCCAATCTGCCGAGGTGTAAGTTGCCGTGGAACGGCTCCTGCCAGTCTTGGCGGCAATCTCATTCCAACATTCGTCTTGGAAGACGCATGAGTATTTTTCAGGGTATTTTTTAGGAAAAAAAGGCGTCTTACAAGCCGTAAAATACGGAATATATTTTTTCCTTCAAATTTTCTGTTCACAATCAGGGTGAGTTCCAAGATGCAGCGTCTTATAAGTCGTAAAATACGGCTATTCGAAGTATACAAGAGGCAGGTCTGGCAACATGATCTAAGGCAGCGCGCGTTACACCAACGGTAGGAAGATGTGTCGCGTACGTCTCTTAGGGGAGGCGGTAGCAGAGTGGTTAGCGTCTCCGAGGTATGTTTTCAGTGACCCGAGTTCGATCCCCGAAGAAAACCAAAATCTTTCTGCACCATCGAGTGGCCTAAGAACACCCACATGCCTTGCCCATTAACTCTACCTTCGATTGCGAGTACATCGAAGGACACAGGGGGGCGGCATGAGCCTCTAATCAGAGGCGTCACTATAAAAATCCTGCCTGTGCCACCACGGGCGAAGGCCAACCATCACAGCCCTCAAGTGAATCTCCAGAGTCTACCATCTGAGCCCTGGGTCACCACTGCCTACAGGCGCTATAGGCATAGATGTAAAAAATAAAAAAAGTTAGCGTCTCCGAGTGGCGTTCTCGGTGACCCGAGTTCGATCCTTGATTAGGGCTGTAAAATCCAATCAAAATCGTTCTCTGCACCGACGAGTGGCCTAAGAACACCCACATGCTGCCCATTAACTCTACCTTCAATTGTGAATGCATCGGATGACACAGGGGGGCGGCATGAGCCTCTAATCACAAGCTTCACTATAAAAATCCTGCCTGTGCCACCACGGGCTAGGACCAACCATCACAGTCTTCAAATGAACCTCCAGGGTTTCCCATCCCACCCCTGGAGGTCACTGCCTCACGGCGCTGTAGGCACACACACACATACACACACACCCCATTCCATGGCTTCAACAGCAATGAAAAGGACATATTGGGACTGAAAACGAACCAGAGAAGAGTTATAATGTTGGAAAACATTGTACATGAATTAATGGATAAACTTGAGAAGATGGAAAAGAAAGTGTACGTTTGGGAAAAAGATAACTATTTTGAAAAATAGAGTGGACGAACTAAACGGAAAGCAGGACGATGAAAAGGTTGAGCAAATGCATGCTGAAATGTACTCTGTACACAAGAAATGGAAAATAAAACAAGAGGAAATGAAAGATGAAAGAAAAACATGGAAGATAGAACAGGAAAAAGAACAAGACAACTTACGACAGATAATAGAAGATCAAGAAAATGAAAAGAAAAATCTGACCAAAAATGTAGTCAAAGTAATCAAACAAAAGGAGAATCTAGTAAGAGATACGGTAGACAAAAAGAAATGTAACATCATTTTTGGTTTGAAGGAGAAAGTGCTGCCCAAGAAAAACTTGAGAGAAGAGGAAGAAAAGAAAGTGTCAAAAGAAATATTTAAAGTAGTAGAAGAAAATACGGAGATAGAAGAAGAAATAGAAGAGATACACAGGTTAGGAAAACATGAAGAGGGAGGGGCCCGCCCCTTGAAAGTTAAGTTTAGGTCACAAAATACAGCACTAGATATATTGTCTAAGGCGTGGAAACTGGCAAAGACAGAAGAATACAAGAAAATATGGATAAGAAAAGATATGAATGAGGAAGAAAGAGCCAGTCTGAATGTACTGTTTAAAGAAGCCAAAGTAAAAAACGAACTGAGGACGGAAGAGGAAAAACAGAAATTCTATTGAAGAGTTTTAGACCAAAAACTGAAGAAGTGGTATCTAAAAGAGAAAGAGTAAGAGAAGACAGTCCAAAGGAAAATGAAATAGGATGGCAGGTATCGTATACAAATATAAATGGGCTAGAGTCAACATTAACAGAAGTAAACGATTACCTGGGAGCCAAGAAACCAGACATATTAGGTGTAGTACAAACGAAGCTGAGTGATTCTGAGGATGTGCCAGTTGGGGAGGGTCAATATAATGTATGGAGGAGAAACAGAAACCAGAAAAAGGGAGGTGGTGTAATGGTGTTAACAAGGAAGGATGTGGTAGTAGGAAATGTGGAGAAAGGAGAAGGAATGGCCGAGGTGTTGAAGGTAGAGTTCGTGATGAAAAAAGGAAGAATAAGAGACTTAGTACTCGTATATGTTCCACCTCAGACAAATTCCTGGGGGGGAGAAGAGTACAGAGACATGATAAGAGACACAAGCAAATGTTTAAAGAATACGATGGAAAATAGTGAGAACATAATTTTGATGGGAGATTTTAACTGCAAAGAAGTTTGCTGGGAAGAATGGTATACTGAAGGAGGAGAAAACTCATGGGGTGGTATATTGTTGGATTTGGTAATGAATAACATCATGACTCAGTGGATTAAAGAGAACACAAGATTCAGAGGTAGCGAAGAACCATCAAGACCCATCAAGAACCACCATGACGAAAGAACTGGAAATAATTAGTAAAATGATTTATCAGTGCCCACTTGGAAAGAGCGACCATGTACAATAAACCCTTCATGTTCGCGGGGGTTAGGGAACAGAGACACCTGCGATTAGCGTAAATCCGCGAGCATAACATTAGTCATTCATTTACCCTCTTTTTTTTTTTTTTTTTTTTTTTTTTTTTTTTTTTTTTTTTTTTTTTTTTTTTTTTTTTTTTTTTTTTTTTTTTTTTTTTTTTTTTTTTTTTTTTTTTTTTTTTTTTTTTTTTACATCACAAGGAACTGGCCAAGGGCACAACAAAAATGGGTAACACAAAGCCCGCTTAGTTGCCAGTCCCTATAAAGAAGACAGTAAGAGAATAAAATAAAAACAGAGGGTAGGCCAATTTAGTTCGGGAGGTGTCTTGTTACTCTTCTTTTGAAAAGATTTAAGTCATGGGAAAAGTGGAAAAATAGAAACAGGAAGAGAGTTCCAGAGTTTACCAGTGAAGGGATGAAAGGTAAAGATACTGATTAACTCTTGCATTAGGAAGATGGACAGAATAGGGATGAGAATGAGTAGAAAGTCTTGTGCGCGAGGCTGGGGGAGTGGGGGAGGCATGCAGTTAGCAAGTTCAGAAGAGCAGTGAGCATGAAAGTAACGGTAGAAGAGAGCAAGAGAAGCAACATTGCGACGGTGATTTAAAGATTGAAGACAGTCAGCCCAGAGGAGAGGAGTTTGATGAGACGAAAAGCTTTTGACTCAACCCTGTTTAGAGAGCTGTTACTGGATCCTCCCAAACATGCGAGACATACTCCATACTGGCGGATAAGGCCCCTGTAGAGAGCAAGAAATTGGGAGGGAGTAAAAGTGGGAGGGAGTAAAAAATAATAATAATAATATAATAATAATTAATAATAATATAATAATAAAAAAAAAAAAATAAATAAAAAAAAAAAAAAAAAAAAAAGGGGGGGGGTTTAAAACCCGCGAGTAATAAAATCCGCGAGCCTTAAGCCCGCGAACATGAAGGGTTTAGTGGTACTTATTGAATTTGAAATAAATGATAGCAAAAGGAGGGGAGAAAAGAAGAACACAAAAAAGGAAGATACAATTATGGAAAAGCAGACTTTGACGGATTAAGAACATTCTTGGGAAAGAACAGACTGGAGTATTTCCATGCAGCAACGAGTACCCGAAAAAATGGGATGAGTTCATCCAAATTTTAAACACCGAAGGAATAAATTTTATGTTCCAAGGATAGTTATCAGAAAAAAGAAAAAAAATAAATGGTTTAACAAAAAATGTGAATTAGCAGGACTAGAAAGAGAAAAACATGGAATATTTGGGGGAAAAAAGTTGGCAGCAACCTTTGGGAGAAGTACAAAACAACTAGAAATAAATATGTAAGAATCCGAAGAGAAGAAGAAAGTACTACGAGGGAATATAATAGAAAATGTAAGAATGAACCAAAACTTTTCTATAGATATTTTAAAGGGAAAAAATGAAAAAAAAGGGAAGGGATAGATACTGAAGGTGAAGGCATAGTGTAGAAGATGCTTTAAACAACAGGCCGGGTGATGAATAAGTGCTTACGACTGAAATTTACAAGAAAAGTGAATTTAAAACGAAAATATAATAGCAAAAGAAATATAATGAAGACATAAAAGTAGACGTAATAGAAGTAAAAAGGCTAATGGAAAGTCAAGATGTGAGAAAAGCCCCGGGTCCAGATGGAGTGTCGAACTGATAATGAAAGAGTGCAGTAACCAACTAGCAGGAAAATTACATAGTGTATTGAGATTTTCACTCAAGGAGAGCAGAGTCCCGCTTGATTGGAAAAGAGCAAATATTGTGCCAATTAAACAAGGGGGGTGACAAAGAAGAACCACTAAATTACAGGCCATATCATTAACAAATGTAGTGGCAAAAATGTGTGAAAAATTGTGAAGGACAGATGGTTGAAATATTTGGAAGAGACAAACCACTTGCAGGTGGCCAGTTTGGATTTAGAGGAGGAATGTCATGTACAACAAATCCCATTGAGCTTTTACTCGAGAGTGATCGATGTGACCAGGAAAAAGAAGGGTGGGTCGATTGCATTTACTTGGGCCTAAAGAAGGGATTTGACAAGGTACCTCATAAGAGACTGCTCTGGAAGCTAGAACATGTAGGAGGATTGAAGGGTGGTTTGCTGAAGTGGGTGGAAGACTTTTTGAGCAACAGAGAGATGAGAACAGTAATAAAAGATAAAAGTCAGAAAAGGTGCAGTGTGTTAAGTTGGGGTTCCTCAGGAAACATATTGGGCCCCCGTGATGTTTTTGGTCTATGTAAATGATATGGCAGAAGGAGTAAACAGTTATATGAGTTTATTCGCTGATGATGCTAAATTACTAAGAAAAGTAGAAAATAAAGAGGACTGTGAGGATTTACAAAGGATCTAGATAAGATTTTCAGATGGACCCAAAAATGGGGAAAAGGAGTTTAATGCAAAAATGTAAAGTGATGGAAATGGGCAGTAGCAAAAAAGAGACAGAGAGGAAAGTATTCGATGGGAAACGAAAGGATATCAAACAAGGTCGAAAAAAATCTGGAGTATGGATTAAGGACAATTGTCACCAGAGAAAGCATTAAACAAAATCACAGGAGATACTACCATTTCTGAGGAAAAAAAGAATGGCATTCAAATATCTGGATGAAGAGATGATCAAGAAATTGAAAAACATCTCTGGGTTTGACCAAGGTTGGGAAAATGCGGCAGTGATTTGGTCACCACATAAAAAGAAGGATATAAGGAAGATTGAGAGAACACAAAGAGCAGCCACAAAAATGGCTCCAAGCCTGAGAGATTTAACATATGAAAAAAGACTTCAAGACTAAAACTTCCCAAAACTTGAGAAAAGAAGAGAAAGGGGGGATTTTATAGCAATGTATAGAGCATCAATGGGTCTGGAAAAAAATTGATAGAAATGATCTGTTTTTTGTGGGACGACAGAAGTACAAGAGGGCTGAGAAGAAATTGAAAAGGACAACATGCAAGAGGGATATAAAAATACAGCTTCCCGTATAGAAGCATAGAACCTGGAACACCTTGATCAAAAGTGATTAATACAAGAAGTATTCAGGACTTCAAGGCAACGGGGTAATAGTAATTTGGAGACGGACAGTACGAGCATAGCTCTTTTCCTGTATGTTACAACTAGGTAAATACAACTACACTACCCTCCCGAGTTTCACGCTATGCGAGTTTCGCGGTCCTCGAGTTTCGCGCTGAGTCCTAAATTCTTATCATTCCGACTTACGCGCATTATATCCCCGACTTTCGCTTTTTTTTTTTTTTTTTTTTGTGTGTGCCTACAGCGCCGTTAGGCAGTGACCTCCAGGAGTGGGATGGTAGGCCCGGGAGATTAACTTGAGAGCTATGATGGTTGGCCCTCGCCCGTGGTGGCGCAGGCAGAATTTCTATAGTGACGCCTGTGATTAGAGGCTCATGCCGCCCCCTGTATCCTCCGATGCACTCGCAATCAAAATTAGAGCTAATGGGCAGCATGTGGGTGTTCTTAGGCCACTCAACAGTGCAGAGAAAGATTTTAAGTGGATTTTACAGCCCTCATCAAGGATTGAACTCGGATCACCGAGAACGCCACACAGAGACTTCTTCTCTTTGTGACCTTTTCTGCTTAGTATCACTTTGTAGGTCGTCCGTCAAGCTCGTGCTCGAGCTTGACATATATCTTGACGCTACCCACTCTGCTACCGCCTCCCATAAGACACGTCTTCCTTCCTTCCTGCTTAGTATAGTATAATAATAGGCTTAGTATAGGTGTATGTAGTTTTGCTTTGTTTTTTTCCATTTGTTTGTGTTTTTCTCTACAGGAACAGCCGGTGTCGCATAAAATAGGTAACACCTCGAAATAAGTAGCACCTTACCTTACTATTTACCACAAAATACTCCTTTATAAGTTATTAACCATGACGTGTGTGGTACTGTGGTTTCTGGAGGTACTGGAGGAGACAGGAGAGAAGAGAGGAAGGCATTGTGACAGTGTTATTGTCGTATAACACTGTCACACAACCATCAGCTGACAAGATATGTGTCAGGCTCACTCACTCAGACCAAAACAGCATCTGCTGGGTGACTCCCAACTCAAGCTCAATCTCAAGCTCCTCTCCTCCTTCCTCTTCTCTACGTAGTGTTGGCCGAAGCCACCACCCCGAGAAGCGGGTCACAAACCCTAGGCTAACACCCAGTACCCATTCACTGCTGGGTGGACAGGATCTTGGGGCATTTTCAGGATATTTTTTGGGGGAAAAAGTGAGTCTTATAAGCTGTAAAATACGGTAGGTACACAGCCCTCAAGTTAACCTCCAGGGCCTACCATCCCAACCCTGGAGGTCACTGCCTAACGGCGCTGTAGGCACACACACACACAAAAAAAAAAAAAAAAAAAAAAAAAAAAAAAAACGGACTAAATAAGCATTTTTACAGGGTTTATAATACCAGAGTTTCGCGATCCGCGAGTTTCGCGCTATGCCTCTGGAAGAAAGCAAGCGCGAAACTCGGGAGGGTAGTGTAGGTAAATACACACAAAAAAAAAAATGCACGAAGTAGCGCGAAACTTAGGGAGATCTTGCGCGAAAGTCGGGATGGTAAGAATTTAGGACTCGGCGCGAAACTCGAGGATCGCAAAACTCGGATAGCGTGAAACTCGGGAGGGTACTGTACAGTGGTCCCTCGCGTTTGGTGAATCTCAGTTTGGCAAAATACAGTTTTGGCGATAGGTTGGATATGGTACCAGAATCCCAATTTGGCACTTCAAATTCACTTTTGGCGAAACAGGAAGGGCGTGATGTTTACATCTGATGGCCATCTTGGCAGCAGCAACCGCCATCTTGTTGACTCGGCTCTTGTTTTTTCTTAGTACTGTATTATGCATTACATCGGCGCCTAACTCTAAATAATTAATGGTAAATAACATCTCTTATCTATTATCTATTGTATTTTGTATTGCTGTTAATGTTTCATGTATAATGTCTTTGCTTTTAAGCAGTTAAAGTACGAAACGGAGGTGAAAAGGGTGAACTCGGGCCTCGTCAAAGACTAATGGATAATTTTCCCATTGAAAGTACTATTTGCGTTTGGCGAAATTCACTTTTGGTGATGGTTTGGCAAGACTAATTAAATAGCCAAACGTGAGGGACCACTGTACTCCGTTTTGCTGTCCGTGTCTCACGGAGTGACGTCATAAATGAAGTCACTCCATATCCATGCACTATGAACCTGGCTCTCCTTGTGCTATCCGTCACTGAGCTGAGAGACGGCCGTCTAGTAATCGGACCTGCCAAATGTTTCTCAGTCATACGGAAGTGATGATGTGACTATTTATGGAACATTATACGTAACTAAAGTTTGCATTATACCAAATACTGCTGTTTCAAAGTCTGATTTAAAACTGGTTGTTATCAGTGATCCTGGAATACAATAATGATCCTGGAAGACATACTAATATTAAACTAATGAACCAGTATCTAACAGCGACACCCCTGCTATGAAGGTAAACACAAGCACATGATACGTTCATCTCACTTCGTGTCTGGTCTTTGTCTTCATCTTATCAAGCAGATATGGTATTTACATACTTGAATGTATAACATGGCATCCATTGCATGATAGACATGGTTGGGGCATGATAGACATGTTTGTGCAGATATACAAGGCGTGATAACCGTAAAATCCAATTACTGAATGCGCTATAGCCGAGGGCTGAGGAACATATAGGTAGGCGTGATAGCCCAAACCCGATAGCTAAATGCACTATAGCCAAAGGTTGAATGTATACACATATCTAACTTTTTAATATCCATACATACATAAAGTCCACATATACACAGCTATTTCTCCTATGTGGAGTGGAAATCCTAATCGGATATTTTTTTCTTGCAGGTTTTTCTTTGAATTTCTGCTCCTACATGCAAGAACAGTTGCTGCTGAAATACATGATGAATATGTTGAAACCATGAGTAGAGTGTACAGCTCTTATTTCCAGTCCTACACCAAACAGTTGTGGAAGCTACAGGTTTGTTGAGATTCAGTATTCGTTTATTGATCGTGTAACCTCTAGGAAATAGTTTCTTATACTTTCCATGTATTTGCTGCTTGATAGAGATGCTTTGGTAGGTAGCTGAGGTTATGTACTCTTTCCATGTGACATGTTTAAGGATAATGCACTTAGAGTTCTGTCTGGATTTATTTTTAAAGTAAACACTTTAATGTATCAGTTTAATGTTCAGTGTACGGTGAATGTACAAATTGACTAACTCAGGTCAGCTCGCAAGACACGACGTACTTAACTCACTTCCTGTATACTTGTGTACCCCATCTGGGTGCTCCTGTTCAACTGAGGCTTAGAATTTCCTTCCTACCGTGCGTAAATGTTCAGAGGGTGGAGTGTATTAGACTTCCAGGCCATCCTTCAGACTTTAACCAATTACATACTGACAAGTACATGACGTATTCAATATACAACCAATCGGGTGTTATTAATCTATGCTGAGTCAATCATCATGGTCCTGGGATGTTTGAACACGTTTACACTATTCTTACTACATCAGCTTCCGTTGCCCGACTGACGGGCGAGTACTGTCAAAACATTTCAACACCACTTCATCACGAGTCCATGAATAAATTATGAATAGCTCCATGAATAATCTCTCTCTATAGCATCCTTACAGGGCTTGGTAGCTACCACTTGCCGTCTTCAGCAAGAACAATTATCTAATAATGGATAAGTAATTTCTAAGCTAAACATGTATCATATGCATAAGGGGTAAAATTTTGAAGTAACTGACCATTTCAAATATACAATAATTCCTTAGTACTAGTTGGTACAGGCATGCAAGAATACAAAAATACTTGAATTCAGTGTACTATGAGTATTGAAAACATTCAGGTTTATCGTAGATCAACCAATGCTTAACCCGTAAGTGGTCACATTAAATAACACCAATAGTACTCCTGGTCACAAAAAAAAAAAAAAAAATAATTTGCCGTCAAATTACCCAAAATGACCCCAGGGAAAAAAAATGGTTAAAAGTACAAGTCACCTCGTTTAAAGGTCCTGCTGGGACCTGCCTCGCTAAGCGATGTTGCCAGATGTACTCACTGCAGGGGTGTTGCAGTACTTGCGGTCGGTGTGGCAGTCGCATTTAGACACTTATCACATATTTTTCTATTCTTTACTATATATTACAATGCAAAAATATAATATATCACACTAAATCAGGTTTATCAAAAGCACACATGGTTTGTTTATATTACAACTTGGCACCATCGCTCCCACCACGACTCGTGGATGTCGGAGCGATATTTCATCATTTACCAAATTTTTTGTACACCAATCACTTCTCTAGGATATCTATACACTAGGGTCCCGAATAAAGCGTGTGCGCACAAAGCGTTTCCCCTATAAAGCGAACGACCTAAAATAATATAATATATATATATATTTTTTTAATAAATAAAATTCCAAAATTTTTGTTAGGAACGAATTTGATCATGTAGAACGATTCCGCCATCAAAGTAGGGCAAATCCGAGGAGTTCTCATATAGAGAGCCGAAACAGTACAGAACGTTAGCAGGCTGCCATATTCTGCTCCCAGGATGGCCTTAACAAATGTAAACACAACCCCCTTCCCTCTGCCACTCTCCGCGGCTAAACACCTCGTCTCCCGGGTCTGCTGCTCCACCTGGAATAACACGCTCGGCGATGCCCACCGCATCACTTCCATGGGCCAATACCGCAGTGACTCTTCCCCCCAGCCGCGGATAAGGACAAAGTCCTGCATCCTGGATGTCGCCCTCACCCGCCTCCGCCTGGGGCACACAACACTCACGGCTCACCTGCATCACCTCCGTCTGTCCCCTGACCCCCACTGCCCCTGATGTAGGAATGTTACGGAGACTATTGAACACTTTCTGCTGCAGTGTCTACACTTCCACTCACACCGTGTAGTGCTACTCTCTCAACTCCTCGCCCTGAACGTCACCACCTTTGACCTACCCACCCTGCTGGTGGCGGCTGACGTTCCCCCCTCCCGGCAACACACTGTCATCCCCGGCAACACACTGTCATCCGCCTCACCTGTGCCTTCTTGAGGAAGACAGGTCAACTACCGTGCCTGTGATAGCATCATAGGACATCACCAGGGCTCATAGGGCTCCCCAAGGGATCCTCGCAGTTCTAAAACAACAACAACAACAACAGTTCTGGCGTGGCACGCAAGCGAGAGTTAAGCCCGGTTTATGGCAATTTGCTTATGAGTCACTAACCTAACCTAATCCCACGCTTTAACCTCCTAACTAAAGCCAAATCTGCATTAAAAGTGTCCACGGCTAGGGAAGAACAGAGGCGATGTAGGTCACAAGAGGAAGAGTGAGAGGCACACCACACGTAAACAAACACTTGTCTCTCGCCTCCCTATGAACAACATGTCATTATCTCCAGAAGTTTGAGTCCGAAAGAATGTTTCCTAGAATCCAATAAGGTAAACAGAAACCATAATCCCAATTGTGTAGGGAATTTCGATCCTAGTGTAAAATAATACCATGTTTTGGTATGCATGGGTGTGAACAAGTATAAATGTACGGGTACGGGCGGGAGGACCGATCGACCAATATAAATTTTTCCCATAGGTTATGTGTTTCACATAGAGCGAATTCACATAAAACGGCCTCGTTTATCGACCAATTTCTCGTTTTATGTGGGACCCTAGTGTATTTATGAAGCATGCTTATTTATAAACAAAATCACTTGTTTTCGTGTGTAAAGCACTCCATTCGCAAAATAGTAACACTAATATTACGGAATATTTGATGTCATTTTTTTCCTTACGCTAAAGGTATTTCTAAGAACCTTATCTTCCACACTTATGTACACAAACATTACCCCTGCTTCTCAGTACTTTGCAAGAGTAAGAGCTTTGCCAGGGTGTTCTACCCCTGGCTCGGCGGTTACTGACTGACTCGGAGTCGGTGGTTAATGACTCACTGAGGGACGGTGGAGAGGGTGAGGGGTACCGTGGTAGGCGTCCCATTTGTCAGAGTGGCACGAAACTGTAGGACAAGCTGCCGGACACTCCCAGGAATATAATTACTACCGTGAGCAAAATGTTCAAATCCGTATGTGGCGAAAAATTAAAGAACGTACTTTAACGTTGTTGACCACAGATAAGCCCCTCTGTGATGACGTACTAGTACGCCGTTGACCACTTATGGGTCAATTAATTAAATAATTATTTTCAATGTCTTTTATTTTTCTTCATTCAGAATGTTTTATTTTCTCTTAACAATTTCACCTTCACTTTATTTTTTCAATTATGATTAACATTTTCATGTTCCTTTTCATTTGAGAGTTCCATTTTTATTTATCAGACACTCATTTATTTCTGATATCACCCATCTTTACAGGCTACACTGGCTGCAACATGTGTATAACAAGTTTCTGGCTTTGCGGAAATAAAAATACAATCCTGATATGAGGATAAATATGAGAACAAATGGGAGTATGGCCAAAGAAACTATGATGTGACAAGGTGTTGGTTATTATGGGCTGCCGTCTGTATGTTTGGTGTCTTGGGCAAAATCAATTTGAATTAAATATTTCTGTTTCCTGATTTCTGAAATAGTTTGCGTGTTTGCAATAGTGGATAAGGAATTAGCATGGAGCTCACATTGACGTGGAACAGTGTAAAATATGTACTGATAAGGGTTTAGTGTCATTTTTGAAGAATAGTATGAAGTACCATCTATCAGTAAACTCGTCAATCATTCTTAGAAACCACGGGATAGAAAAAAATGTTTATGTGACATGTCCTAAATTTGCTAAGACTAAATCCTGTATAAAAGCTGCAATATCATGCTGTGCTGTGGTGAGTTTGATAGACACTCCATCTAATCACAGTGTAATCTCAAAAAATGTTTCTAAATGTGTATGGTCATGGGACAGTTGTTCCAACCCGTCTGAAAGTACCACTGTTATTGAGTATATTCCTTGTATTGTTCTAACTATGTTTTCAATTTTTGGAATTTATTTTGTCAGGTTGTGTACTCTGACACAAATTGGCATACATATACCTTGGGTGCCATACATTCGCTTTTGACATTTTGCTTGTTACCAAATCAACATTTTCTCATATGTGATGCAATGAGTCATATATATGTGGGTTACATTTTCAAAGTTCAGTAGGACTTGTATTCATCAACAATAATCAGTTCACCTACTTGATGTACGAGGGCTCCGGGCCGCACAGGGTCCCATGCCATCACTAAGGTAGCTAATAACAGACAATTTACAATACACATTTTACCTGTAAGAATGAGGTAATATCAGCACTCATGTAGCATGTTTTCTATTTGCTGATAAAATTAGTTATGGAGAAGTAATTCTATGGCAAGTATAGTAGGACGTCATCAGAGTTAATCAGTTGTATTCTTTGACACTGACAAAGCAATTTTCTTCGCTAGGGACATGTAATTAATCTGTCTTTATCTAAGTCTTGCTGAGATAGTGGTGTATGCTCTGAATTTTAATCTTGTTTCCCCCTTTTTCTTCAATTATCCTGTACAGACCGGCATCTTTGGTGATAATTTGTTACTTAATCACGAAGGAACATGGAGTCGTGCCATAACTAGATATCCTATCCTGCATGTGGTAGGTTTAGACTTAATGTTGTGCCTTCATGGTGCTCTGATATTCCTACAAGTGTGTCTGAACTTTTTCTGTATAACTTGAAACTTATAAGTGCGGGATGTGACAGAACCATCATAATTGTAAGTCTCCTTGGGCGTTTAAGTAAGTAAATCAAACGGTAAGTATTTATATTCTCTGAAAAGGATGTGATGGTGGAGTGTCCCCTGTGGCCGAGTTGACTTGGGAGTCGATGGCACATTTCACATGAGGTATCCAAATATCCCTTGTAATGCTGAAAGCGTTTATTAAACTATGCAGGCAATCTATTACTTTGCGGTTCAATTGTTCTACCACAATATTACTCTGTTGTCTGTAAATTTGTATGTTGACTTTATTCACCTTAAATATTTTACAAAGTTTTACCAAGATTTTCACTGTTGTTATTGGATACAACAAATTATCTTTAATTGTATAGTCACTGAGTTGGTGCTTTGGTGGTAACTTTGGGGTGTCTTGACCTGAAGGATTTTCAAAATATTTTATTATGTTATTCAAAGATGTATTTTTTTCGTGTTCCTCACAGATAACCTATTCATCTACGGTAGTTAGTTCTATGACATTGCATGTATGAGTGATAGCATTGGCCTTAATACTTATATTTCTGGAAAGCGCAGCTGCGACTGTATTTCTGTGGCCCTGAATATATTCAAAAGTAACTTCATAGTTATAACTTAGTAACTTAGGAGCTCTTGGCTGTTCGGCCAGGCAGCCTGAGGAACAACAACAACAATAGCCAAATTCATACATGTCCATTATAAAGAAGTATACTCGTTCCATCTCTGTTCAAGCTTTTCCCTCAGTGTATATGAATCTTCTTTTGGTCACATTTTTCATCTTAGCTTTTTAGCTCTATCCTCAAGTTGACTTATGCTTTGCAGTATGAAGAGGGCGTGACTCGAGACGACTTGATGGGAGTTGAGGACTCTCGCACCAACAGTTTCTTCATCAAGAGCCTAAAGAGTAGAGGGACCGTGTTCACTTTAGGTACTAGGGATTCAGTGCTTTCCCCTGCTGGCCTCACCCAGGACATTATCGTACCACACACTGCCAGCAAGGGGGAGACAAAGGTAAGGCTCTTTCCTATGCATTGACAGGATGAGGATGATGAGTGGTTCTTTGGAATACTAATTTGTATCAAGTGGACTTTTCTGTTATGCCTTCCTTTGACAGAAATTATTTTCCACTGTTACTTCGTGAATGTATAATGAAGGAGTCATTCAGAGATACAGCTATGCTGACCTAAATATAAATTCTAAAACTTTCAGTGTCAGACTCAATTCAACAAATGTATATGCCACCCAGAGAAATAAGGGTGTATACATTCCTATCAGCTACATGTTTAGCACTTTGGTATCATTCTCCCTGATGAGAAAAGGGGTCTGAAAAGGACCCCTTTTTCAGAATCGGAAAAGGAATGAAAGTTATCAGGATCAACACAATTGTTAGTACATATCTATTTTAGCTTTAGAACAGGTGCTCATCCTCTAGCATGGATTATTATTTTGTTAATATTTGCATAAGTCACATATAGTACGAAACAACACTGCAGCAGTCTGGCTGAGCATTTAGGATATCTTGTGTCTGTATATTGATTAGTACAGGGAGGTCCCGTTATACGAGCATTCGGTATACAAGAATCCGATGATACGAGATGTGTAAATTAGGGTCTATTTTCAATATACGAGATCGAAAATCCAATGATACGACATTCAAACTGGGGTGAGTAAAATTATCAAGTTCAAAATGCGCTCCCTACCACTCCCGGGCTGGACAAAGGGGGATTTGTTGACCCCAGTGAGGTCACCCCTAGCAAGCCGTGACCTGAAGGGTAATTAAGCATATGGCGCGGCCTGACCTTTAGGGGTAATTAGCAGGTGTGCGGCCCCAACCTTGGGACCGCAGTCAGGTCACCCCTAGCAAGGCGTGACCTGAAGGGTAATTAAGCATATGGCGCAGCCTGACCTTTAGGGGTAATTAGCAGGTGTGCGGCCCCAACCTTGGGACCGCTACACTACCTTCTCTTGTATCACGCAGCGTCCCCTACATTACAAAGTCTTTTTTGCTTGTTATGCATGTTTTATGTTGTAATTAATGTGCAGTTATGTTATTTTGTGTGCTATTATCTCTTTCAGAATGCTTTTTCTACAGAATAGGTAGTACAGTGTGGGTAATATAGACGCTGTGTGTTTGTTGTGTTTGCTATAGTTTATTTTAGCTTGAAAAACATGTTTTTTTTTTTCTTTTTTTTTAATTGATGGGGTCCTGGAACCAAACCTATATTTTACCATTAGTTATGTGTTTCGTTATACGAGATTTTGCTTTACGAGTATGCCAGGTGGAACCTAACTGCTCGTATCTTCGGGACCTCCCTGTACAATAAACCCTTCATGCTTGCGGGGGTTAGGGAACAGAGACACCCGCGAGTATCGTAAATCCGCGAGCATGAGTCATTCATTTACCCCATTGTTTTTTTTTTTTTTTTTTTTTTTTTTTTTTTTTTATACATCACAAGGAACTGGCCAAGGGCACAACAAAAATGGGTAACACAAAGCCTGCTTAGTTGCCAGTCCCTATAAAGAAGACAGTAAGAGAATGAAATAAAAACGGGGTGAGCCAATTTTGTTCGGGAGGTGTCTTGTTACTCTTCTTTTGAAAAGATTTAAGTCATAGGAAAGTGAAAAAATTGAAACAGGAAGAGAGTTCCAGAGTTTACCAGTGAAAGGGATGAAAGAGTAAAGATACTGATTAACTCTTGCATTAGGAAGATGGACAGAATAGGGATGAGAATGAGTAGAAAGTCTTGTGCAGCGAGGCCGCGGGAGGGGGGGAGGCATGCAGTTAGCAAGTTCAGAAGAGCAGTGAGCATGAAAGTAACGGTAGAGGAGAGCAAGAGAAGCAACATTGCGGCGGTGATTTAAAGATTGAAGACAGTCAGTCAGAGGAGAGGAGTTGATGAGACGAAAAGCTTTTGACTCAACCCTGTTTAGGAGAGCTGTATGACTGGATCCTCCCCAAACATGTGAGACATACTCCATACATGGGCGGATAAGGCCCCTGTAGAGAGTGAGAAAAAAAAAAAAAAAAAAAAAAGCGACAAAAAAAAGGGTTGAAAACCCGCGAGTAATCAAACCCGCGAGCCTGAAACCCGCGAGCCTGAAACCCGCAAGCCTGAAGGGTTTACTGTACTTTATCTCTTGGACACAACCACTAGTTTTAACTAAATTTTTGTTGTTGTTTTTGATAAGAAGACATTCAACTTTGCATTATGAGAAATCTCAAACTGTGGGATATTGCTGCAAAGAGTATTGACCTTATGAGTGACTTGCTTGGAAGCAGATGGCGATGTGGATGTGTTCAGATGTGGTGAAAAAGGTATATTCTTCGTCCTTTATTTTTGGGTGATGAACATCTCTTTTGTCAATACCCATGACTTGTTCTGCTTAGCAAAACAAAAGGATAACCAAGTCCATAATCTTTGTGCAATTACTGAAATTTCTAATAAAATGGGTCCCCAACTTACGACCGAATTAGGTTCTGGTAGGTCAGTCATAAGACCGTTTGTTTGTAAATGGAACACACTTGCTGTATATGGCATTTACAGTACTGTATGGTAGTTTCATTTAGGTTCTATGAGTTTTCATATCTTCTGCTCTACTGAGTTGTGGAGCATTAGATGCAGTGATATGGCATAAAAAATACCAAAGGAGATGAACAGATGAAGTAGACAACTACTGAGGCCCTCCTAGCTGCTCCTACATCTGCCTTGCAGACAGCTGCTGTTCCAATGCCATATCCTATGCCAGATAAACACAGCGTTCCATTTATGTTACCATCGCAATATGGTCACAATTTATCTCACCCTTTACCACAGATAGCAACGCCCTGCTTCATTTGATGGATGGCAGGGAGGAGCAACAATGCCTTCCCATCAACTTGACCTGTGTAGCATATAAAAATAGTGTTAGGGTACATAAAAAGACATAGGAGACAAGGAGCAGAAGTACAGCAGAACCTCAATATAATTCAGCCAAGGCTGATTCCGGTAAATCAAGTTTTCCACTAAATTGAATTTCCGCTATCAGCTCCTCTATAGCTCGATATAGCAGAATTTTTCGTAAAATTGAGAGCGTTTCCGGTAAATCCTGTTTCTACAGTTGTCTGTATGGCCCCCCAAACCTACCCAAATGCATGTGTGTGGGTCGGCAGCAGTTAGCAGAACCGCACCAAATATTGCTACATTTCGCAGAATTTTCTGCAAAATTGAGCAACGGCAAATGGAATAACGGAACTTACATTTTTCGGCTAAATCGAGCATTCCGGTAAATCAAGTACCGTTAAATTGAGCGACTGTATCTGGTTATTTCAGGCCTTCTCAAGTCTGCCGTCGCCACCATATACATACTATGCCTTGCAGACGGCTGATGTCCACCACATCTGATCAACACAGCATTCCTTCCATGTTATTGGCACAGGCAGTACATACATGATTTATCTAACCATAGATTGCAGTACACCTGATTGGACACTAAGCAATGAAGCGCTTCAGTAATGGCCCCACTGGGACGTCATGGCAAAACAATAATAAGGCAGGGCAAGGCTTATGAACACCTCGACTGTATAAAATGTTCTTTTTCTGGTATTTGGCAAGTAAAACAACATTAGAGAGACCTCGGATCTGTTTAACTTATATATCTGTGTCAAACACAAAATAGCATACAATTCTATTGAAAAGATTTGTGGCTTTACAAAAGACTTATCATATGGTCAATCAAAGCTTGATAGTCATCGCAGAAATTCAGGGCTCTGGCTGGATTTCGTAGTGTACTTAAAAGAATTATGTCTCATACATTGAAATTAGCTCTCTTGCCACTCAGAATAATGAATATCACTAAAGAACTACAAGACATAGTGACACACAACTGTAGGACCACTGGTGTATGAATACCTTGATTGAATGAACAGTCATTTTTGTTAATTTCATTATAAGACACACAAAACAGTCTTGACAACTCTTGTATTCAATTGCTTATTTACCAACTGGAGACTAGCGTGACAGCAGTTCTGTGCTACCCCTTGTATTTTGCGCCTCATCCGCAATCTGCTTTGCATCAATGTCACTAGAGGTAGCAAACTAGGTGGGCAAATGACTAATTGTGATTTTGTCAAGGAATTCCCTTACTCAGCTGTTGGTTATACTGGCAGTATACATAAGCAAAGAGGTCTTTGAGATGATTGGGAGAGAGATATATCATTGGCATATCATTATTTTTCAAGAAATGATATCCACATAATTGTTGATATTCCTAGCCTTTACTCTGCAGCCTGGAATGATCGAACAGAAACAACTTTCCCTTGTACCTTTTCCATTGGAAATGCATACTAACTGAGTTATTGGTGAGTGTTGGGTAAAATAATGTAGTCCCATCTGGCTGGTGGCCGCCGACACTACCAACCTAAATATTATAACAAAATCTAACCCAAGATGCCAGTTTCCTAGAAGTTGCTCATGATGGACAACGTCGCTTGCTCTCAAAATCCCTTGCAGTATCTACAAAATTTGCAAAAGCTTACCTAAACCTCATCTTAAGGGGAGGATCCGCCATATTTTATAAATAGCCCGAGGGTCTTAATTTTTATATATGTTATGAATAATAGATCCCCGATTACCATGACCGAATCTCAAGGGAATCGTTTAAATATTCTTATTTTCATTAATTTTGTTCGTGTTTTTACAAGTTTTTTTAAGTCCATTCATCATTTTTGCACCAATTTTTTTGTCACATGCAACAATATACCGTATTTGCCGGCGCATAACACGCACCGCCGCATGAGACGCACCACTATTTTACAAGGATATTTTACAAGGATATTTTACAAGGATATTTTACAAGGATATTTTACAAGGATATTTTACAAGGATATTTTACAAGGATATTTTGAGCAAAAAAAATATTGGTGTTATGAGGACTTTTTTTTCATAAATTTATCAAAAGTTATTAAAGAAAAGGTTTTGTAGGGGAAAACAAATGGTTTTGAGCATGCACCCAAATACAATATTCACAGTGCATTGAATGTGATTGAAAAATAATACTAGTTAAAATGTAAAGGGAATGACAGTGTAGGGTAACCAAAATTGGTCATCATTTATTGCAGGATGCTCCACGAATTGATATTCTAATATTTTGCTGCCTATGACATTTAGCTTAGATTTAATGCTGTAAATATGCCTTTGTTGCTTTCCTGCTATGCGTTTAGACTGGAAAATTTGCAGAAAAAATAATGGTATTATTTCGGTAGTGGGCTTTCAAAAGTCCTAGGATTCTTACCTACATTATCGTGTAGCTTTCTTAATTCTGAGTATTTTGAGCCCCATTTCCCATGGCGCAATGGAATATTAATGGCATTACATGTACTAGCAAAAATCTACCGTTATATCAGCCAGAAAGTTAAATTAGGTTAAATCTGATTAGGTTAGGTTAGAAGTGGGGTTTGGTTTAGTAACAAGATATAGAGAAAAAAAGACATTTCCAATACTATGGCAGTGTGAAACATAAATTTGCTCTGCAAAAGGGCAGCACGGGCACCCCCCACACATGTAAACAAACATTGATTTCCAACAAAAACGAGAGCCAGATTAATTCAAAACACATCAAAACTATTCAGAAAAACTAAGTTTCGACTTCGAAATCAGTCGTTGCCCAATAACAAAAATTTACAAAGATATTAAGGTAACACTGGAAGGTAATCATCTCTATCTTTTTGTTATTGTTGAAGGGCACTGATGTCGGGATCGAAGCTATTCGCCCTGGTGTATACCTGTGAATCTATCACAGTCGCTAGGGTTGATTAGTCTTCCTCAAGAAGGTACAGGTGAAGGCTGGTTCACACTCTGCCATCACGGCAGCTTTCCGCCAGCCGTGCCTTGTATTCACTCTATTCGTCAGAGTTCCGTCATTTTCGACACTTCCCGCTCACCCTTTAAGCAGACATGGCGACTCAGAGGCTATAGTTGAAGAAATTTGCATTAATAGCTGTTAATATGTTGGATGAAGAAGAGGAGTTGCACTCTAAAAGAAACTGCTTTGGATACATAAAGCCTTGAGAAAACGACAATCATCAGGCACGGCACAGTCTCATCACGTCAAAATATTCTTCCTGAGAAACCCTCATGTGACAGAACGGTGATGGTGGCGGACCGTTTGGAGTAACACATCCATTTGTTTGAATGCAAGAAATTCTAACAGATGTGGATGAGACAGTGCCGTGATGATATGGTGTGCCTTGATTCTGCCTTGAGGCGGATGATCACGACGGTGTGGCGCCGTGATGGGTCTTGGTCTTGGTGTAATGTGTGGAAGGCTTCCGTCCCGTCTACAAGTACCGTTGTGTCCTTTTTACTAACACTCTTTCATACAGTTTCCTTATCCATAGAGGTACAGGGGTGAGGATTGAGGGATCGAGGTGGTACAAAGGCCTACCCTGTCTCCCACCCAACTCTGCCTACCACCCTCTTACTGCTCACACTCCTTGAAAGAAAACTTTGACATGCTATTTGTTTCACTATTCCATTTAATAACAATACTCAGTCCGAGTGAATATTCCATCATCATTTTCTGCCTTCCTTCTATCATCTTCTAACTGTTTATTCCTATTTCACTTTTCACTACTGTTCTCATCTCTGTTCTTTCCCTCTTCCATCTGTGGTCGGCAGTGGCGGTCAGCAGACTGAGCAGAGTGGGCAAGTTAAAGGTGATGACGTTCAGGGTGATGAGCTGATTGCATAGAAGTTGACGGTGGGAGTGGATGCAAGGTCACTGGAACAGGAAGTGCTCTATCAACTCTGAGACGTTTCCCTCACGAAACCTCAAGTGTGAGGGAGACATTCGAGCCCAACACTTGAGATATCAGAAGTTTTACAGTGGAGAGCGACAGCGGGAGGGGGGTGATATTCTAATGTTTACATCTGACGGCCATATTGGCAGCAGCAACCGCAGTTTTGTTGCCCTTTTTTCTTAGTGTTATGCATTACATCGGCACCTGACACTAGATAATTCATGGTAAATAACAGGTTATCTCTTACGCTGGTCGACAAAAAAAAATTGAAGGAATGGTTCTGGACTAAATGAAGCTGATTATAGGTAAATCGACCCTGCTGAACTCGAATCTGATGTTCAATTAACTCTATCACGTCCAGTTTTTGAGAACCAGACGCAATTCATGAAAAAATATGGGTAAAATCAGCAGAAATAGGTTTCACCAATGTTTTCATTTTAAACTCTTAATCTTTTCTTTTCTCAAGCCTATTTAGGGCAGTGCAGTGTTTTTGAGTCAGTGTGGTTTGTGCAGTGAGCAGGGGAGGGTGTGCGCGCTGCGTATTGGCGAGGGGTTAGCAGGCTGTGTAGTACATTTTTACCTACTGATCGTACAGCTATTGACATATGTTTGAACATTTTATTTTTCTTTGCAGATATGATGTGTTTGATTTAGTGGAGTCCTAATTTTAGTTGGTTTACCATATATAGTACCTTGTACCGGGCTGTGATGGAGGGCTGTAACTGTGTGAATGCATCGGACAGTTTTTGTTACATATGTGGAATTTTTACCCCTGACAGTCTGAAGAAACCTCTTACAAAGAATGTTAAAGCAGCTTATCTGCATTACTTCAAGTGCCGTATAGGTGATCAAGATAAGAAGTGGGCCCCTCACGTAGCATGCAACCCCTGTGTGAACCACTTGAATGAATGGATGCGTGGCAAACGGCCATCAGGCATGGCATTCGACATCCCAATGGTTTGGCATGAACAAAAGGATCACAGTACTGACTGCTACTTCTGCCTCACTAACATCAAAGGATATTCAGTAAAAACGCGAGCTAAAATCAGGTATCCTGACGTACCTTCTGCCATCAGGCCTGTGCCACATGGTCCTGATCTCCCAGTTCCAAATGTTCCAATTGCAAGTGCTATAAGTGAATCAGATTCGAACGAGGAGGATAATCCCATGGATACAGACTTTCAAGAAATGGCAGACAACAGAGAGCCCAAATTCATCAGTCAGGAAATGCTACATGACCTTGCTAGGGACCTAGATCTACCCAAGGAGAAAAGTGAAGTCCTTGGATCTCGTCTCAAGGAATGGAATTTGCTACAAGAAGGAGTTCTCATCACCACGTTTCGTCGTAGACATAAAGAACTTTCAAGCTTCTTCAAGATGGAACACAAGCTCTGTTACTGCTTTGATGTTGACACACTCATGGAACAACTTTGTGAGTCTCACACTTATGATAAGAGTGAGTGGCGGCTGTTCATAGATTCAGGAAAAAACACGCTAAAGGCCGTTCTTCTGCATACTAAGGTAGATAGGATTATTAGATCACAGTCTGATGTAAACATATTGCAGGGAGACTTAGATAAGTTAAACGTATGGGTAATCAGGTGGCATATGGAATTTAATATTGACAAGTGTAGCGTAATTAATGTTGATAGAATAGGTAATCCTGGTAATAGGTACACTCAAAGACTACTCTATACTGGACTTGCTACTCATTTTGGGCTATTTCCAGTGGAGGCCAGTTTTGCGATTCCTGCCATTTTCGAACATGACTCCCTTTTCCCTTCCTATGGTTTATCAGTATATATGATATACCGTTATCTTCGTAAATGTTAGTTCTATAATATTATCAAATAAAAAACAGTAAAATGCAATAAAGAAATGCCATTATGAGAGAGTTAAGAAATATGCATGAACTTAATATTCACTTGAACTCATCGCCATTTAATATTTTGCGAGAAAACATTTTAGATGCTAGCAATGGAAAGAAGCAGATTTTCATAAGCTTTCCATTGCTATATTTCGTTTTCTGATAAATGAATCATAACCATGCATAAATTAGCGTTAACTAAAAAAATAACATCATCTATCGGGATAATTACCCGATGGATGTTATTTATTTAGTTAACGCTAATTTATGCATGGTTCTAATTCATTTATCAGAAAATGAAATATAGCAATGGAAAGCTAATTAAATTCCGCTTCTATTGATATGTTGCATGTAAAAAGTCTTCACGCAAAATATCAAATTGCGATGAGTTTAAGTGAATATAAGTTCATGCATATTTCTTCAGAGTCTCATAATGGAATTTCTTTAGTGTATTTTACAGTTTTTTATTTGATAATATTATAGAACAAACATTCACGAAGATAACAATGTATCATTTATACTGATATGCCATAGTCTACTGTATTCATGGAACGCTTTTTTACTTGCCGATACGATTGATGATGTTATTTTTTTAGTTAACGCTAATTTAGGCATGGTGGTAATTCATTTATCAGAAAACGAAATATATCAATGGAAAGCTAATGAAAATCCGCTTCTTTCTATCGCTAGCATCTAAAATGTTTTTTCGCAAAATATTAAATGGCGAAGAGTTTAAGTATATATTGAGGTCATGCATATTTCTTCACTCTCTCATAATGGCATTCTTTAGTGTATTTTACTGTTTTTTATTTGATAATATTATAGAACAAACAGTTACGAAGATAACGGTATATCATATATACTGATAAACCTTAGGAAGGGAAATAGGGGTGATGTTCTAAAATGGCAGGAATCGCAAAACTGGCCTTCACTGGTCATGGGCGGGTTGGCGCGGGGCACGAGTAGCAAGTCCAGTATAGAGTAGTCTTTGGTACACTATTCATAATGTATCGCTGAAAAGATCAGAAGGCGAGAAAGATTTGGGATTGCGGGTAAGCTCAAACCTCCGTCCTAGGAAACAATTTATTGAGGCTAGAAATAGAGCTAATTGAGTTTTTGGATTCATTACACGGAGTGTTAAAAGTATAAGTGCTAAGGTTATTCTAAAGCTATATTTGGCTCTAGTCAGGCCTCATTTCGACTACGGGGTTCAGTTTTGGTCTTCGTATTACAGGATGGATATAGCCTTGTTAGAATCAGTACAGAGAATGGTGACCAAAATGAAACAAGGGATGCGTAACTTTAGTTAAGAAGAGATTTAAGGTATTAAATTTACACTCACTCGAGAGGCATAGAGTAAGGAGGGATCTGATAAAAGTTTTGAAATGGTTAAAGGGACTGGTTCGCAAGTGGGTAAATGATTGGAATGGACTCAGTCGTCAGGTGGTCTGTGCGGAGTCAATAGCGAGTTTTAAAAGGAGGCTAGACAATTTCATGGGTGGGAATGAAAGGTGGAAATAAATAGTATTCAGTAACAGGAACTACCATGTGTAGGTAGGTCTCACGGCCTCTTGTAGCTTCCTTATTTTCTTATGATCTTATGTTCTTATGGACTCTTCATCTCTCCATGTGATCCCAGCCATGTACCTCAACATTCTCCGATGACAACCAACCAACGCATCCTTCAACTTCTTCGTCAAAGCCCATGACTCAGAACCATACAGCAATACCCGTCTTATACATGTTTCAAATACTCTTCCTCTGTTTTTTCAGTGGAATACTCTTGTTTATCAGCAGTCCCGCTATCTCTCTCCACTTCATCCATTTAGTTGCTACTCGTGTTCTTACTGCTCTCTCCACTCCACACTCGCTATCTAACATGTCATTAAGATACCAAATCTGTCTCACTTTTTCTATTACATCACCATTCACTTCTATAGTTTCTACCTTTTCCGCTTATGGCGGCCCCCTCTGTTGATTCTTCTTATACACACTGGGCAGCAGAAATCTACCACCCTATTCAGGTTTCCTAGACCCGAACATCTCTTATGGCACCACTTGTCACATTCCTTGCGACAAATAGAGTTTACTCCTACTCCACTACCACAAACTAAAATGTAAAAAAAGTGGTAAAATATGTGGCCATCTTGGGGGATCCTGGCACCAGTTTGAATTATTACCAAAAGTTATATTATTCGGCTATGGCGATATCTGCTATAGCGGCACCAATTAGGCGTGATAGCTGAGGGCTGAGTGCACATGCACATTATTTATTTATTTATACATTTTTTTATCAGTTTTTTTTATTGATAGATGTTATAGCTGTTCATGACTAGTCAGTTGCTCTTATGTCTTGACTTTCCATTTATGTGTGAAATTATTGTGTCCTCCATTCCTAATGAAAATGTAAATCTTTAGTTTATGAGACAATTCATAACTATCAACTCATTTTTATGTAAATTGAATCAGGCAATAGATGTAAATATGCATTTTTTATATATATGTATACCATGCGTTCCATCATTTATTTTTTCAGTATGCTTTTGAAGTTCTCTTCCGGAGTCAGCAGTATGCATTGATGGACAATGGATGCAGAGAGTACATCTTTTTGGCAGAGTTTTTCATGGTGCATGATGCTGATGCCATGAAACTCTTCATGACTGTCATGGGGAAAACCTTGCAACATGTCCAGGTTAGTGCATACATATGTATTAATGTAAAAGTTGAAAGCTGCCAAGTTTGTCTGTATCTCAAACTTATTTTCACTTACCATAATGTGTTGTTCAGCACAGGACCCTGACTGCATTTGGCACACATATCTTTCACTTTTCAGATAAGCTACATCTAGAACTCATTTAACACACGAGTTACATTCCTGGCAGGCACGTTGGGTAATTGAAAAATATTTTTTACGAATCCTATGTTCCCATTAATATCTTATTTTTAAACAATTATGTCTTCATTTTTATTTATTTGTGCATTAAGCGAGATTTGTTAAAAGAGAAATATGTTGTAACTATGAATTTTCATAAAGCAAAGTTGCGTTAAGGGGAGAGTCCGCCATGAATTTTGAATTGCATCTACGGTCATGAATAATTTATATGTTGTGTATATTAGTATCCTTGTTATCACATGAACATTTCAAGCTGATCAGATGAAAGGAAAAATTAGAAAAAATTAAGGAAACTATTTTTGTCGGTTTTTGATAACATTTTAAATTGCATCTTCTCAGCCATTTTTTGACCGATTTCCTTGTGACATGAGCATATGATAATTCATTGTTATTCTAACAATTTGTTCTGAGAATATTTTGAAAATTGTTTTCGAATTTCTTTTTTTAAATTGTTTAAAAAAAATTTAAACAAATGAAAATTTTAAGGATAATTTTCCCATATATCAAAACCAAGACTTTAAAAAAATAAAAATAAATCAGAACAGATTTTTCTGCGATATTTGATTTTGTGTGTCCTAAAGTTCCGTGAAAATCGTGCCAAAAATAAAAGCAGAGATGAATTTTATGTTCATTTTATACTAGTTTTGAGAAAAACACGTTGGAAGTTTTGCTAAAGTTTCTGCGCTCCAGTGAAGGTACTATATTGTCAATGCTATTTTCAATGTTTTACAATGGAGAGCAGCAGCGGGGTGTGGATGATGTTTACATCTGACACGGCCATCTTGGCAGCAACAATCGCTATCTTGTTGCCCCAGCTCTTATTTTCTCTTAAACTCCAACCTTTTCTTAGTATTATGCATTACTGTTGATAACACAGCTACAAATTTGTGCTCAGTGGACTATTGCTCAACACAGATAACTCCAGACCCCTGTAGTAATACACCACCGGCTGTTCTGCATTCTCTGCCCGACCTCTCATGTGCTAATATGGCCACATTAGACACAGGGTGAACTTTGCATTCCTTTTTAAGGGAAAAAACTGTCTTATGCGCCGGCAAATACGGTATACAGTAAACCCTCTCGTATTCGGACCCTCATTATTCGGACTTCGACATTATTCGGACCACCTCCTTTTTTTTCCATTTTTTTTTTAATAAACTTTTTTTATTATATATATTTTATTTTTTTTGGGGGGGGGGGGGGGGGGTAGGTAGGGTGTCATGATGTGAGTCAGTGAGGTTAGAGGCCCAGGCAGCCTGGCAGAGCATTTATGATCCATCACTGAGCATATACTTTGCATAATGTAATTGTGGTTTCTTTGTTGTGTCCAAATGTTGTATTGGCGAGTGAACTGTGGCCATTGAGCCTTGGCCCCAGATCCAGCAACGGAGGTCGTATCTCCAGCTACCACCCGCTCTCCCACCGCCTAGATACTACCTGGCTTTACTACCGTATCTAGCAACCCTCCCTCGTTAGGTAGTTAACAGGTAGGAAGGCCCTGACTGGCTTGGACGAGTAATGACGTCATCAAACTTGTCACCAGCCAATGACATACTGTTTCTAAAACTTCTCGACCAATCACAAGTCAACAAGATGTTTGACACGGCCTTTAAAGGTCGTGTCACACGGACACTTTTTCCGTTAGTGTTACGGGGTGGCCGTGGCAAGAATGTTTCCCCGTCACTGGCTACCCCGCCACCTCAACACCTTTAAATAACCCTAATTTAAGGTGACACGCAGTACTACACTGACCTAAATCATGACAGGTGTATACAACAGCTCACCATAATCACTACGATGTATAATAACTAGTAATAAGACTTAAAACCCTGCCCACCCTGCTGGCGAGCGACCTGCCCCACCTGGGGCCCTGCCTACCTCTCGGGACAACACGCTGTCATCCGCCTCACCTGTGCCTTCCTGAAAAAGACAGGTCAGCTACCATGCCTGTGATAGCATCATAGGATATCACCAGGTATCATAGGGCTCATCAAGGAGTCTTCGCAGCCTTACAGACAACACCAAGAAGGAGGAGGAAATCTCCGTCATCATGATACTGCTGCCGGCTGCCACTGCCAGACGTAGGACTGATAGTACTGTACACTACTCCTGTACAGTACATACTGTATTGTGTATTTTTACTGTAGATTTATTTATTTACATGATTTATCTTATGTTTATTGATATTTGCATGACTTAGAAATTTTCTATATTCACCTAGAATTTTTTTTTTTTTTTTTTTTTTTTATTAATTTATAACTGCATTATTCGGATCCTTGCATTACTCGGACCACTCCTTGGCCCAATTAGTCCGAATACGAGAGGGTTTACTGTATATTTTTTTTTTTTTTTGTATATATATGATAATCCTAATTAATTTTAGATATCTATATAATTACTTATATATTAATAAAAAATTTTATATATTTTTAATTTTTAAATTTTATATAATATATATAAAAAATATATTTATAATTTATAATATATATAGTGTATATATACACACCCTCAAACCTCCGATTATAAACGACGGAAACCTTCAATTTTTGGTTAAAAACGGACTTCGGGATTTTTAACGGACTTCCATTTTGGTGGACAAAATTTTTTTTTTTTTTTTTTTTTTGGGGGGCAAACATTTTGGGACCGTTTATCCGCCGGGGCTCTCCCAAATTTGGTTTCAACCCCCCAAAACATTACTTTATTATTTGCTTTCATTTGTACTTTGGGAAAAATGCTTGGGTTTTAACCCCGGGAAATTTGGATGTTTTAAAAACATTTTAAAAAAGATAAATAATTATATATTAAGGAAGGAGCCTTTTTGTGTTGGCTTTTTATGATTTTAGGTGTGTAAGAAGGGTGTGGGTTTTATTGGTTTTTTAAATATTGACTATTTAGTGTTTTGGCGTGACATCTGCTACGTTTTCCTGTCACCCTCAACACCCAGAAATCTAATTAACCCTGATCGGAAGGTGGACAACAACAGTGCTTATACGACTAAGGTAATGACACGTGTAAGAAATGATTCAGTAAACAATATAATACATTAATTTTATGCGCTTTAGTCATGTTACATAAGAGTAGCTTTGGAAACCAGGGCATGAATCTGGGACGTCAGAAGTGTTTACTTCACTGAGTTGGCTTGACCCAGTTCCCGATCCGGTTGTGTTTTGAATTTTCTCACGTCGATTTCCACAAATCTTTCCGTTTTTTTCATCAGTATATTTCCACAGGTGGGAAAATTTACATGCACTATAAGGAACAATGCCTGCGAACGGACCCAACTCCTCACCCCCCCTCTAGTCTGGGTACCATCAGGTTTGACTATATTATACATAGATATAATAATAATATATATAAAATAAATAAAATAAAAATATAAAAATAAAAATAAAATGTTGCTTGCATATATGTATATATATATACATATTATATTTTAAACTGTACACACAAACCTCGATTTCACAGTTCTCGGACAAACTTCCACGCTCAACCTGCTTCTCCACCTTCTTCGCTGTCACGAGGTCAATTCCAGCCATGGATGATTCCCCTCTGTCTCCTCTCTGACTCCGTAGGAACTCCATGTCCTCGTCCTTCACGTCTGCCCGTTGGAGAGAGAAGGAGTGTGCGAGGTCGAAGATTTCTTGGAGGTCTCCTTTGAAAATCTCCTCATCCATACAATGTTTCGGCTTGTCTTTGTTCTTGTTCTTCTTGAGGTCATTGTACGCCTTTACCAGCTTTGACAGCTTCGTGCCGGCGTGTATTACTATAGTTGTCGGAATCCCGGCGCGCGACCAGAAGGGGAGAACCTCCTCCACCACCGCCTTCCTGCTCCCGCTCGCCGTCTTCCCCATCTCCCGGTGGTGGTGGTAGTAGCGGAGGAGGACCTGCTCCTTCGATGGTAGCCAGGGCTCCGGTGATTTCATCTATTGGAGCCTTGTCGATCAGCCAAAGATTACTAGCGGCTCTTGTTGCCATGTTGATAACCTGAGGGAGAAAAAAAGTGGAAATTTAGAAAAATCCTGAAATTCGAGTCACGTCACCTAAATGTTTACTTTGTCGGGACCCCTAAATATTACTCAATTCGCCCAGAATCTCAACGCAATACTGTTTTACTATGAGAGAACCGGAATAACACACGAGCGTGCAACATTTCAAAACTTTTGCATTTTGGGATACCCTAATATATATATATATATATATATAATATTATATATATATATATATATATATATATATATATATATATTATATATATATATATATATATACAGTCAAACCTCGGGTTTCAAACGTCACACTTTTTTAACAAATCGGTTCACGAACAGAATTTCAAATTCATAATTGCACCGGTTGCCGTACGATAACTCGGTTGCCGAACAAGCTACTCGGCAAGAGCAGCTGGCAGAACCAAGATGGACCATAAAAATTGCATCAGGGCGGGAACCCACGAAGCACTTACCACCTTTTTTTTGGTGGGAAGTCCGACTTTGGTGGTAAATCGAACCCACAGCACGGCTAGGTCGTAGATTTGGTGGTAAACGTGCACGCTGGCCAGTGGCCAACGACTGCTCGAGACTGGTATTAGGAGAGGTAGGAAGTCTTCAGGCTCGCTTATTACTGCTTGGTATGCTATGAAATATAATTTTTCTAGGTGAATGCAGACATATAATCGCATTTGAATGGCTATTATTCATATATATGAGTAAAGAGATGAAATACAAGCAAGGGTCTCATCCACATCTGGCAGCGCGGCCGCGGCAGCAGCAGCAGCATCATGAAGTCTGTGAGGTTGATATCAACACCAATGGAGATCTCTTTGGTAATATTTAGTAGGGGTGCGAGGACCCCTTAAGGAATCCTATGATCCCTGGTGATATCCTATGGTGCTATCACAGGCGTGGGAGCTGACCTGTCTTCTTCAGGAAGGCACAGGCACAGCGGATAACGGGGTGTTGTGAGGGCGGCAGGGCAGGAAATTGACCGCCGCCCGCTACTCCGCCAGCGTAGATCTCCTTGGTAATTGTTTAGTAGGAGAGCGAGGACCCTTTGAGGAATCCTATGATCACTGGTGATATCCTATGGTGCTATCACAGGCGTGGGAGCTGACCTGTCTTCTTCAGGAAGGCACAGGCACAGCGGATAACGGGGTGTTGTGAGGGCGGCAGGCAGGAAATTGACCGCCGCCCGCTACTTCCGCCAGCGTAGATCTCCTTGGTAATTGTTTAGTAGGAGAGCGAGGACCCTTTGAGGAATCCTATGATCACTGGTGATATCCTATGGTGCTATCACAGGCGTGGGAGCTGACCTGTCTTCTTCAGGAAGGCACAGGTGAGGCGTATGACGGCGGGTTTTGAGAGAGGCGGCGGGCGGGACAGGCCGCCCGCTCCTCTGCCACGGTAGGTTGGGCAGGGTTAAACGTCTTATTACTCGTTATTATACAACTTAGTGATTATGGAGAGATGTTATATACACGTGTCATTATCTAAATCAATGTAGCACCGTGTGTCACCTTAATTACGGGTGAGTTAAAGATGTTATGATGAAGTGACTGGCGGGGCAGTGAGTGACTGAAATATTCTTGCCGCGGAGCCACCCCATAACACAAATATTCACTATTTTAACCCACATCACGCGTTATGCATGAAATACAGCTAAAAAGGTAAAAAAAAAAAAAAAGTCTTTATTTTGGGGGCCAGGAACGGTTTAATACATTTTATATTGTTTCTTATGGAAAAATTTGTTTCGGTTTTAAAACAAATCGGTTTCAGAACAACTTTTGGGAACGAATTATGTTCGAAAACAGAGGGAGTGTCTGTATATATATATATGAGGCGTGCAGAGCCGGTGCGGTCAAAGCACCAATACCCAAGTGCAACCCTATGCAAAGAAAGTAAGAATGAACGAGAAAATATTGTCAATGCCGTATAAGAAGATGCACATAAATGTTAGAAAAAAACCATACACAAACAGTATGTTCTGTTTAATGTTTGGATAATATTACGCTGAAAAATATACACCACTCAGAAGCCTCCCACCACCAGCCACACCAGGATGCAACACCCTCACCACTGCCTGCTTGTTGTTTCCACCGCCATCCTAACATGGCAAAATAAACTCAGAAATCTTGCTCCAAACACTCACTATAAACAATGTAAAAACATCTAGTTGTTAACAGAATGCTGGACTAGTGTCTAGAAAACAATAATGAGTCCAGTCAGTACGGAACAAACTAATTCATGGGCGAGTGGCTCGGGGCTGGCAAGGTCCTTATCCCTTCCCCTCCCTCACCCCTTGAATTAAGGTTTCTCTTTGGGTGTATTCACTATGTGCAAAACAGTCATTAAATGATGATCAATGTGGGTTGAGCTTGTAGTAGGAAAACCCTCTCCCAAACCATACCTCACAATTCTGTTACCTACTATTCTTCCATCATCCTCCCCAGTTCCTCTTCACTGACTTACTGTACTAACCTGCATTCCTGAGTAATGGTCTTACAAGACTGACTGTTATTGGCCCATACAAACATTTCTTGCCTAAATGGTTTGTTTCGCGCACTGCTATTGGCTATCCTGGCTGTGGCTTGGTTCCCTGCGACTCATGTGGCGGGCCTCGCAAGCAGGTTGGTGTGCGTTTAGTCAACCGAATCATGTTGTTCAATGCGATTCCCAGCCTTATAGTTGTTGCCTTATAGGGACAGTGGATGTCTCTCTAGGTATAGGAAAGATTCTACTGGGTGTTACGGGTAAAAACGGCATTTTTGTTTGCTTGCACTTGGACTCCTCTGGCTCCTCATATATAAACATTGACATTTATTACACTGACGCATATATTTTATCCTGATTTAAAAATTTATTTTAATGTTCAACAGAAAGAAGTCTGTGGTGTGGTGATGGGCTGTTATGATTCTATTGCCTTGTATTTATGTGTCCACCTCATCCACCAATACCGGTTGTTATGCCACAAGAGAGCTGTTCCTGCCTTAGACAACCACTGGGAGCAGCTTCTTCATATGATTTGGCCAAGGTGAGAAGGTTAGATACACATTTGGTATTTATCTACTTGTAATATACAAGGATTGAAGTTAGCTCATGTTGTCCTATCCTTATAACTTGATGTATTTCATGTACAGTGGTCCCTCATGTTTGGCGATTTAATTAGTCTAGCCAAACCAGCGCAAAAGTGATATTCGCCAAACGCAAATAGTACTACAACCCCTTGAGGCCCAGAGCGTAATTTCCAGTGTAATTTGGGTACCATTAGACAATTTATATTGAATGTAAGCAATATTTTATAGATATGACCTGTTTAGTATCCTTGTAGACTAACTAATTTGGTATATTCAGTTACTTTTCGTAATTTTATGGCTCGACAACATACAATTTTTTATAGCAACGTAAAGATCTGGGCGCGAAAGGGTTAAATGGGAAAATGATCCATTAGTCTGTGATGAGGCCCGAGTTCACCCTTTTAATTAACCTCCATTTTCGTACTTTAACTGCTTAAAAGCAAAGACATTATACATGAAACATTATCAGCAATACAAAAAACAATAGATAATAGATAACAGATGTTATTTACAATGAATTATTTAGAGTTAGGCGCTGATGTAATGCACATTGCATTATACTAAGAAAAAACGAGCTGAGGCAACAAGGTGGCGATTGCTGCTGCCAAGATGGCCATCAGATGTAAACAGAACCCCCCTCCCGCTGCCGCTCTCCGCTGTAAAACGTCTGATATCTCGGGTCTGCCGCTTCACCTGGGATACCTCGCTAGGCGGCGCCCTCCGTGCCACCATCATGGGTCATTACCGCTCAGACTCCTCCAAGCACCCGTGGATAAGAGAAACATCCCGCTTCCTGGATGTCTCCCTCACTCGCCTGCGGGCTGCCGCCACACAACACTCACGGCCCACCTGCACCGCCTGCACCTCTCACCAGACCCGCACTGCCCCTGGTGCAGGAACGTCCCAGAGTCGATTGAGCACTTCCTTTTCCAGTGTCCTCGCATCCAACCCCCCGTAAATTTCTATGCAATCGCTCATCACCCCAAAACGTCCCACCTTTAACCTCCCCCTCTTTTCAGCCTGCTGCCGCCCTCCCCGGCACCCCCGACTACAGACAGAACGGGAAAAAAGGGCAATGATAACAGTAGGGGAAACGTGAAATGGGAAATAAACATTTTTTGAAGGAAAATGAGGGAAGCGAGGCAGAAAATGGTGAGGGTTTTTTCACGGGGACCGAGTATTATTGATAAAATGAATAGTGAAACAAAGAGCGTTTTAAAAGGGTTTTCCCATTAAAGCCCGTAAACCCGGGGCCGTCTCCCCAAAATTTTTAAAATTTAAAAGGGGCCAAAATTGGGACTCTGGTACCAAAAATGCAACCTATCGCAAATTGGGGTTTTCGCCAAGCTAAAAACTCCCCAAAAGGGCGAAGACCACTGTGGGGGTTTTTAAAAGGGAAAAAATTTTTTTTTTCCCCCCTCTAGACTTTTCCCCAAATTCAAAAACCAAAAACTTTTGGAAAAAAAAAATGTGTGTCCCCCAATGTTTGCAATTTAAGGTGGAGTTAATGAGAAAGCTGGGGGTTATCTTAGGTCACTCGACGGTTACAGAAAAAATTTTTAGTTATTTTGGGTCCCTTCGTGGATCAAACTCCGCTCACCGGGGCATGGCCCACTCGGACGGTAACCCTCTGTCACCCGCCCTTTTTAATTTTATTATATGCTAGGAAAAAATTTATGGTTTTGATCTTTTTCCTATCATGGGTGTCAGGGTTTGTTTTAAAAAAAATAAACATTTCTAGTCATAAAATACAAAAAGTAAAATGTACACATTTGGGAGAATTTTTGGTTTTTCACAAAGGGGTTTTATATTGGTGAAGATGAAAATCCAAAACATCCCGACATGTGACCCCCTCTAAAAAGGCTTTCCTTTTTGGGCATGCGACCACACTAGTGAGTAGAAAAAATTTGATTTTTCCCCTAGTTCCCTTTCCAAATATAGTTTGCTGGCCCCGGGTATATCCAAATGGCTTTTTGGGGGTAAAAGCAGAAATATAAAGGGGGCCCGTTACTAGTAATTTTAGAGACTTGGGGGAAAAGACATTTCTATTCCCAAAAATGCATTTTTGGGGGAAAATTTGAAAACAGAAACCCAAAAAGTAGAAGAAATTGGGAAACCCACAAGAGTGACGTTTTTTGGGTCATTTCATCTACTTTTAAACCCCAAATTTTTTTGTACCTACCCTCCCGAGTTTTTACGCTATGCGAGTTTTTCACGATTCCCCGAGTTTCGGGGCCCGATCCCAAAATTTTTACCATCCCCCCCTTTGCCCCATTATTCCCCGAGGTTTCGGGGTTTTTTTTTTTTTTTTTTTTTTTTTTTTTTTTTTTTTTTTTTTTTTTTTTTTTTTTTTTTTTTGTGTGTTTGTGGTGTGGGGGGTGTGTGTGTGTGTGGGGCCTACAGCGCCCTTATGGAGGAAACCTTTCCTGAGGGGGGGATGGTAGGCCCCCGGAGATTAACTTGGGGTTTTTTGATGGTTTGGGCCCCTTTCCCGTGGTGGGGCAGACAGAATTTCTATAGTGACGCCCTGGATTAGAGGCTCTGGCTGCCCCCAAATATCCTCCGAAAGCACTCGGGAATCGGGAAAGGGAGAGCTATGGGGAGCATGTTGGGGGTTTCTTAAGGGAACCTCAGGTGCAGAGAAAAATTTTAAGTGGTTTTAACAGCCCCCTCAAGGATTTAACTCGGATTTACCTAAAACGCCACTCGGAGCCTTCCCTTTTTTTTCTTGTGACCTTTTTCCCGCTTATAAACACTTTTTTAGGTCGTCTGTCAAGCTCGGCTCGAGGGGTTTACATATACCCTTGCTACCCCTCTGATACCACCTCCCATAAGGGGAAAGTAAAGGGACACGTCTTCCCTTTCCCTTTCCCGCTTTGGGATAGTATTTTTTAGGCTTAGTATAAACTGTATGTGTTTTGCTTTGTTTTTTTTTCCTTTGTTTGTTTTTTCTTTACAGGGAAAAGCCGGGGTCCCCAAAATAGGGAACACCCCCCGAAAAAATTAAGGGACCTTACCCACTATTTTCCACAAAAAACTCCCTTATAAGTGATTAACCTTTTTTGGGCGGGGTTTTGGTACTGGGGGTTTCTGGAGGTACTGGAGGAGGGCAGGAGAGAAGAAGGAAGGGATTTTTGAAGTGTTATTTGCCGTATAACAAATGTACAACAACCTCCCGCTGACAAAAATATGTGTCAGGCTCCCCTCCTCAGACCAAAACAGCATCTGCCCGGGTGAAATCCCCAAATCCCGGGTCAATCTCAAACTGCCTCCTCCCTCCCTTCCTACGTATTTTGGCCGGAACCCCCCCCCGGGAAGCGGGTCCCCAAACCCTAGGCTAACCCCCAGTACCCATTCCAATGCTTGGGGGCCTTTTTTAGGATATTTTTTTTTGGGGGAAAAAATGATTTTTATAAGCTGTAAAATACGGTAGGTACACACAGCCTCAAGTTAACCTCCAGGGCCTACCATCCCATCCTGGAGGTCAACGCATAACGGGCGCTGTAGGCACACACACACACACACACACACAAACACACACACAACACACTACACACAACACACACACACACACCACACACGCCCCCACACACAAAAACGATACAAATAAGCATTTTTAAGGGTTATAATACCCGAGTTTCGCGATCCGCAGTTTCGCGCTAGTCCTCGAAAGAAAGCAAGCGCGGACCTCGGAGGGTGTGATCATTATATAACACTGGTCGACAAAAAAAAAATCGGAAGATAGGTTCTGGACTAAAATGAAGCTGGATGATTATAGTAAATCGACCTGCCTAAACTCGAATCTGATGTTCAATTAACTCTTATCACGTCCAGTTTTTGAGAAACCAGACGCAATGGATGAAAAATATGGGTAAAATCAGAAGAAATAGTTCACCCCCCCCCCCAACAAGTCTTTCAGTTTAAACTCTTAAATCTTTTCTTTTCTCAAGCCTATTTAGGGCAGATGCAGTGTTTTTGATAGTCAGTGTGGTTGGCAGTGAGCAGGGGAGGGTGGCGCGCTGCGTATTGGCGAGGGGTTAGAGGCTGTGCTGTAGTACATTTTTACCTACGATCGTAGCAGTATTGACATATGTTTGAACATTTTATTTTTCTTTGCAGATATGATGTGTTTGATTTAGTGGCGTCCTATTTTAGTGGTTTACCGTATATATTACCTTGTACCGGGCGTATGGAAGCCCGTAACTGTGTGATGCATGGACAGTTATTGTTAAATGTGGAATGTTTTACCCCTGACAGTCTGAAGAAACCTCTTACAAGAATGTTAAAGCAGCTTATCTGCATTACTTCAAGTGCCGTATAGGTGTCAAGATAAGAATGGGCCCCTCACGTAGCAGGCAACCCCTGGTGAACACTTGACATGCAATGGATGCGTGGCAAACGGGGGGGCCATCAGCATGGCATTCAGGCATCCAATGGTTTGGCGTGAACAAAAGGTCACAGTACTGACTGTACTTCTGCCTCACTAAAACATCAAAGGATATTCAGAAACAACGCGAGCCTAAAATCAGGTATCCTGACGTTACTTCTGCCATCAGGCCTGTTCCACATGGTCCTGATCTCCCAGTTCCCAAATTTTCCAATTGCAAGGGCTATAAGTGAGAATCAGATTTGCGAAACGATGGAGGATAATCCCATGGATACCAGACTTCAGAAATGGCAGACAACAGAGAGCCCAAATTCATTCAGTCAGGAAAGCTACATGACCTTGCTAGGGACCTAGATTACCCAAGGAGGAAAGTGAAGTCCTTGGATCTAGTCTCAAGGAAGGAATTTGCACAAGAATGGAGTCTCATCACCACGTTTCGTCGTAGACATAAAGAACTTTCTAAGCTTCTTCAAGATGGAACACAAGCTATGGTACTGTTTTGATGTTGACACACTCATGGAACAAACTTTGTGAGTCTCCACACTTATGATAAGGAGTGAGTGGCGGTGTCATTAGATTCCGGAAAAAACACGCAAAGGCCGTTCTTAATGCATAAAGGAAATAAGCTTCGAGTGTTTCCAATTGCGCATGGCCATGAATGAGTGAAACTTATGGAATATGAAGACTTTGTTTATCTGCTGTTAAATATGAAGAACATCAGTGGAATCTGTGTGGGGACCTGAAGGTAATCTCCTTGCTTCTAGGACTACCGCTTAGGTTACACTAGCACATGTGTTTCTTTTTTTTGGGACTCTAGAGCGGACAGCAAACATTAAAAACAAAAGGAATGGCCAGCACGACGAAAACGAAAAGACTCACCTGGCAGGTTCAACTGTATGTACAAACCTCTGTTGGACAGTGAAAGGTGTACTGTACTCAATTGCCTCTGAAACTTGGGTAATGAAAAATTTGTGAAGGCCATGGATCAAAATGGTGCTGGCTTCAGTATTTGTTAGCCAAGTTTGAACGCACTGTATCTGAAGCAGCTAAAGTAAAAGGGCAGGTTGTTTGCAATGGCCTCAAATTCGTTCAACTACTCAATGATTGATGACTTTGTAAAGAGCCTAACTGCCCCTGGAAAAGAAAAGCGTGCTGGAAGAGTTTCTTTGGCTGTTATAAAGAACTACCTAGGTAAGTCGAGCATCTCGAATTATGAAGAACTTGTCAAATGACATGTTGGAAGAGTTACCATGCGCTTTGGGGCTCGGATGTCACTCAAAATCCACTTTTTTCCATTCACATTCTTGATTTCTTCCCAAGATCTGGCTGGTCAGTGCTGAGCAGGGGAAACGGTACGTTCCACAGGACATGCCACCATGGTAAACCGATACCAAGTGACGATTCAAGTCCCCAAAACATGATAGGGGACTATGGCTGGGACGCTAACAAAAGTGAAAGTAGCTGATCATACAAACACAGAAAGAGCAAACTACAGCAACACACTTCTGATGGACTATGGAGCAGGGTGAGTACTTTTGTGTGTTAGGATAGTTTTGATCATATGGATATTTGATACCAATTTGAGATACTTGACTGTTCTTCTGAAGAACTAGTCTAGAATCTGATGTTCTTCGAACTAGCGCATCTTTTTTCTCTTCAAAATAAAATCTCAGAAGTGTGTTCCAAAAAAAAGGGAAAAATATATATATACTTATAATACTATATATATTCTATGTATATATATATAATATATATATATATATAAATATATATATGTATATTATATATATTATATATAAAGTCAAAATTACTGTGATTTGGCATATTTCGGATATTTCCAAGATGTGGCCACATTTTCGGATATATTTGGAACATACTTAAGGTATATTTATTTTGCCAGATATGTACATTAGGTCGCCTAATAAAGCCGCAGGCACCACCAGAATTATTGACGACGAGTAATATTATATTTAAGTTGGGTTGATTGTTTCGATTAATTACATAATTACCGTATTTGCCGGCGCATAAGACGCATACTCCGCATAAGACGCACCCCTAATGTTACAACGAGGGTTATTGTGAAGAAAAAAAATATTGGTCGTTTTTGAGGGATTTTTTTTGTATTCCGTCAAAGGATCAATTTATTAAAAAAAAAAAAAAAGATTTGAGGGGAAAGCAACAGGATTATGAGCATGTAACCTAAAATACAATATTCACAGTGCAATGAATGGAATGAAAAATTATACTCGTTAAAATGTGTAAAGAGAATGACCGTGTAAGCAAAAATCGGTCATAAATCATAATACAGTCGGCGCAAAAAAACTTAAGACGCCAAAAACTGGCGGTGTAATAAATCCGTAGCTATTTTGACAAATTTCGGTGGGAGCGATTTGAATGTTTTTACGTTTTTTTGTATATATGGCAGTGTATTAGGTTTCATGCTGAGATTCTCGCTGTGCCGCTCTGTATCTTCAAGTCATCATAGGAAGAGGTTGTGTGTTTGGTTCTCCAACATTCCTACACACCCCATTCGTCCCCTCCATCTGTCTAACCGCCTTCTCAGGATCTAAGAAAGTATTTGCTGGGCAAATCATTCCATCAATTGTGAAGAAAAAAACATAAGTGAGTAAACCTTGTATCGAAGAGGGAAACAATGGCCAGATAGCGGAGGGAGATGTGTGTTCCAAATCATACCGTCTCGGTGTGTGCAGAGCGGCGCAAGATGGTGAGGTTAAGGACTGTTTTGGGTGGAAGAAAGGGTCAGGGGGCCAAGAAAACTTCAACAGAAGGGACTGATCAAATGCTCAAAATGATATTGGACTCAACAAACCTTCATGACGCAGTTGATCAGTACTTGCTTTTAATTTTTCTTGGCCCGCCCTGACCCTTTCTTCACACGCCAAAACAGTATCAAATACCATCTTGCACCCGCCTGCAACCACACCGAGAACTGGTATGTTTGGGAACACAACACATCTCCCTCGCTATCTGGCCAATTGTTTTCCCACTTCGATAAAGGTAACTATATGTGTTTCTTACAATGGATAGAGATTTGCTCGTGAATAGTGCATTAGTATACCTGGAGAAGGTGCTGGTAGAAGATGTAGGGCGAATGGGGGTGTAGGAAGGTTGGAGAACCAAACACAACACCTCCTTCCTATGATGACTTGGAAGATACAGAGCGCGGAGGAAGCAAGGAATCTACAGCAGAAACCCTAATACACTGCAGACATACAAAAAACGTAAAAAAATGCAATCGCTCCCACCGAAATTATGTCAAAACTGCTAGAGGACGTTATCCCGCCCCAAGTTTTTTTGGCACGTCCTAAGTTTTTTTGGGAAGACTGTATATTGCAGGATGCCCCCAACGAAATTGATATTTAATATTGTACCTATGATATATAGCTTAGATTTAATGTTGTAGGTACTGCCTTTGTTGCTTTTACTGCCATGTGATTTAGACTTTGTGGAAAATTTGCAGTATAGATATTGGTATTCTTTTTGGTAGTAGGCTTTCAAATTCCTAGAACTCTTACCTCCACCATGTGTTAGCTTTCTTCATTCTGACGTTATTGTGAGCCCATTCCATGGCGCAATTGGAATAATAAATGCATTACACGTATAGTACCGAAATCTACCCGGTACTTCACCAGAAAGTTAAAGTTAGGTTAAAGTAGATTTGGTTAGGTAGAGGTGGGGTTTGGTTAGTAACAGATGATATAGAGAAAATAACGAAAATACCAATAATATGACCAGTGTGAAGCGTAGCAATGTTTGGGGGGCAGACTGGAGGGGGGGGGGCAGGTTGCCCCCCACATACACACAATGTAAACAAAACATTGATTCCGACAAAAAGCGGAATCACACAGATTAATTCAAAACACATCAAAATTATTCAGGAGGGACCTTAAAGTTTTCGGCCTCGAAAATCGGTGGTTGTTAATAACAAATTCACGAAGATATTTAGATCAACACTGCAAGGGTAACCAATCTCTACCTTTGTGTTATTGTGTGTATCATTGTGTTGGTGAAATGGGCACCGTTGTCGGAACGACGATATTTGCACGGACTTACACCTATGAATCCTATCACAGTGCGAGGGTGATTAGTCTCTTCCGGAAGGTACAGGTGAAGGCTGATTCCCACTCTAAATCACGCAGCGTTCCGTTCAGCCGTGCCTTGTATTCACACTATTCGTCATGGTCCGTAATTTTCGGCAGTTCCTGCTACCTTCTAAGCAGACATGGGCCTCAAGAGGCTATGCTTGAAGAAATTTGCATTAATAGCCCTTTGTCGGATGAAGAAGAGGGAACTCTAAAAGATATTGTTTTGGGTACATAAAGCCTTGAGAAAAAGACAATTACAGCACGGCACAGCTCATTAAGTTAAAATATTCTTCCCCCGAAACCGTTAGGGACAGGGACAGTGATGTATTGGAGCTTGATGGTGGCGCACCAGTTAGTGAACACGTCTAGTTGTTTGAATGTACGACAATTCTAACGGATGTGATGAGACGGTGCCCTGTCACCAATTTCACCTTGATGGTATTGTGTGATTCGGCCTTGAGCGGGGACGGGTGTGCGCCTGTGATGGGGATCTGGTCTGGGTGTACCGGTGAAGACTTTTGTCCCGTTACAGGTACAATTGAGCTTTTACTAGCACTCTTCTACAAGGTCTCCTTATACGAGAGTACAGGGTGAGGATTTGAGGGTCGAGGTGGTACAAAAGGCCTATGCTGTCTCCTATCCCACCTGCTTAACCACGTCGCGGCGCTAACACACACAACGAACATACCACCGTGCACTCGGCTTAGGCCACCCCCTTGTCTGCCGACCAGGATTATAAGGCCCGAGGGTGACCGACGACTGACAGGACTTGTCCTTGCCGACACAACTGCAACACCAGCCAGGTAAGTCAAGCAGCCAAAGGACACACACAGAGACACACACGACTCCGCGCACCTCTTGTCCCCCGTTGGACATGAGACTCGCACTTGTCAAAATACAACTACAAAGCCACGGAAGCCCCTTTCTCCATCCCTGTGTGTCTAGAGACAGACTCCCCAAAGATTAGTACACCTCCCTCTCACCGCTACACTCCTTCAAATTAAAACTTTAACACGACTCTTGTTTCACTATTCCATCTTATTAACAATACTCATTTCCCAGCGGAAAATTCCAAAACACTATTTTCTGCCTCCCTTCTATCATCTCATTTCAAACTGTTGTGACAACTTGTGTGGCCCGAGTCGAATGCGGGGTTAAGGCGACCATCTAATATGCGGGATGTTTGTCTTTTCCATGGGTTGCGGGGAGGAGTTCTGAGCGTAATGGACCCATGGTGGGTGGCGCGGACGCGGCGTCGCGAGACGTTTTATCAGGAGACGTTTTACAATGGAGACAGCAGCGGGGGGTGTGATGATGTTACATCTGACACGGGCCCAATCTTGGACAGCACAATCGTTAATCTTGTTGAAACCCAGCTCTTGTTTTCTCTTAAACTCCAACTTTTCTTAGTTAGTATGCATTTATTGTTGATAACACAGTACAAATTTGTGCCAGTGGACTACTGCCTTTCAAAACACAGATCACTCCAGACCCTTTAGGTAAATACACCAACCGGCTGCTTCTGCATTCCTGCCCGACCTCTCAGTCGCCTAATATGGGCCGGGAATTAGAAGCAGGGTGAACTTTGCATTCTTTTTACGGGAAAAAACTGGTCTTATGCGCCGGGCAAAAGACGGTATTTACGTATATAATTATAATAGCTATTAAATTTAAAATGCCGATATTCAAAAACTATACGTGCTAGAGAAAAAGCAATGCCATTTTTGAAATCAGCAGCGAAAATGCTTTCCAACCCACACACAATGAACTCAGAACCTTTTTTGGTGTCGACCAGTGTAAGCAATAGAGAAAGGCAACAAACATTTACATGAATTAAATGAAGTTTACTACACGAAGTTTACTGCAATGAAGTGTACTCATGTTGAGTGTGTCACCCTACAGCGTGCCTATGCAGCCACCACCATTGTTGCTGCCCTCCTTCCTGTAGCCTCCTTCAGCAACTTACTCCTCTCGTATATATATTCATAATCATTGAACCCATCAAAGTCCTTAGGCTGAACAGGGAAATAAGAAAAACGTCAAGTTCATCATCTAGACAAGCAATAACTTTCACCACAGCAGGCTCTTCTTTTTCCTTTAACCTCTGTTGTTTTGCATAATTTTGTTCATCCTCCTGCTATTCCAATGCCTTTTCCACTTCTTTCTTCCTTCACTTTGGATTAGTTGAATTTTTTTTTTACTGCTCTCATTTATTTTTGTCATTCTTTTAATAAGGCTTATGTAAGGAAAGATAAGGAAATGTGAGTGCAGAACAGATATATGCCACCCTCCTCCGCCTGGGCCACACAGCACTCACGCTTCACCTACACTGCCTATGTCTGTAACCTGACCTTCACTGCCCCTAGTGCAGGAAAGTCCCAGAAACCATTGAACACTTCTTGCTGCATTGTCTATGCTTCCATTCCCATCGTGTAGTGCTACACTCTCATCTTCTCGCCCTGAACGTCACCACCTTTGACCTGCCCACCATGCTAGAGGCGACAGGCATCCACACTTCACGACAACACATAGGAACATCAGAACATAAGATCACACTATCATCTACCTCACCTGTGCCTTCTTGAAGAAGACAGTTCAGCTGCCATGCCTTTGATAGTATCATAGGACATTACCAGGGCACATAGGGTTCTTCAGGGAATCCTCCTCGCAGCCCTAAACAACACCAAGACCAAGTTTTCTTGTAATCTGTGAGCATGTGAGCGCCTCGTGTGTGTACTACCCTCTAGGGGCCCCACAAACCCCGCTCCGCTTCGTACTGCCGTAGTATTTATTTTTTCCTTTTTGATATCATTTGTTACTAAAGCAAACTCCACGTCAAACCTAACCTAACCTAACCTAATCGGATTGAACTTAACCGTTTCTGGCTGAAATAACGTTAAATTATATCGGTAATATATGTATCATCATTATTACTCAATTGTGCCGTAGGTTCAATCATCAATCATTGGGGGCATACGCCGGGGGACGAATCAACTCGCCCACCCTACGACGCCACTCCCGGGGGTCATCACGCGCGAGTTCCCATGCCCATACCAAGCAGCTCTCGACAAGAAACATCAACTTGCCCCAGCCACAAGCCTTGTGGGCGCCCCCTTGGCCTCCTCCACGCCGGATTGTCTCTTACAGATACAACCCGATGGGAAGGATCGGTTTCAGGGTAGCGTGCCACATGCCCATATAGCCGAAGTTGGCGCTGACGGACTATGCAGGTAATAGGCCTCGATTCAGTCTCACGGTGCAATCGCTGATTTGACACGTAATCATCCCAGCGATACCCCATGATTCTGCGAAGACACTTATTACCAAAGGCATTGATTCGTCTCTTCAAGTCACTATTTAGTGTCCATGTCTCACAACCATAGAGTAAGACAGGGATCACAAGCGACTTGAAGATCCGGATCTTTGTCCTTCTGCACAGGTACCGACAACGCCAAATACTCCCGCTGAGCGAGTCCATAACACCGTGGGCTATGCCAATCTGCCGTAAGACTTCTTGACGTGACCCGCCGTCATTATGGACTGCACTACCAAGGTATGTAAAACTTTCCAAGATCTCAATGTCCTCGCCACATGCATGAACAGACTGTACTGCTTCATCTAGTAAGTTTCCAAACACCTAGACCTTGGTCTTGAGCCAGGAGACCTCAAGTCCCAAAGGCTTTGCCTCCTCATGCAGCGCCTCGAGAGCCATCACCAGGACCTCCAGCAACTCAGCAAAGATTACTGCATCATCGGCAAAAACAAAATCAGTGATCTTGGTGTTGCCGACGGATGCTCCACAATCACTTTGATCTACAACCTTGTCCAATACCCAGTCCATACAAGCGTTGAAAAGTGATGGGGCAAGGACGCACCCTTGCCTCACTCCTGTATTCACAGGAAAGAAGCTGGATACACATGCCCCACACTTCACAGCACTCTCAGTCCCAGAATACAGACCAGTTATCAAACCAATAGTCCTTGCAGGAATCCCTCGAAGTCGCAGAAGATCCCAAAGTGACTCACGATGCACTGAGTCAAACGCCTTCTTGAGATCAACATAGGCTGCAAGCATCCTCTGTCGCAACTCACGTCGGCTGTCCACCAGGACACGAAGCGCTAGGATACGGTCCCTTGTTTGACCTTACCAGGCGTGAACCCAGACTGCTGAGGTCTCTGATGCTTCACCAGGTGACTGCGAATCCGTGTCAGCAATAGATGGGCAAGCACCTTGCCTGGTACGCTGGGCATTGTAATACCGCGGTAATTGTTGCAGTCCTGACGGTCCCCTTTCCCTTTCCAGATAGGGACGACCAGCCCCCTTTTCCAGTCAGGAGGAATGGTACCTGATTGCACACGGCAGTCAGGACAGCATGCAACCCGCGGATCATGGCCTCAACCCCCAGCTTTGAGGAGCTCCGCACTGATATTACAAACACCAGCTACCTTTCCACCCCTCAAACATTGCTACAGCCTCTCTGAACTTCATCAAGAGAGGGTGCGGTTCGTCAATGGGAGGATCGGCATCCACTGCCTGTAACCCAGTGGTGTGAAGCTGCTCATTGAGGGTCCCACCGTGAACAACTGCCCAAAGTACTCAGCCCAACGAGCCATCTGCCCATCCATGTCCGACACGAGGCGCCCATCTGCTGTTCGAATAGCACTAGCCCATCAAGGAGACTTGGAACGGAGCTTCTTCAGGCTCGGTAGGCGGGTCGGAGGTCATTAACGTGTCAAATGACCCTCACATTCTCAGCGAGATTCCTGACATACCTCTCCTTGTCTCTCCCCAGGAGGGTTCTTGGTCCGCGTGACAGAGCCTGTGCTGGTCCCGGTTCCCAGCCAACCTGGCAGCGCGACTCTCCTCTATTTTCTCCAGCGTCTCCGTCAGACAAAACCACGCCTTGACCTCGGCCGCTCCCCAATACACTCCTTGGCAGCCTGTAGAGTTTCACGTTTGAAGTATCCCACAGTTATACAGGGTCCCCGAGAGCACCGAGCACATCAAACCGATTTGAGACTGCCACCGCATACTCATGAGCACATGTCAAGTCCTTCAGTTTCTCAAGATGAAACACAGTATGGTTACCTCTTGAGATTCTTCTGGACTTGACATGAAGCTTAAGTGTAGCAACAACAAGTCTGATCTGTTCCAAAGAACTCGCAGCACTCCGGTAAACCCTGCAGTTCTGGAGGATCCTCCAACGAGTACTAACGAGGATGTGGTTGATCTCCTTAGCTACCCCTCCGGCATTACTATACTATGTCCAGCGGTGCAGCTCTGGCCTCTGATACCAAGAACCTGCAATTCTCAACCTTCTGGATCTTGCAAAGTTCAGAAGCAGAGAACTGTTGGTGTTTCTGGTACCGGAGCCATGGAGACCAACACATAACTTGTAGCCATCTCTCACAGTGCCAGTAGTAGCATTGAAGTCGCCCAAGACAATGAGTGTGTCCCGAGGGGGACACTGGTCTAAAACAGAGTCGAGTTTGGCGTAGAACATCTCCTTCTCTTCAGTTTTACACATCTCGGTAGGAGCGTACACTGCAACAAGAGACATGAAACCCAACTGTGTTTCATCCTCCCCCGCATTATACGCTCATCAACCGGAGTAAACTCAACAACTGACGGCTGCAGTTTGCTGGAGATGCCTATAGCTACTCCCCTCCCCGTTCACGGTGACCATTGCTCATGCCGGACCAGTAGTAGGTGTAACCCCCACTGCTAGTCTCACCACTGCCAGGCCTCCTCGTCTCAGAGAGTCCCACTGTATCCACCCTCAGCCTACTGAGCTCGCCCGATAGGAGAGGTAGTCGATGATCGTCTGAGGCGCTCAGAAAGTTCCACGAGCCCACACGAAGAACCCTCCGCAGGTTGATCCCAGGAGTGATTTGACGGGCAGGCGCCGCTTCTGCACCGCCCCGGCCACCCCCATAAGAAAAAGTTGGGCTAAGGGGCCCTACCACTTGATTTAGAGGGCGGGATTCCCGAGGGCTTTGCCCCGCACTCTTCATAGGCAGACCCCTCCCCTGCGTCGGCATTGGAGGGGTCTGCATGGTCGGGCCCCCCGGCAAAACCGGGTCGGGGGCGCGATTACCGTGGTATACCGTGGTATTACCGACCCTGTACTAGATGGACGATCACTGTATAGTACAATGAACAGTACTTTGCATCGGTGAACCAGGTTAGGCTTTCCAGATGAGTGGGGTCCCCATAGACAGTGTCAAAACCTTAGTGCATTAGGCAGGATAACAATGACTTCCTTTTCTTCTTTTACTCTATGTCACTTTGTACCATTTCGTAAGTCCTCATGTTTTCCTTTTCATCATTCTATTTATTTTGCTTTTATGTCCATTTCATCTATGTAGCTCTCACTTATTTTGTTTATGCCATTAAAGCCGGTTTACACTAACACAAAATATGATGGCCTTTTTCGGCGGAGGGAAGAGGTCGTCTTCCAAAAATGTGCTCACACAAGCGATTAGTTCAAGCACAAAGAGAGAGCTTGTTGTCCTAGCCATCAACTGCTTATACAGAAAGTCCCCGACTTACGAATTGGATACTTTCCGAGAGGCTGTTCATAAGTCCATTTTTTTGTAAGTCAAACATGATAATGGTAGATAAAAGTGTCCAATGTCCAATGGAGACACTACAAACACATGAAATGGTTAGGTAAAATATCCTTAGTCAAATGTACCTACACAATGTACAATGTACAGGGAGGTCCCGAAGATACGAGCAGTTAGGTTCCACCTGGCATACTCGTAAAGCGAAATCTCGTATAACGAAACACATAACTAATGGTAAAATATAGGTTTGGTTCCAGGACCCATCAATTAAAAAAAGAAAAAGAAAAAAGACTTGTTTTTCAAGCTAAAATAAACTATAGCAAACACAACAAACACACAGCGTCTATATTACCCACACTGTACTACCTATTCTGCAGAAAAAGCGTTCTGAAAGAGAAAATAGCACACAAAATAACATAACTGCACGTTAATTAAACATAGAACATGCATAACACTCACAAGTGGTAATGTTGTGTGGGGAGACAGGAAGCTGGCACGCAGCCAGCTGAGAGTCCCTGTTTACTCTCTCCGAGGCTCGAGGGAAAACAGGGGTGACTGCGTTTGCAGGGATGACTGGGTTAGAGTTCTTCCTCCTCCCCTTGATCACTTGAGCTCCCTTCACACATTCCATAATCGAGCCACGATAGCGCCACCAATTTGATTATTGACGCTATCGTGAAATTTGTCCAAGATAAACGCAGACCACGATAGCCTCACAACAATGTCACGCTGCCTGTACGTATGTGTCATGATGGTCGTAAGATGGTCACGATGGAGTCATGACAGCTGTAAGACAATGTCACGAATGGAAAATCAACAGTCATTTTGTCGTCACGATAGTTACGATAACCACGACAGTGCCATGAACGTATCACGATAGCGTCAAGAGCCATGCCTCATGCAACATGCCTCACACGTGGGTGTGTGTTGCCATGGTGATGGAGAAGGAAGGGGCCGGGGCTAGAGATGAAGGTGGGAGAAACAGTGTTGTGTTGGTAATGGAGAAGGGGGGAAACGGGGAGGGGGGTTTTAATAAAGAAGGAGGTGATGGTGTTGGTGGGGAAATGGGGGGGGGGATGGAGAAGGCGTTGTTGTGGGGTGTGAGTGGTTAAAACGGGGGTGGATCCACCACCCACCCACTACTCCCTACACCCTTCCCCCATCACCACGTGGTCATGGGAGTAGGGGGTGGGTGGCATCACCACGTGGTCATGGGAGTAGGGGGAAGGGAGTAGAGGATGGGTGGAGGTGAATGAGAAAGGGGGGAGAAGGCAGAAGGGGGTGCAAAAAAGGGGGGGAGGTAGGATTTAAGACTCGAGAGGGTAGGGTAGGTAAGGGACAAGGGAGGGGTGCGCAGACCTCTTCCACTGCCCACAAACTTGTCTCTGCGCATCTGAATCATTGTACATCGTCCAGGATGTGAATTTTTGTAGGCCACATTGTCGTACTGAGCCACCAGAATTATCATATTTTCAGATTGATTATTTTATCGTACAACCTTAGGTCATATAGTCAGTAAATGACTTTATAATTTTAGTAAATAACTTGTAATTTACTTTAGTAAATAACTTGTAATTTACTTTAGTAAATAACTTGGTAATTTTACTCACCCCAGTTTGAATGTCGTAGCATTGGATTTTCGATCTCGTATATTGATAATAGACCCTAATTTACACATCTCGTATCATCGGATTCTCGTATACCGAATGCTCGTACAACAGGACCTCCCTGTATACACAACCCTCGTTTTCCCGGACCTCCATTTCCAGGATATCGGATTTGTCGGTCAAAATCCGAGGTCAGGCAATATGTCAGAGTCCCGAACAAATGCCTGGTCCAGTTCGTAAATAGACAAAGTTGTCCGGCGGTCTGAGCGTCTCCTGTCACCCCTGGTCAGTGTCCGCGCCTCCCGCCAGGTGGCAGCATGCTCAGCGGTCGTATTGTTTACATTTGGGCGCACGACACTCACGGTTCGCCTGCACCGCCTCCGTCAGTCCCCTGACCCCCACTGCCCCTGGTGCAGGAACGTCTCTGAGACTATTGAACACTTTCTGCTGCAGTGTCCGCGCTTCCACTCCCACCGTGTAGTGCTACACTCTCAACTCCTCACCCTGAACGTCGCCACCTGTGACCTGCCCACCCTGCTGGCGTCCACCCCTCACGGCAACACGCTGTCATCCGCCTCACCTGTGCCTTCCTGAGGAAGACAGGTCAACTACAGCGCCTGTGATAGCATCATAGGACATCACCAGGGCTCATAGTGTTCCCAAGGGATCCTCGCAGCCCTAAACAATAACAACAAAGTGATGTAAAAATCCGTGGCAGGGTAGTTGGTATTGGCGGTTCAATCAATCAATCATTGGGGGCATACGCCGGGGGGCGCGTCGCCTCGCCCACCCTACGACGCCACTCCCGGGGGTCACCACGCGCGAGTTCCCATGCAGGCTCCTTTCCCATACCAAGCAGCTCTCGACAAGAAACATCAACTTGCCCCAGCCACGAGCCTTGTGGGCGCCCCCTTGGCCTCCTCCACGCCGGATTGTCTCTTACAGATACAACCCGATGAGAAGGATCAGTTTCAGAGTAGCGTGCCACATGCCCATATAGCCGAAGTTGGCGCTGACGGACTATGCAGGTAATAGGCCTCGATTCAGTCTCACGGTGCAATCGCTGATTTGACACGTAATCATCCCAGCGATACCCCATGATTCTGCGAAGACACTTATTACCAAAGGCATTGATTCGTCTCTTCAAGTCACTATTTAGTGTCCATGTCTCACAACCATAGAGTAAGACAGGGATCACAAGCGACTTGAAGATCCGGATCTTTGTCCTTCTGCACAGGTACCGACAACGCCAAATACTCCCGCTGAGCGAGTCCATAACACCGTGGGCTATGCTAATCCGACGTAAGACTTCTTGACGTGACCCGCCGTCATTATGGACTGCGCTACCAAGGTATGTAAAACTTTCCAAGATCTCAATGTCCTCGCCACACGCATGAACAGACTGTACTGCTTCATCTAGTAAGTCTCCAAACACCTGGACCTTGGTCTTGAGCCAGGAGACCTCAAGTCCCAATATTGGCGGTTGCCGGACAGTAAATACTAGCGTAGGGTAAACGTCCGGGGGTGGGTAATGGTCTCGGACTGTTGCGATTCTCGGACGTTTGCGGTTCCTGGACCAGTGCTCCCCCCTAATAATCCGGGAAAACGAGGGTTGTGTATTACACAAACGGATGAGTGGTGGGAGAAGGTGGGGTGTCGGATGATGGTGAGTCAGGCATGGGCAAGAGGTGATGATGGCACTTCTACTATAGGTGGTGGTGTCGTGCTTCTGGCCCTGAAGATGGTCACCCCTGACACCAACGCAATGAGCTCGTGAGAATTTATAAAGCACTAAAATAAATATGGGTGGCCGACACTGGCAGGCCCCGGCAGCAAACAAATAATGGCGAGACTGCCAGCAATCAGCCTGCCAAGCTAGGAGAGTTAACAGTTAGCTTTTTGTGCACAGTCGCACAGTTTTTTTTTGCAGTTGTTCACGGTGGACCCTTTAATTGGGCAGCTTCACACCACTGGATTATGGGCAGCAGATGCCGATCCTCCCATTGACGAAATGGCACGCTCTTTTGACGAATACAAGAGGCTGTAGCAAAGTTGTGGGTTGGAAAGTCAGCTGGTGTTTGTAATATCAGTGCAGAGTTTCTCAAAGCTGGGGGTGAGCCCATGATCCGCGGTTTGCATTTTGTCCTGACTGCCGTGTGGCAATCAGGTACCATTCCTCTGACTGGAAAAGGGGGCTGGACTTCCCTATCTGGAAATGGAAAGGACCGTTAGGACTGCTACAATTAACATGGTATTACACTGCTCAGCGTGCCAGGCAAAGTGCTTGCCCATCTATTGCTGTCACGGACCCGCAGGCATCTGCTGAAGCATCAGAGACCTTAGCAGTCTAGGTTCACACCTGGTAAGACAACAACGGACCGTATCCTAGCGCTTTGTGTCCTGGTGGAACGCCAACTTGAGTTTCGATAGGGGAAGCTTGCAGCCTATGTTGATCTCAAGAAGGCGTTTGACTCAATGCATCGTGAGTCACTCTGGGATCTTCTGCGACTTCGCAGGATTCCTGCAAGGACTATTAGTTTGGTGACTGGTCTGTATTCTGGGACTGAGAGTGCTGTGAAGTCTGGGGGAGGTGTATTCAACTTCTTTCCTGTTAATACAGGAGTGAGGCAAGGGTGCGTCCTTGCCCCATCACTTTTCAACACTTGTATGGACTGGGTATTGGACAAAGTTGTAGATCAAAGTGATTGTTGAGCATCCCTCGGCAACACCAAGATCACTGATCTTGTTTTTGCCGATGATGCAGTAATCTTTGCTGAGTCGCTGGAGGTTCTGGTGATGGCTCTCGAGGCGCTGCACCTCCTCAGGCAAAGCCTTTGGGACTTGAGGTCTCCTGGCTTAAGACCAAGGTCCAGGTGCTTGGAGGCTTATTAGATGAAACAGTACAGTCTGTTCATGCATGTGGCGAGGACATTGAGATCTTGGAAAGTTTTACATACCTTGGTAGCGCAGTCCATAATGACGGCGGGTCACGTCAAGAAGTCTTACGGCGGATTGGCATAGCCCAGGGTGTTATGGACTGGTTCAGCAGGAGTACACACAACCCTCGTTTTCCCGGACCTCATTTCCCGGATATCGGATGATTTGTCGGTCAAAATCCGAGGTCCGGGGATATGTCAGAGTCCCGGACAAATGCCTGGTCCAGTCCGTAAATTGACAAAGTTGTCCGGCGGTCCGAGCGTCTCCTGTCACCCCTGGTCAGTGTCCGCGCCTCCCGCCAGATGTCAGCATGCTCAGCGGTCGTATTGTTTACATTTGGGCACACGACACTCACGGTTCACCTGCACCGCCTCCGTCAGTCCCCTGACCCCCACTGCCCCTGGTGCAGGAACGTCTCTGAGACTATTGAACACTTTCTGCTGCAGTGTCCGCGCTTCCACTCCCACCGCGTAGTGCTACGCTCTCAACTCCTCACCCTGAACGTCGCCACCTGTGACCTGCACACCCTACTGTCGGCGGCTGGCGTCCACCCCTCCCGGCAACACGCTGTCATCCGCCTCACTTGTGCCTTCCTGAGGAAGACAGGTCAACTACAGTGCCTGTGATAGCATCATAGGACATCACCAGGGCTCATAGTGTTCCCCAAGGGATCCTCGCAGCCCTAAAAACAACAACAAAGTGACATAAAAGTCCGCGGCGGGTAGTTGATATTGGCGTTTGCCGGACAGGAAATACTAGAGTAGGATAAACGTCCGGGGGTGGGTAATGGCCTCGGACTGTTGCGATTCCCGGACGTTTGCGGTTCCGGGACCAGTGCTCCCCCCTATTAGTCCGGGAAAACGAGGGTTGTGTGTATTTGGCGTTGTCGGTACCTGTGCAGGAGGACAAAGATCCTGATCTTCAAGTCGCTTCTGATCCCTGTCTTACTCTATGGTTGTGAGACATGGACACTAAATAGTGACTTAAAGAGACGCATCGATGCCTTTGGTGATAAGTGTCTTCGCAGAATCATGGGCTATCGCTGGGATGATTACCGTATTTTACGGCTTATAAAACGCACTTTTTTCCCACAAAAAATACCCTGAAAAATACTCATGCGTCTTCCATGACAAATGTTGTAGGAGGTTAGCTTAGATAGATATTCAATTCAGCCTCTTAAAAGATGTAACCTCAGTACTTATCTGTTACAAGTATTTCAAATACCATAAGACATTCAAATCAACTACACTGGTACCTTGACTTACGAGTGCCCCAACTTACGAGTTTTCCGAGTTACGAGCAGTCGCTCGGTCGATTTTTTGCTTTGAGTTGCGAGCCAAAATCTGAGTTACGAGCGAGCTTCAGATACGCCGCCGCTAGTTGGCGCAGCGAACGCTACAACATACGCCCACCAGCATCCCGCGTCTCACTCGTTCACTTCTCAGCATCTCTGTTGTGTTGTGCTCACACAGGCGAATGCAAATGGTGGAGGGTGAGTGCAGTACGTTTAGCGGCAGTTCCACTCACAGCTGTTTCCAACAGCTGATACACAGAGTTTAAACACTGGCGAATGCAAATGGCGGAGGGTGAGTGCAGTACGTTTAGCGGCAGTTCCACCCACAGCTGTTTCCAACAGCTGATACACAGAGTATAAACACTGGCGAATGCAAATGGCAGAGGCTGAGTGCAGTACGTTTAGCGGCAGTTCCACTCACAGCTGTTTCCAACAGCTGATACACAGAGTTTAAACACTGGCGAATGCAAATGGCGGAGGGTGAGTGCAGTACGTTTAGCGGCAGTTCCACCCACAGCTGTTTCCAACAGCTGATACACAGAGTATAAACACTGGCGAATGCAAATGGCGGAGGGTGAGTGCAGTACGTTTAGCGGCAGTTCCACCCACAGCTGTTTCCAACAGCTGATACACACAAGAGTATAAACACTGGTAAATGCAAATGGCGGAGGGTGAGTGCAGTACGCTTAGCGGCAGTTCCACCCACAGCTGTTTCCAACAGCTGATACACAGAGTATAAACACTGGCGAATGCAAATGGCGGAGGGTGAGTGCAGTACGTTTAGCGGCAGTTCCACCCACAGCTGTTTCCAACAGCTGATACACAGAGTGTAAACACTGGCAAATGCAAATGGCGGAGAGTGAGTGCAGTCCAGTCATATAGGTACAGTAAAAAAAATTGGGGTGGTTTTTTGGGGGCTGGAACGGATTAATGGTATTTCAATTAATTTCAATGGGCAAAATTGATTTGATATACGAGAGCAAATTGAGTTACGAGCTCGATTAATGAACGAATTAAACTCGTAAGCCAAGGTACCACTGTAATCTGTCTTCACGCTGTGCTATTTACTGCGGTACTGGCGGGAGCCATTCCGCCAACAGCCATTCTGTGTATAAGGAACTTTGTTACATAAGATGAAAGTTTGTATACTTATGTACATGCAGCCATCACAAATACTACATGCATACAGGAAAATTAAAACAATACGTGGTGAGGCACAGGAGGCAGGCAACGTAGTGAGGCACGGGAGGACGTGAGAGGTGTTTACACTCAGGACGACAAAGCCAGACTCAGCTGATCGGCACGCCAGGCAGACATGCAGCTGCACACCGCCGCGGTCGGGTTTGTTTTCATTCCCGCCATCCGACCTGCGTGTACATGTTCAGCCAGCCAACATGACGATTTACTTATACCATCGCTTAAAAGCTAGAAAATAAAAATGGCTGATGAGCAGTGCTGAATGAAGATAATGAATAGTGAGTGTGTTCTTGTATGAAAATGACTTGAAAATTGGACAACATTTTGGTGGTCTGTTTTTTTCTTTTCTTATGATTTTTTTCCCAAAATCAGGTGCGTCTTCCAAGATGCAGCGTCTTATAAGCTGTAACATACGGTACGTGTCAAATCAGCGATTGCACCGTGAGACTGAATCGAGTCCTATTACCTGCATAGTCCCGTCAGCGCCAACTTCGACTACACAGCGCGCCAAAGTATTGTTCGCGACATCATAACACAGCGCTTCCATACGGGAATTCAGAAAATGTACTCTATGGCAGCCTACTGACTTCCGAGAGATATCTTACATATGGCAGCTTGTTTAAGGCACGGGCAGTCCATCAAGACCGTTGAGGAATGTTCAGATGCCACTTGTCAATTATAGACGAAGCATTTTAAAAAGTATCGCCTTCCTTCCCGCGAGTAATTTGAACAGACGCGCATTGGTATAACTATCATTATTTTCATAATGAGTGGCAAGAAAGACCTAACAAAAGAGCAAATTAAAGTTATTGTATCTCTACACAAGGCAGAGAGGCCAGTGGAAGAAATATCAAGGATTGTGGATGTTACGAGGGGATGTGTGCATAAGTGGGTGGAAAGTTTCACGGTGGGTTGCACCGTCGCGACAGCCACAACACCAGAACATTATAAGTGGCCAGGGCGAGGATGTAAAAGTCATATCGCAATATTTTTCTTGCTCTTAATTGAGGATGGGCATCCACTTGACGTTTCATGACATTTAGGGTGCTTGCTGATGTTTTACATCCTCGCCCTGGCCACTTATACTGTTCTGGTGTCGCGGCTGTCGTGACGGTGCAACCCACCGTGAAACTTTCCACCCACTTATGCACACATCTCCTCGTAACATCCACAATCCTTGATATTTCTTCCACTGGCCTCTCTGCCTTGTGTAGAGATACAATAAGTTTAATTTGCTCTTTTGTTAGGTCTTTCTTGCCACTCATTATGAAAATAATGATAGTTATACCAATGCGCGTCTGTTCAAATTACTCGCGGGAAGGAAGGCGATACTTTTTTAAATGCTTCGTCTATAATTGACAAGTGGCATCTGAACATTCCTCAACGGTCTTGATGGACTGCCCGTGCCTTAAACAAGCTGCCATATGTAAGATATATCTCTCGGAAGTCAGTAGGCTGCCATAGAGTACATTTCTGAATTCCCGTATGGAAGCGCTGTGTTATGATGTCGCGAACAGTGCTTTGGCGCGCTGTGTATATAGGCATGTGGCACGCTATCCTGAAACCGATCCGTCCCATCGGGTTGTATCTGTATTAGACAATCCGGCGTGGAGGAGGCCAAGGGGGGGGCGCCCACAAGGATTGTTGATATCAATAATCCTTTTGAGCAGTTGATGAGTCTTCTTTGAAATTTTTGTTGGTCGCCATGAACCTTTCTTCCACGCCAAAACAGTCTCTAACTCACCATCTTGCGCCCGCCTGCACCAGACCGCTTCGGTGTGTTTGAAAACACACATCTCCCTCGCTATCTGGCCCATGGTTTTCCCACTTCGATACAAGGTTACTGTATGTGTCTTCTTCAAAATGGATAGAGATTTGCCCGGCATAATGCTTTAGTAGACCTGGAGGAGGCGGTAGAAGATGGAGGGGCGAATGGGTGTGTAGGAAGGTTGGAGAACCAAACACAACAACCTCTTCCTATGATGACTTGGAAGATACAGAGCGGGCAGCAACGAGGAATCTACAGCAGACAGCCTAATGCACAGCCAGATATACAAAAAACGTAAAAAAATTTAATCACTCCCACTGAAATTGGCAAAAAAGCTAAAGACGTTATTCCCGTCCTAAGTTTTTTGGCGTCCTAAGTTTTTTGCGCCGACTGTAGGTGGAGGAATACTGTTTAGTCATGGATGGGCTCACATCAGTTACGCACCCAGGGGGTGGCCAATGGGGCCATGGCCCATCCCCCGAAACTTCACTCCTTGTAAGAAATCAGAATACACTAAGTCAGTTAAAAAAATATATATTACAGGCTTTAGCGATGTGACCGCGTCACCTGACCATGTACACTTACACCTTGGTTTGGGCATGCTTATGCTTCACGCAAGACCTTGGACAAGCATCTAACACTACCAAAACTATTGTTTCAGTAGCAGAAATAAGAAATAAATGCTGAGACTGAAAAGGAAATCAGCTAATGGCGGAAGAAATTTACCATACAGCTGCTAGGAAGAAATCTGGCGGGTTTACTACAGGTTTTTTGCACCTACGTCAAGATTATTCCCAAATGCCACCCGTCGGCGCTATAAGTTTGTTTACATTTTGTTGTGGAGGGCCAACAGCTGGTCAGCGAGGCTGAAGATGTCAACAAATATGATCTACATATTCAGCATATTTTCAGCAGCTGCCGAAGGTTGCAGCAAACAGATATAAAGAAAAGATATCTGTAATAGGGAATGTAGACCCCTATATTGTAGATAAGGTTAATTTTTACAGTGATGTGGGGAAATGCCTTTGCGTGTCCTTTATGGATATCGTGAATTATATGGTGTTTACCACCAAATTTTGTTTACAAGTTTTGCCACTCAAGAGGAAATGAGGGCAAATTATTTTTGAATATCCTCTTGTCCTGCAAAATCTTTATTGATCCAGGAGGTGGTGTCTGCTACAATTAATGGCAAAGCGCTGCTATACATCACAAGGCATGATGTACTACTTGTTGCACCTATTCAACCATAACATAACCCGCTATTGTTTGGTATCTTAGCATCACGCAAGTTTTAGGACACAATAAGCTGCCAACCAAGGTGGCTGTTGTCCACCTGGACCCCCATGGGTCTATCTATACTATATGGTCTGTCTCTATATGGGTTAATCTAACTTAACCTAACCTAACCTCATAATCACAGGAACTTTTCTCAAAAACTATAATTATGTATGGAGTTTATATAATAAATGCTATGGAGTTGCCCTCGATTTATGGAACTGTCGCCGATAGGAATTCTCGCAGAAACACCAACCAAGAACTCTTGCCGACATGGAAATTTTCGGTGACAGTTCCACTTGTAATAGATGAAAAGGAAGAATTAAGTATATTTCATTATTGGACACCACATTTTTTGCTTGTCCCAAAACACTATAAAACTACAGTTTAATACAGTACAGGGAGGTCCCGAAGATACGAGCAGTTAGGTTCCACCGGGCATACTCGTAAAGCGAAATCTCGTATAACGAAACACATAACTAATGGTAAAATATAGGTTTGGTTACAGGACCCCATCAATTACAAAAAAAAAAAAAAAAAAAAAAAAAAAGACATGTTTTTCAAGCTAAAATAAACTACAGGGAGGTCCCGGTATACGAGCATTCGGTATACGAGAATCCGATGATACGAGATGTGTAAATTAGCGTCTATTTTCAATATACGAGATCGAAAATCCAATGATACGACATTCAAACTGGGGTGAGTAAAATTATCAAGCTCAAAATGCGCTCCCTACCACTCCCGGGCTGGACAAAGGGGGATTTGGTTGACCCAGTGAGGTCACCCCTAGCAAGCCGTGACCTGAAGGGTAATTAAGCATATGGTGCCACCTGGCATTTAGGGGTAATTAGCAGGTTTGCGGCCCCAACCTTGGGACCGCAGTCAGGTCACCCCTAGCAAGGCGTGACCTGAAGGGTAATTAAGCATATGGCGCGGCCTGACCTTTAGGGGTAATTAGCAGGTGTGCAGCCCCAACCTTGGGACCGCTACACTACCTTCTCTTGTATCACGCGGCGTCCCATACATTACAACGTCTTTTTTGCTTGTTATGCATGTTTTATGTTTAATTAATATGCAGTTATGTTATTTTGTGTGCTATTTTCTCTTTCAGAATGCTTTTTCTACAGAATAGGTAGTACAGTGTGGGTAATATAGACGCTGTGTGTTTGTTGTGTTTGCTAGAGTTTATTTTAGCTTGAAAAACATGTCTTTATTTTTTTTTTTTTTTATAATTGATGGGGTCCTGGAACCAAACCTATATTTTACCATTAGTTATGTGTTTCGTTATACGAGATTTCGCTTTACGAGTATGCCAGGTGGAACCTAACTGCTCGTATCTTCGGGACCTCCCTGTATAGCAAACACAACAAACTCTCAAACTCTCAAATATAGGGCTCTATATACCACACCACACCACCACACCACCACACAAAACACAGTGAATTAAGAGTGTGACAGCACAGTAGGACAGAGCACAAATAAGTCACAATAAGCACATTAAGTAAACCAGCAAATCACTAAAATTGACTCACAAGGCACAATACATACAAGCAATAAAGACGTTGTATGTACTCTTGGGGACGCCGCATGATACACTAGACTTAAGAGGGTAGGGTAGGTAAGGGTCAAGGGAGGGGTGCGCAGACCTCTTCCACTGCCCACAAACTCGTCTCTGCGCATCTGAATCATTGTACATCGTCCAGGGTTGTGAATTTTTGTAGGCCACATTGTCGTACCGAGCCACCAGAATTATCATATTTTCAGATTGATTATAATCGTACAACCTTAGGTAAAATCATATAGTCAGTAAATGACTATAATTTTAGTAAATAGCTTGTAATTTACTTTAATAAATAACTTGGTCATTTTACTCACCCCAGTTTGAATGTCGTAGCATTGGATTTTCGAGCTCGTATATTGAAAATAGACCCTAATTTACACCTCTCGTATCATCGGATTATCGTATATCGAATGCTCGTATAACGGGACCTCCCTGTACATGGACATTGGTTACATGATATGACTCAACTAGAGGGTGCTGCCTCCCCCCAGACTCCCCGCTAGTTCACTAACCTACCCTGGACATTGGTTACCAACCGTAGATAACACTAAAGTCGCCAGGACAACGTTTCTTTTTGATTTACAGACGTCTGGTGGCATTAATACTTACATTTCTACATCCATTATTTCAGGAAAGTTAGAAGGGGCTATCTGGAGAGTCTGTGTCATTTTGTGTCTTTATCTGTGTCATATTATGGCTATAAATGAACAAATTACCAAAATATCAACCGAGTGGCGACGTTGGTAACGGCTACTCTAAGATAACCAGCTAGTGTTTATGTCCTCCCATCAGCTACGGTCTGTCGTCGCCCGAAAAGAAAATGAGTAGTAAAATTTGAAACAGTTATACTTGCAGATGCAAAGCATAAAACAACACTGAAGCAGGGTAGATTATACAGTGATGATATAAACTACTGTGTATCATCTTCATTGGCACATACAAATCAGTAGTGATGCTATAATTCGTAATATATGGCGACTGGCGACATCAGTGCAGGTGGAGACTATAGTGTTATCTACAGTACCCCTAACCAACTTTTACAGTCAAAGTCAAAAACCATTTATTTGCCTAATTAAACTTATACATTATGATTAATAAATTTTAAAAATTGACAAGGCTTTGAATGAGTAAACATTTTTAAAGAGCTCCTTTAAAATCAATCCATTCCAGGAAAACAGTACTTTATTTCCACTTAGAACATCGTAATCACATAGCAATCGTTATACAAGAAAAAGGAAATAAAGGAGGAAGAAGAATTGTACAAAAGGAGCAGAAGAGACTGGAAAAACTAACATGGAAGAACTGAAAAAATACTATGAAGAAGTTGACTGGGAAGAAATGAAAGGAGTGACCGATGTGCAAGTGAAATTTAACCTTTTTCTAAGCATATGAGAAAGGAGTTGAAAAAGGTGTTCCACTATATACACCAAGAGAAAAGGGAAAGAAAGAATGGTTTAATGGAAGATGTGAGAGGGCAAAGAGAATAAGGGATGGGGCATGGAAAAAAGTAAAGAAAAATCGGACACAAAGAAATAAAGAAGACTATAAATTAGCAAGAAATGAATATGTGTGCATAAGGAGAGAGGAAGAGAAGAGTTATGAGAAGGATATAGTTGAAAAGTGTAAGGAAGAACCCAAACTGTTCTACAGATTTATCAATGGAAGAATCAAGCATAAGGACAAAGTGGAGAGACTGAAAGAAGGTAATATGATATTTGAAGATCCAAAAATAATGAGTGAAATTTTAAATATAAACTTTCAGCAAGTATTTGGGGAGGCGGTAGCAGAGTGGTTAGCATCACTGAGTGGCGTTCTCGCAGACCCGAGTTCAATCCCGAGTGAGACCCATAAATCCACTTAAAATATTTATGCACTGTCGAGTGGCCTAAGAACACCCACATGCCCTGTCCGTTAACTCTACCTTCGACTGCGAGTACATCGGAGGACACAGGGGGGCGACAATAGCCTTTAATTACAGGCGTCACTATAAAAATCCTGTCTGCGCCACCATGGGCGAGGACCAACCATCACTGTCCTCAAGTGAACCAACTGGGCCTACCATCCGAGCCCTGGAGGTCACTGCCTGCAGGCAATATAGGCATAGATGTTAAAAAAATATATAAAAAAATAAAAAAAATAAAAAAAATTACAAAAGAATAAAATTTCAATGAACCGCAATGAATGAAAAAAGTCTGTAAGGAGTGGAAACTAAAAATAGAGAAGGATGAAGTTTGTGAATTGTTGAAGGAATTGGAGGAGAGGAAAGCAATAGGACCAGATGAAGTGTCGAGTTATGTTTTAAAAGAGTGCAGATAGCAGTTGGTCAAACCAGTAAACCGTCGGTGCTTCCCGTCGATCGAGTGTTCGTCACTCAAAAGTGGTAGTGTGGACAGGATGCCGACGAGCAAAATTTAACCAAACGCATGCTCACAACTCTGGCAACAGCATTGCTCGTTCGCAAGCACCGACGGGAAGTGCCGATGGTGGTGAGTGGTAGTGTGTACGGGGCATTAGACATCACATATTATGCTTAGGCTAGGGCCTCAGCTTTCCTATCTTGCTTGTACGGTCTTTGACCTGACGTTCTGTATGATATTTCGGTGCTCTATATGAGAACTCCTTTGATTTGCCCTACTTTGATGGCGGAATCGTTCTATATAACCACAATCGTTCCTAACAAAAATTTTGGAATAATATTTTAGGTCGTTCGCTCTATAATGGAAACGTTCTATGCGGCACCCTATTGTACATGTGAATATGCAGACATATACTTTATTGGGAGGAGAGTTATCTCCTGAAATTATTTTATCCCCTGGGGGATAGGGAAGTTCAGGGGGACCTAGATAGGCGACTAGTCTACCTTCATATCTATTATAATTAATGCAAGATTTGAGGTAATATTTGACTGCCTGTCTACCATTTTGTATCCAAAATTGACTCCTGATATCGGCTAATGTTGTAGCCATTCCGCCATGTAACTAGTTCCTATAATATTCTTCCACCAATAATTTAGTAAGATGGTGACGTTTGGGAATTAGTATGGGATCAATTAATCATTGGGGGCATACTCCGGGGGGCACGTCGCCTCGCCCACCCTACGACGCCACTCCCGGGAATCACCACGCGCGAGCCCCCATGCAGGCTCCCTTCCCATACCAAGCAACTCTCGACAAGAAACATCAACTTGCCCCAGCCACAAGCCTTGTGGGCTTGGCCTCTTCCACGCTGGATTGTCTTTTACAGATACAACCCGATGGGAAGGATCGGTTTCAGGGTAGCGTGCCACATGCCCATATAGCCAAAGTTGTCGCTGATGGACTATGCAGGTAATAGGCCTCAATTCAGTATCACGGTGCAATCGCTGATTTGACACGTAATCATCCCAGCGATACCCCATGATTCTTCGAAGACACTTATTACCAAAGGCATCGATTCGCCTCTTCAAGCTGCTATTTAGTGTCCATGTCTCACAACCATAGAGTAAAACAGGGATCACAAGCGACTTAAAGATCTGGATCTTTGTCATCCTGCACAGGTACCGACAACGCCAAATACTCCTGCTGAGCAAGTCCATAACACCGTGGGCTATGCCAATCCGTCGTAAGACTTCTTGGCGTGACCCGCCGTCATTATGGACTGCGCTACCAAGGTATGTAAAACTTTTCAAGATCTCAATGTCCTCACCGCACGCATGGACAGACTGTACTGTTTCATCTAGTAAGCCTCCAAACACCTGGACCTTGGTCTTGAGCCAGGAGACCTCAAGTCCCAAAGGCTTTGCCTCCTCGTGCAGCGCCTCGAGAGCTATCACCAGGACCTCCAGCGATTCAGCAAAGATTACTGCATCATCAGCAAAAACAAGATCAGTGATCTTGGTGTTCCCGAGGAATGCTCCACAATCACTTTGATATACAACTCTGCTCAATACCCAGTCCATACAAGTGTTGAAAAGTGATGGGGCAAGGACGCACCCTTGCCTCACTCCAGAAAAGTGGAGTGAGGTAAGGGTGCTTCCAATTCTGGTAATTAATAGGGGTTGTGCATGACTAGGAATACTCTCCTCTTGTTCGGCATGGTGAGTACGTGGTAGGTGGTAGTTTTAGGTGAGTACGTGGTAGTACCTTGGTAGTATGTGGGATGGGTCCCATTATTACATTACTACCAGCGCTGGTGAACATAGAGACGTTATGTCTTTTGATGACCTTCCTTAGGTAACGCCCAAAATAATCAGCGGCTATTATTAATTGGAACGGACCATCAACGTCCTCAAAGGTATTACTAACTATTCTAACACCTTTCTCCCTTATCATTTCAGCTGTGTCCTTTACTCCTTTAATAGTTAAACTAATACCAATATTATTATTAACCACAGCAGCTACCCTACATTTATATTTTCCTAATTGGACTAGGAGTTGAACTACAGTACCCTCCCGTGTTTGGCGCTTGCTTTCTTCACAAGGCATAGCACTAAACTCGAGGATCGTGAAACTAGGGTATTGAAAACACTGTAAAAATGCTTATTTAGTAACCTTCTCCCCCCAAAAATACCCTGAAAATACCCCGAGCTCCTGTCCACCCAGCAGTGAATGGGCACCGGGTGTTAGCCGGGGATTTGTGACCTGCCTCCTGGGGTGGTCAGCCAAAACTAGAGGACAGGAGAGGAGGAAGAGGAGGAGAGGAGAGGATCCACAAGCTTGAGCTTGAGTTGGGAGTTACCCAGCTGATGCTGTCAGTGAAGCCTTTGGTCCGGCGTTCTCCCACACACGTAGTATTCTGTTGGGAGAGAAGCAAAAGGAACACACGCAAAACTAGGTGTTTCATTTTCCCCTCATTCCTCTCTCTCCATCACATTCATGCGGGATCCCCCCTCACTTAGGAGCCCCCTGCCTCTCATTCTCTCTCATGCGTGCTCTCCAAGAATTCTCAAAGAATTCTTTTACGCTTTCAGCCACATGACTGTCACTCCTCCACTCAGCACACAACCCCAGCAGGTACTCCATCTGCCTATCCACACTCCTGTCTCTCATCTCTCGCCATTCTTCCACTCCGACTTCTCCTACCACTACCTCCAACATCTTTGTTCTAGCATACTCATACTGTTCACATTCCAGCATCAATTACTCCACAGTTTCATCCACTCCTGTCTCACACATCAGACACGTCTTGCTAACACCATTCTTCATTCTGTACATACGACTATTTACCTCTTTGATCTTGATCTTGATCTTGATATGGGAGTCACCCAGCAGATGCTGTCAGTGAAGCCTTTGGTCCGGCATTCTCCCACACACGTAATCTGTTGGGAGAGAAGCAAAAGGGGGAAGCAAAACTAGGGATTTCTTTTTCCTCTCCTTCCTCTCTCTGCATCACATTCATACGGGGTCCCCCATCACTGAGGGGCCCCCTGCCTCTCATGCTCTCTCCTACGTGCTCTCCAACAATTCTTTTACACTCTCAATCACACGACTGTCACTCCTCCACTCAGCACAACCCCAGCGGGTACTCTATCTCCACACTCCTGTCTCTCATCTCTCGCCATTCTTCCACTCCGACCTCTCCTACCACTACCTCCAACATCTTTGTTCTAGCATACTCATACCGTTCACATTCCAGCATCAAGTGCACTTGAACTTGATCTTGTAAACTAAGGAACTTGATCCGTAAAGTAAAAAAAAATTCTCTGCACCGTCGAGTGGCCTAAGGACACCCACATGCTGCCCATTAACTCTACCTACGATTGCGAGTGCATTGGAGGCCACAGGGGGCGACATGAACCTCTAATCACAAGCGTCACTACAAAAATCCTGCCTGCGTCACCACGCGCGAGGGCCAACCATCACAGCCCTCGAGGGAACCTCCTGGGCCTATCATCCCACCCCTTGAGGTCACTGCCTAACGGTGCTGTAGGCACACACACACACACACACACACACACAAAAAAAATAATAATAATTACGTACGAAGCAGCGCGAAACACGGGGAGATAATGCGCGAAAGTCGGGATGGTAAGAATTTAGGACTCAGCGCGAAACTCGCGGATTGCGAAGCGCGCGTAGCGTGAAACTCGGGAGGGTACTGTATATCAAAATCTTGAGCCTCCTTATTGGCAAGAAAACTCGAAATGGCTAAGTTCACTTTAGTAATTATGGGTACTAGTTGTAATGATTCAACTATCTCCCTACTGATGAAGATCTTTGTATCTTTGTGCACCACTGTCAAACATTGTTTTTACAATGACTGAATTACCATTGTGGCTCACCTTCAATTCTGCAGTAGGAACAACTGCTGAACTACTCTTATTAGTGACTGCCATTTTAACTGCTGTAGAATCTGAGTTAATATACTGTTAGGACAAAGAGCTATGTTGTGAATAGATTGTTTACATTTCCTACAAGTTCTTAACTTCATAGGGCATGCATTTAAAGCATGTTTACCACTGAGACAGGTTAGGCAATTACCAAGGCTCATTAACCTTTTAACTCTCGTGGAACAATCTGGATAGATATTACATGTGGAGGGTGTATGTTCCCCCTCACATAAGACACAATTTATTCTTACTTCACTAGAAGTAGCCCTGAATTTAGGGATTATACCTGTTATTTTAGTAGGCTTTTATGGTTTACTGGTTGGATGAGTCGTTTGAATCTTAATTACAGGCTGTTTAACTTGCGAAACTTTAACAGGCGCAGGATAATTACCCACTAACGAGGGATCTTTAAACTCTAAGAGTGGCTGATATAGCTGATTACCCTTAGGTTTGATAATCTCGATCTCCCGGTGGTGGGGTTCCTGCTCAATACCCTGCAAATGTTTGCACTCCTGCAATAATCCCTCTTCTATTTGTTTGATCGTGAAATAATTACTGTCATACCTCTGATTTAAACGGTCTCGCATCCTGGTTGGTAATTTCCTCCAGATCATAATGCTGAGTAACCAGTCTGACTCAATCAAGGGTTTATGAGCTTCGATTGCTCTTAGAGTGCAATTTAAAGTTACTCTGAGGTCTTCCAATTCCTTGAGATTATGAGGACTTAGTAGATCCATAAACTTGCAAAACAGATTCATTATAACCAAGTCTTTATCTTCAAAATTATCTTTGAGAATCTTGAGGGTCACATTATAATTGGTATTTTCAACTGTTGATTCCTTTACCAGTAAATATGCAGGACCTCTCAACTGACCCAACAAATAAGTTAATTTATGCACTCTGTTAAGTCAACTTTATCATCAATAAATTTAAATTTATCCCAGAAGGAAAACCAATTTTTCCCTGAAAACTGAGGTAATAACAAGTCTGGTAATTTAATTTGGGATAAAGAGGCTTTAGCTGTTGGAATCTGAGCACACTCCAGGATTCCCTCATATTCAATTATTTTATCAAGATATATTTGACACTCTTGTTCATACTTGGTCACTCATTGGTGAATTAATTCTTTATCCCCAGCTTGTCTTAAGGGGGGCCACCGGTTCAGATGACGTTTTCGTTATTAATAGAGCTAGCTCAGCCAAAAGGGGACAGAAAATGATAGACTTTTGAGAGATTTCAATTGAAAATAATTTAATTAGTATTAGAATTAGAGCCGAAGATTAGTTTTTTTTCCTAATTTTTAACACTTTATTTGGAACCCAATCCTCCAAGACTATTAGACCTACAATATTTGTTAAAGTCTCGATAGAACGAGCATGAAACTTAGAGTATCCTTTTCGATGATAATTGTTATACAGGGAGGTCCCGTTATACGAGCATTCGGTATACGAGACTCCGATGATACGAGATGTGTAAATTAGGGTCTATTTTCAATATACGAGATCGAAAATCCAATGATACGACATTCAAACTGGGGTGAGTAAAATTATCAAGCTCAAAATGCGTGCCCTACCACTCCCGGACTGGACAAAGGGGGATTTGGTTGACCCCAGTGAGGTCACCCATAGCAAGCCGTGACCTGAAGGGTAATTAAGCATATGGCGCGGCCTGACATTTAGGGGTAATTAGCAGGTGTGCGGCCCCACCCTTGGGACCGCAGTCAGGTCACCCCTAGCAAGGCGTGACCTGAAGGGTAATTAAGCATATGGCGCGGCCTGACCCTTAGGGGTAATTAGCAGGTGTGCGGCCCCAACCTTGGGACCGCTACACTACCTTCTCTTGTATCACGCGGCGTCTCCTACATTACAATGTCTTTTTTGCTTGTTATGCATGTTTTATGTTTAATTAATATGCAGTTATGTTATTTTGTGTGCTATTTTCTCTTTCAGAATGCTTTTTCTACAGAATAGGTAGTACAGTGTGGGTAATATAGGCGCTGTGTGTTTGTTGTGTTTGCTATAGTTTATTTTAGCTTGAAAAACATGTATATTTTTTTTTTTTTTAATTGATGGGGTCCTGGAACCAAACCTATATTTTACCATTAGTTGTGTGTTTCGTTAAACGAGATTTCGCTTTACGAGTATGCCAGGTGGAACCTAACTGCTCGTATCTTCGGGATCTCCCTGTATACAGTCGGCGTAAAAAAACTTAGGACGCCAAAAAACTTGGGGCGGGAATAACGTCCTTAGCTGTTTTGAGAATTTCGGTGGAAGCGATTGAATTTTTTTACGTTTTTTGTATATCTGGCAGTGTATTAGGGTTTCTGCTGTAGATTCCTCGCTCCTGCCCGCTCTGTATCTTCCAAGTCATCATTGGAAGAGGTTGTTGTGTTTGGTTATCCAACATTCCTACATCCCCATTCGCCCCTCCATTTTCTACCGCCTCCTACAGGTCTACTGACGCATTATGCCGGGCCATAGACAACTGTATACCTGGACTGCACACGCGATAATGTTTTGAATTGCAGGGCTGCATAGGGGCCTGCGGGGCGCCCGACAAAGAGATATAGTGGTCTATGGACTATCATATAGACTGATTTATCAGTCTATATGATATACTGTAATCTTCGTAAATATTTGTTCTATAATATTATCAAATAAAAAACAGTACAACACGCTAAAGAAATGCCATTACGAGACTATGAAGAAATATGCATGAACTTAATATTCACTTAACTCTTCGCCATTTAAAATTTTGCGAGTCAACTTTTATCATGAAGGGTATCAATAGAAGCGCAATTTTATTAGCTTTCCATTACTATATTTTGTTATCTGATAAATTAATTAGAACCATGCATAAATTAGCGTTATATAAATAAATACAATCATCAATCGGGTAATTTTCCCGATTGATGATGTTATTTATTTACTTATATATTTTGTTTTCTGATAAATGAATTAGCACCATGTATAAATTAGCATTAACTAAATAAATAACCTCATCAATCGGGAAAATTACCCGATTGATAATTTTATTTATTTATTTAACGCTAATTTATGCATGGTTCTAATCAATTTATCAGATAACAAAATATAGCAATGGAAAGCTAATAAAATTGTGCTTCTATTGATACCCTTCATGATAAAAGTTGACTTGCAAAGTTTTAAATGGCGAAGAGTTAACCCTTTCACGTACAAATGACGTCTTTGAGCGTCATCCGGTACGTGTAGGCCATACGTACAAATGACGTCTTTGAGCGTCATCCAAAAATAATATTTTAAAATATTTATTAAAAATCTTAAAAAGTGCGCTGATTATTGAAATTTAAGGATACCAAGAGATGAGTAAAAATATATCATTAATATACTAGGAAGAAATAGGGGAAACAAGAATATACTATTCAAATTTTGCTACAATTTCAATTGTCTGTGTTACCACTACGCAAACACTGAACTGCAACTGATTTACTATAAGTGACACCCTGCTACCCGCGAACGGCCAGAGGTGGGCACTAAATACATTCAATCAATCATTGGGGGCATACGCCGGGGGGCGCGTCGCCCGCCCACCCTACGACGCCACTCCCGGGGGTCACCACGCGCGAGTTCCCATGCAGGCTCCTTTCCCATACCAAGCAGCTCTCGACAAGAAACATCAACTTGCCCCAGCCACGAGCCTTGTGGGCGCCCCCTTGGCCTCCTCCACGCCGGATTGTCTCTTACAAATACAACCCGATGGGAAGGATCGGTTTCAGGGTAGCGTGCCACATGCCCATATAGCCGAAGTTGGCGCTGACGGACTATGCAGGTAATAGGCCTCTATTCAGTCTCACGGTGCAATCGCTGATTTGACACGTAATCATCCCAGCGAAACCCCATGATTCTGCGAAGACACTTATTACCAAAGGCATTGATTCGTCTCTTCAAGTCACTATTTAGTGTCCATGTCTCACAACCATAGAGTAAGACAGGGATCACAAGCGACTTGAAGATCCGGATCTTTGTCCTTCTGCACAGGTACCGACAACGCCAAATACTCCCGCTGAGCGAGTCCATAACACCGTGGGCTATGCCAATCAGCCGTAAGACTTCTTGACATGACCCGCCGTCATTATGGACTGCGCTACCAAGGTATGTAAAACTTTCCAGGATCTCAATGTCCTCGCCACATGCATGAACAGACTGTACTGCTTCATCTAGTAAGTCTCCAAACACCTGGACCTTGGTCTTGAGCCAGGAGACCTCAAGTCCCAAAGGCTTTGCCTCCTCGTGCAGCGCCTCGAGAGCCATCACCAGGACCTCCAGCGACTCAGCAAAGATTACTGCATCATCGGCAAAAACAAGATCAGTGATCTTGGTGTTGCCGACGGATGCTCCACAATCACTTTGATCTACAACCTTGTCCAATACCCAGTCCATACAAGCGTTGAAAAGTGATGGGGCAAGGACGCACCTTTGCCTCACTCCTGTATTCACAGGAAAGAAGCTGGATACACCTGCCCCACACTTCACAGCACTCTCAGTCCCAGAATACAGACCAGTTATCAAACCAATAGTCCTTGCAGGAATCCCTCGAAGTCGCAGAAGATCCCAAAGTGACTCACGATGCACTGAGTCTAACTCCTTCTTGAGATCAACATAGGCTGCAAGCATCCCCTGTCGAAACTCACGTCGGCGTTGAATACTACTAAATACATTGAATGTCTTTAAATACTAAATACTAAATACATGTGAGAAATTTATATAAATGCTAAATACTAAATACATTTTACGAATGTACAGTGGGCGCAAAAAAAAATGTTACATTGCAATATTTCATCATAAAATGGCATAATTAAAACACATATAAATACATTTAAATGGGTTTATTCATAGAAAAACATGGAAACATATCATAAAGGAATATTTACATTAATATTTGGTCATATTTCCCTTGACCTTGATGACCTGCCTCATCCTCCGTGGTATGGAATCCTGGAATCCTGGAATCCTGGAATCAATCATGGAATTCCGCAGCAATTATGATGATAGAGACGCCCTGTTCGATTTTTTTGAGAGCCCTGGTCTTGTCCTCTCCCGCCATATGCTTCGAAGCCATCCTTGACAATCGTGGGCGGTGGAAGGGGGGGGGGGGTGTCAAAAAGTACTGTGAGGCAGTAAAATGAGCGTGGCTGGAGAGTAGAGCGGCACCCCCCCACGTCAACGTCTGGCTCACACTGAATGGCTGAGCTGCACACAACCTGTCTTACTAACCAAATACTACTGCGAGACGTACGATAAAACTGTTAAAAGTTAACCGCATTCTTTGAAACAAAGAAAATAATGTTACATATTTTCCTTGTAACATTTTTATTTGCGCAAGAAGTGTCACTTTTTTTTTTGCCCCCACTGTATTTGAATACTAAATACTAAATACAGTCAAACCTCGATATAACGGACCTCGATGTAATGGACTTCGGATGTAACGGACTTCGGATGTAACGGACTCCATTGCCGTGATTTTTTTTTTTTTTTTTTTTTTTTTTTTTTTTTTGCAATCCGCTTATCGCCGCTCAAATTGTCAACTCAACATAATTGTATTATTTTCTCATTTTACTTTGCAATGCTTGTGTTTTAAGGAGTTATGATGTATCACATATTAAGATATAATATTATAAAGAAGGAGCCTGTGTTGCTAGTGATTTAGTGGTAGAAGGTGTGTATTGTTTAAAATAGTGACTATTAGTGTTATGGCGTGGCCGCTGCTACGTCTCCCTGTCACCTCAACACCCTAAATCGCGCTTATATAAGGTGACACGCAGTGCTACACTGACCTAAATAGTGACACGTGTATAGAACTGCACTTCACAACCATATAATATATATAATAATGAGCATTAGTCATGATAATAAGCAATACCTTTGGAAGCCACGGCTGAATCTGGCTCGTAGTTTGTTTACCTTTCACTAGAGCTTGAGCTTGACTAGCCAGACGGTGAGAGAAAGCATCAACATTTTAGGGATAACCCATCACTTTACGGGAGACTTTTTCTTCCTTCTTATCTATTTTGGGGTGATTATAATGTCTCATGATGCTGCTGCTGCTGCTGCCGCGGCCGTGCTGCCAGACATGGATGAGCGCCTTGAAAGTATTTTCTTATCTTTACTCATATGTATGAATAATAGCAATTCAAATGTGATTATATGTCTACATTCACCTAGAATAATGAAATTTCATAGCATACCAAGCAGTAATGAGCGAGCCTGGATACTTACTACCTCTCCTAATACCAGTCCCGAACAGTCGTGGGCGAGTGTGCCAAATCCCTGATGTAGCGCTAGTCACTGTTTACCTCCCAACATAGCTACATGGTCTGGTTGTGTTTGAGATTATTTCTCATTTATTTCACGTGTAGGAGCGGACCAAATTCAGCATGTAGTGCCAGTCACTGTTTAACTCCCAACATAGCTACACAGTCCGGTTGTGTGTGATTATTTCTCATTTATTTCACAATTTTTTTTTCATATATTTTTCCACCCTTGGGAAAATACCCTCGCTATAACGGACAATCGGCTTTAACAGACCACTCCTCCCCCCCTTTAGTCCGTTATATCGAGGTTTGACTGTACATCCAAACTTTAACATGTATTCAGTAATTCATGATTAACAATATATAATGCTTGATAAATGAAAATTTGATAGATTGATAGGTAGAATTGACAGATTTTGCGTTTCCTTAGAAATTTCCTTCTTATGCCTAAATTTCCTTAAAATCAGGAAATTTCCTTGAAAGTGGAAATTAACACTGGTTCACGGTAACATCAGAGTTGCCAGATAGTTGGGCGGGTTTATGGTCAAATTAACTGAAAAAAAAGTATTTAAATTTTTATATTATGAGTATTTAAATACAATGTATTTAAATACTCATTACAGTATTTAAATATTGTATTTAAATACGTGAAAACTAATATATTTATAAACACAGTTCTCAATACACAAATGTATTTAAATACGTATTTAAATTCAAATGTATTTAAATACTGCCCAGCTCTGCGAGCGGCCCACCACCAAACCAACAGATTTAGGCGAGTGAGTAAGAGACTCTCTCTCTCTCTCTCTCTCTCTCTCTCTCTCTCTCTCTCTCTCTCTCTCTCTCTCTCTCTCTCTCTCTCTCTCTCTCTCTCTCTCTCTCTCTCTCTCTCTCTCTCTCTCTCTCTCTCTCTCTCTCTTTTCTTGCTACAACCACACAGGGCAATGACGTGTTTGAAATAGTTGAAAAGTTTTTTAAAGATAAAGGTATTGACTGGACAAAACTAGCTGGGATTTGTACAGACGGAGCACCTTCAATGACCGGAATCCATTCAGAGTTTCAAGCGTGTGTGAGAAATATCGCTCCGGACGTTCAGTTCACACACTGTGTGATTCACCGCCATGCATTAGCTATGAAAACTCTTCCTAATGACCTTGCAGATGTTTTGTCAGATGTAGTGAAAATAGTTAACCCTATCAGAGGGAGTGCTGGGAACTCAAGAATATTCAAAACTTTATGTCAAGAAATGGGATCAAGCCACAATGTGCTTTTATTTCACACTGAAGTGAGATGGTTATCTCGGGGTAAGGTTTTGCATCGCTTTCTTGAGTTAAAAGAGGAAATAGCTACTTTCCTTGAGAGGAAAAAAACTACCAAAGAAGTAAATCTACTTGAGAAAATGAATAGTGAAGAGTTCATGTTGAAAGTTGCTTACATTGCAGATTTCTTTGGAGATGTAAACTCCCTGAACTTATTACTTTAGGGAAATAATGTAAACGTTTTAGGCACCCGAGATAAAGTTGCTGCTTTTCAGAAAAAAATTCAGCTTTATCAGCGTCGTGTTCAGGCTGGTGACACGACAGTCTTTTCAGGACTGACAGCACTACTAACCACCATTGGAGAAGAATGTTCATTTGTAGATCTTATTGAAGAGCATCTTAGTCTTATGATTGAAACAATCAGCAGTTGCTTTCCAGACCTTGATAGGCGAGGCAAGAAAGCTTGGGTAACTAAACCATTTACTGTTGATGAAGAGGTGATCGAGGACAATAACACAGCAACAAAGCTCGAATTTCTTGCATTAAGAGAGCATAAAAACCTGGAAGTGGATTATCATCAGAATGAAGAGTTGACTACTTTTTGGGCCAAACTGGAGAAGGAATATCCCATTCTCTCACAGAGAGCTCATAAGGGAATGAGGGGGACAAGTTGGACAAAAGCACAAAACTTGGTGCGATGCTTTATTTGGTCCTATACATAACATTTTGGGTAGGCCCCACTAGATCAGGTTGTTGTTGTTGTTGTTGTTGTTGTTGTTTTGTTGTTGTTGTTGTTGTTTTACATCACAAAGGACTGGCCAAGGGCACAAAAAAAATGGGTAACACAAAACCCGCTTAGTTGCCAGTCCCTATTAAGAAGACAGTAAGAGAATAAAATAAAAAAGAGGGGTGAGCCAATTTAGTTCGGGACTAAATTGGCTTACGTCACATGATCTTTGTGAAAAATTGGTCGGAACCAACTATGTCTGCAGTGTGGTTGACATTTCTAGAAACCATCGGAACATTCTAACTTAAAAGTTTGATCTGAAAATAAGACAAATAAAGAATAATAAAAGACAAAAAGTATGCATTTTGAGCTTACATTGGATTAAACATGATGTTATGCATTTCTCATGAAGCATAATAATATTTATGTTGGCTAATCTTATGAATGCAAAGGTTTCAAGTTAAGAAAGAAACATAAACCACACTGTACTGCCTGTTAGGAGACACACACACACACACACACACACACCGTCTTTCAGGTCTTGTCGCAATTGCATTTGCAAAGTTCGGTGCAGGTTCACATTGCCTTCTTGCAAACGCACTTGCCTGTGCAGCCAACCTGAGCCTTACAACCTTACTTAATAAGTTCTCCACATGCCTTAAATGCAATGGGAAGTGTTGACCAGAGTGGGGTCCAACACTGTCTGTTTGTGTTCATTTTCCACCCCCATCCCTCTGGAAAAGGTATACTTGCGGCTGAGATAGGTGACATGACATGTGGACCATATTCCTGCTTGGTACACGGCACGCTTTGTGTGTTCAAGAAGAGCAGACTGTGTTGGTGGGATAGCCTCCATTGTCTTGTTTTGCTGGCAAAACATTACTCGGCGAGCTTCATTCACAGACTCCAGCTGGCTCGTTCTCTGGTAGAAGAGCACTGCAAAGCATTCAAGTTGTACTAAGTTCTCACACTGAACGTCCACTGTTGTGAATGGGTTCATGGCAATACTAGAAAATGCCTTTGTAGCATCTGGGAAACATTTCCAGGCCTCACATCCAGATTTTTTCCCTTTTCCAAAGAATGAAGAAACATTGTCACAGCCAGAGAAGCTGTGAAATACATGTAAGGTTGTGGATGTCTCCCTTCCTAAAATGTGAGCGATGGCTTTGATGTTGATATTTGAAAAGTTCCTCCCGGTGCCGAATGCCACCCAAATATTCACCCTAGGATATGCGTCCTGGAACTGGTGAAACTTGCCTATGAGAATGACCACAATGTCAGTGTCAACAGTACGAAGTAGACATGTTGTACATCCCTGTTCCAAGGCATCTTGAAGATGGAAGATCATTCTTGTGTCTGACTCTTCATGGTTGCAAGCTGGTATAAAATGGTTACTGCCTCTGACCAGAACATCTTCTCCATATGTTACAACAACTTCCTTCCCTGGGAGAAATTCATTGCCTGAAACCTTCTCTGAAAGAAAGGTGATCAACTCCTGCTTGTTGTATGTATCACACAAAAAAGTTTTTTCCTTTGTCCTGGGAATTTGGTTTGACATGTAAACTTTAATTCTTCGTATACCTTTGCCTCTTTTCTGCCTGGAAGAACTTTTGATGCCGTCCTTGGCGTACCTGTCCCAGATAATGTCCCCCTTTTTGTGTTGCTGAGGAGCTGTATTATGTAAGGTATGAAGATATCGTTGGCATAGTCTTCAAATGTCTTCACGCCAAACGGTTGGAGGAGATGCACCACGGCAGCACCATCTAGCACCTTCACGTCAAATGTAGATGGTAAATCTGCCTCAACTGGTTCCTCGAGGGATGTCGTCAGCTCAGGTCCAAGTTCCAGAACATTTATCTCTGCATCATCATTAGTGTCATCACGGTGAAGGAGGTTCGGTGCATCATTCTCCACTTTCTTGATTAAACATTTCAGCAGGTCAGACTTACTACCGAGTAACTTGTTTGCTGCTTTGCGTATCACCCTGTGTCCGTGATTCACACATTTTTCCATGATAGAAGACGGCAGGTTATCCGTGTCACGTATGTGAACAGGGATCCAGAGGGCATAATTCTGGTGGTCTAAGGCAAAGAACCACGGTGCCAGGGCTTTCAGTGACTCCACGTACAAACCAAAGTCACCCTCTCGATGGGCTCTGACAAGGAGGAGGCCGACGAGTTCAACCTTTAGGATTGTATCCCAGTACTGAAATGCTGGGCTCTTTCTGATCATCTCGTGTCTCCATGCCTCTTCTGCTTCGTCACTTGCTGGGGTCTGTGTTTCAAGAAATGCTTCCTTCTGAAATTTCTTCAGAGCAACAGCACAGACTTGGTGTGCATGTCTTGTCCTGGTGATGTGTGAGCAATTGATGAAAGACTCTGCTGTTCCTGATGTGGCAATCCCTCCCTGTGTCAGAGCAGTTGTCCATCCAGTTACTTTTAAAGAAAACTGAACTTCAACAAGATACAGAATTAATCATGACACAATTATGGTGCATATGTGCAACAATCAACCCCTGTCTGATGCAATAAACATAAATAAAACATTCTAGTTATTATTTAGTTGTCTAGTTAACATTATTTGTAACATAATACTGTTGAAGTATTTTCACCCCTCGTCCGTCGCCTAAAATTATGTATTTGCCGTATCCAAAGAACTACCACCCAATTTCCCTTCTCTCACCACTGTTGGGAAAATCCTTGAGTCCCTCATCACCGCCAAGATCAACACCTTCTTGGACGCCCACCATCTCCTCAATTCCAAGCAATTTGGTTTCAGGCAGGGAAGGTCAGCTGCAGACCTGCTCCTCCTTCAGTCTGCTTCCTGGAACCACTCGCTGGATAGAGGAATGGACACCTTTGTCGTGGCTTTGGACATCGCCGGAGCCTTTGACAGGGTGTGGCACAGAGGTCTCGCTGCCAAGCTGAGGAGCCTGGGAGTGCGCGGCGCCCTACTGCAGCTCATCCAGGACTACCTCCAAGACAGGACCTTACGGGTGGTGATCAACGGCCACACTTCCAGCCAGCAACCCCATCCACGCCAGCGTCCCGCAGGGCAGCGTACTCAGGCCTCTTCTGTGGAATGTCTATTTCAATGACATTCTCCAGCTCATTCCTGAGGCCCAGGCCTATGCTGATGACTGCACCCTTGCCTTCCCCTGCGACAGACGTGACTGGCAGGACACGGTGTGCCGCATCAACCTGGCATTGGACAACATCGTCACCTGGAGTAGTCGATGGCAGGTCAGCCTGGCCCCTGACAAAACCCAGGCTCTGCTTATCTCCCGCAGGCAAGACATCACCAACCTGCCTGCACCGGACATACGGCTTGAGGGCAGATCACTCCCCCTTCAAAAATCCATCTCCATCCTTGGGGTGGAGTTTGACGTGGGACTGACCTTCACCAGTCATGCCAGGAGAGTAGCTAAAAACTCGGCCTGGAGACTCAGCTGTGTCCGGCGCATCTCCCACCTTCTAGATGCTAAGGGGGTTGAGGTTCTGTACAAGGCTCAGGTACGTCCCCTAATGGAATACTCCCCCCTAGCATGGTCTTCCTACCCGCCCTCTTACCTGGCCACACTAGACCGCGTCCAGAGAAGAGCCCAGCGACTGGTTAGCGATAAACGTCCCCACCACGCGCCTGACTCCTTCCAACCCCTCCAGGAGCGCAGGGATGTGGCAGGTTTATGTGTCATGCACAAGGCACTAAATCTCCACACGCCCCACCTGGCAGCCATCAAGCTCCCCAGGCCCCTGCCGCCCCTTCACTCCACCCGTGTCGCCCCACACAGACAGGAGCAAGTGACTGTGCCCTTCTCCAGGACAGAGCACCACCTACGTTCCTTCTTACCCCGCTACAGCCGTCTGTGGAACCAGTTAGTTCACCAAACCGACCTCCACCACCACGCCTCGCTACAAGACTTTAAGCGGTGGGTGAACAGCTGGTTGATGGCCTAAATTATTATTAAATATAAAATGTCTTTTATATTATATGTAGCTATAGATAGCTCTAGCATAAAACCTAGAGCTTTAGCTCTAATAACACCAAATGTACTAAGTTTAAATTAAAAAAATAAAAATAAAAGAGAGAGAGAGAGAGAGAGAGAGAGAGAGAGAGAGAGAGAGAGAAGAGAGAGAGAGAGAGAGAGAGAGAGAGAGAGAGAGAGAGAGAAGGGAAAGGAAAGGAAGGAGATAGAGAGAGGGACTTACTCTTCTGACGTCATCAATAACATTCGTAACCTGTTGGCGGGAAGAAAAAAAAAATTGCGCGCTTTTTACAAAATAGTGTTTTTACGGAAATAAGGCCTGGAAATAAATTATTTTTGGTGGATTAGGTGTTTTATTTTTATCTAGGTGTCTCTCTCTCTCTCTCTCTCTCTCTCTCTCTCTCTCTCTCTCTCTCCTCTCTCTCTCTCTTCTCTCTCTCTCTCTCTCTCTCTCTCTCTCTCTCTCACTGTGTGTGTGTGTGGTAGATAAGGCAAGATATGAATCCTTCCATGTGCCTCAAGCGTACCCTATTCCTGTGAAATACGACTTAAAAAGAAATTACTTTCAATGTCTTTAATGTGTCAATTTTGTCCAATCTGGAAAAGCAAAGACTTGTTAAGTAATTCGTATTCTAAGAAATAGATTTTTTATTTTTATCATATGTAAACACAGGTGATCATAATTACAGGCCTAAGTCACATAAGTAGTAACTTGAGGAGTTTCTGAACAGTTTTCCTTTTTGGTGTATCGATATATGAAATAACCTGGACAATGAGATTGTAAATGTCATGAGTATTCATGAGTTGAAAGTTGAAAGTTGATCAAATGAGATATTTAGAAGGGACTCCACGAGTATTACATACTCAATTCCCGTATACTACAACTAGATATCGCCTCCGTGGTGTAGTGGCTAGAGCGCCGAGCTACGAATCTGTGGGCCCTGGTTCGAATCCGGGCCATGACAGTTGGCGATCAGCCCACCTAGCTGTTCATCATTTCTTTCATGGTTGGTCAATAAATGGGTACCTGGGGAAACCTGGGGAAAGTAACTGTGGTAAACCGGATGTTACACTTGCCCTGTGTCTCGGGGTAGCGGGCTGTCACCCACCACAGGCTCAAGGGCTAATGGGATGGAGATGAGCTCTGAGGCCACGCACAGCACAGCATGACCCCATCTTTACCATTTACAACTAGATAAATACACCATAACATGATAAATAGTTTTCACCGTACATGACTTAGACTTCTGACTCTCATTCCATGTCCTTTTTTATTCTTTTAATAACATTGGTGGCACTTTGCCGTCACCTAGTTCATTGTTTTCTCAATTTTTTTTACTTCATTCTATTACACTTTCATTTGTTTACTTCTTGGATTTCTCTCTCATACCTCTCCTTTGTGTGCTTCCAAGCTGGTGTAGGATTGAAGCAAGATATTTGGTGATTTTTCATCTCCATTATTTGTTTGACAAACAGGATCACACACCTCTCATCTGCTCGCTGCAGTACATGGATCAGATTTTTTTTTCTTTTCTTATAAATTAGCTTATATTTCTGTGTCTTGCAGAAAATAAGACTGCATTCATTCACCATCTTGTCTGCCTTCTCCTGAGAATGAAAAGGGATATGAGTTATATCCATCACACACGATCATGAAATTTATGGTTAACCATGACATATGTTTGAGCTTGACTGAACTAGAAAATTACGAAAACTGTTCATAAACCAAAGAGGTTTCTACAACCTTTGATAATATATGTAATTGTGTAGGTGAGCAAGCCCAGTTACCTCTGTGCCTCAGTTTTGTGAAAACTGTATGGAGATATGTTAGACTTTGTTGATGACATGCAGGTTTCTGAGATAAGTGCAAAATGGTGGTGTTAAACCATTCATTTTGTTACATTCAGGTTTCACCATTTTAAAAACTAAAATTCATATTTTAAAATTTTTGTGGTCACAGTTTTCTGACTCATCTGTCATATGTCAAATGTCATCTGTCATTTCATAATCCTCTGCTGTTCTGTGAATTGTTGTCATGGTCTCTATGCATGATTGGAAGAATGTACTGAAAGCAATGATTACTGCTTTGTGTTTATTTGTATCTCATCTTATGAATGACCTACTTGAAATTTGTTTATCTCATAGAATTTTTATTTAGCTGTTACCAGCAGATTCCTCAAGTGTTTTCAAATGTTTTCAGATCACACGACGCTATGCTGAGTTCAGTGGTGCTGTGATGGTACTTCATGAAAAGTTTCCCTTGGAGGGTGTGGATACACTAATGCTGCAACTTCAAGATGAGGTGGAGAAGGTCATCCTCAAGATGGCTGCTGTGTTTCAACACAGAAAAGATCAGCTCATTTTCCTCATCAATAATTATGACATGATGCTTTCAGTTCTCTCGGTGAGTGGAAGGATAACACAGTGTTCATGAAATTACTATGATTCTTCAAGCAAAATATTGCATTGTATTCTGATGTCCAATTATCATGATGGAATTAATCAAAAAAATTGAATTATAAAATAATGTCACTGAGGCAGCCTATACAGTAAACCCTCTATAATTCAATTTAATTGGGGGGCGGCCTGGGTCGAATTAGCCGAAAGTCCAAATTATCCGATGGCTACCCCCACGATATCCCCCCACACAATAAGAACTCACTCAAACATGCCAAAACAGCACAGATTGTATTACTTGTACTCACCAAAACATGGCTAATACTGAAGTCTAGAAATGCAGTACTACTGTACACTGAGCTCTCAGGCGTCACTGATAGCGTCTTCAGGCAAAGGCTGCATTAAGTAATGCAACGCACACAGGTGCACACGGAGGCGCACGGTGATGTAGGCATATGGTATGCCAGTAGAGTAGTGCAAGCCCCCGCACTACATTCCAGCTGGGAGGTGGATCGCTACTGAGTTGCCAGCTCGTGCCACAATAAGGGTATGTAAACAAAGGGAAAAGAAAGCTTCTGCACTTCGTTCTCCTCTTCTTGCCTCCTTAATATTTCATTTCCTGCTGCTATAACTTCTGCTGCATCAAATACAGGGTCATCAGCAAGTTATTCTTCAACAATAAGAATAGCCACAGAGATTAATTTCGGTAGCTGCTATCTTGGTAGCAATGTACAGGGAAGTCCCGAAGATACGAGCAGTTAGGTTCCACCTGGCATACTCGTAAAGCAAAATCTCTTATAGTGAAATACATAACTAATGGTAAAATATAGGTTTGGTTCCAGGACCCCATCAAAGACATGTTTTTCAAGCTAAAATAAACTATAGAGGTCCCAAGGTTGGGGCCGCACACCTGGCTAATTACCCTTCAGGTCACGCCTTGCTTGGGGTGACCTGACTGGGGTCAACCAAAATCCCCCTTTGTCCAGCCCGGGAGTCCTGTATTCATTCAATTACCTACCAACCACTACGGTGAGGTGAGAGGAACACCACTCCTCCTCTCAATGTGTTCCTCTCACTGTAGTGGTTGGTAGGTAACTGACTGAATACAGGACTCCTGGGCTGGACAAAGGGGGATTTTGGTTTACCCCAGTCAGGTCACCCCAATCAAGGCGTGATCTGAAGGGTAATTAGCCAGGTGTGTGGCCTGACCTTTAGGGGTAATTAGCCAGGTGTGCGGCCCCAACCTTGGGACCTCTACAAAACTATACCAACACAACAAACACAATGTTTGAATGTCGTAGCATTGGATTTTCGATCTCGTATATTGAAAATAGACCCTAATTTACTCAGCTCGTATCATTGATTTCTCGTATACCGAATGCTCGTATAACGGGACTTCCCTGTAAATTGTGAAGTGTTCCGTATCGTGCAGTAGGGAGAGAGTGGGGGGTAGTGACTCAACGCAGCCCTGACAGGTGTCACTCAGGAGATTTGTAAGGTAAGGTCTTCAGTGCTTGAGGTGCTTAATGTGTTGGAGGCGATGTGGCTGACGAAGTGGATGACACAGAGGAGATGGAAGCTGCTGCAGAAAACTCTGAAAATTCGAACTTCAATTCTGATTAGGAAAGCTGGAAAGTTGTTGAAAAATTTCAACTTGGCCTGAAACAGGTCAAATTATCCAAAGTTTGAATCATACAGATTCAAATTAGAGAGTGTTTACTGTACTTATACAGTGATGCACCGAGTTTTGAGCCTAATCGGGATTGTTGAATTGGCGCGAAACTCAAATCCGTGAAATTATATGCATTGAACTTATGGAAAATATGCTAATCAGGACCCAGAGCGGTATAATTTCGGTATTGAGCACTAAAAAACTAACAAATTGAACTTAGATCATCATGTAGATCTTTTCATCCTGTGTACGTATATACCACTTGGCTTAGTGGTTCCGGTAGTATTTATGTGCATTACACTACTACTGCCTCCAACACCATCTCCAAGCAACACTCCTCAGTGAATCCTCAACTACTCCAACTTGTACCTGGAACTGTCGCCGAGTGGAATCTCGCTGCTGTCGGCGAGTGTTCCAATATTTTGCGTCGAGTAGTGTTCCTATTCTCAGCGACCATTCTAGTTCTTGATCATACAGGACCCAATATATACATTTAAGCAGCTATTACTCGTGTTTCTGCATTCAGGGATTACCATATTTTACGGCTTTTAAGACGCACTTTTTTTCCTAAAAAATACCCTGAAAAATACTCATGCGTCTTCCAAGACGAATGTTGGAATGAGACTGCCGCCAAGATTGGCAGGAGCCGTTCTGCGGCAACTTCCACCTCGGCAGATTGGCACCAACACCACCACCTATCGTCTGCTAGTGTTGATGTATCGTCTGCTAGTGTTGATGTATCGTCTGCTAGTGTTGACGTATCATTTACCACCAGGCTATCACACGTATCACAAGCTTTTTTCAGTCCAAAAAATTATCACCCATTAGTCCAGTCAAAATACGGTTTGACCCTGAACAAATTCCAAGAAAGCGTTTTATTGTTTTTTTTGGTAGTATTACATGTAGGGAAAAACATACTAAAAGTTTACCAAAATATGGTTACCACAAAGGGTCCAAATGTGACGTCAAAGAATATGGCCGCCAAAGCTATAAAATGTTAAGGGGATCGACTCCCCAAAAATTTTGTTTTCTTTATTATTAAACCTACATCTTTGAAACTTGGTACATATATAAAACAAGTAAAAAAAATAGGGGTCGTCTTTTGGGAAAATTTTGATTTGACGCATAGAAAACGAGTTAGCGAAAGAAAACGTGATTTTAGGGGGGTCCCCCCAAAGACTACTCCTCCGTCAATATCAGTCGGAGAGAGTCGGTAGAGGTGTCATTCGAAAGAGGAATAAAGCTGCTAGGACGTCAAGGGCGTTTTTTTTTTTTTTCTAATTAGATCAAAAATTATAGCCCCTCACAAATAAAAAAAATTAAAAAAATGAAAATTTTCATTTTTTTTCATTTTTTTTATACATTATATGTGGGGAACAACATACTAAAAGTTTACCAAAAATTGATCACCACAAAGGTCCTAACTATGACGTCATAAGACGATGACAGCCATCGCACTAAAAATAACCACTATTTCCTTATTTCAAAGCTGTAGCTGTAGGTTACAGAAGAGTTTACATTTTTTATACTATATATGTTGATATAACAATTTTTATACAAAGTTTTATACTAACTACACGGACAGGCGAGGTCATGACGTCATCAATGACGTCATGACATACATGTACATTTCTAAAAATTATAGAATACACAGTGCATTTTAAGACCTACTTCATCACTGAATAACCGTGTCAGTTTAATAGTCTCTATTTTCATCATCAGACACTGCTTCCTCACTCATATTGTCACAATGCCCTTCTTGACATGGTCCGCATACCCGTGAACAGATAAGTCCGTGTGTTTTGCAAGTGCACCGAAGTGTACTACAACCACGAGAACAATTGCAGTGAATTATTTTCAGAAGTTTTTCTGGCGCAGGTGAAGTATCCATCATCACTGGAACTAGACTGTTGTTCTGCAATTCCCATCCCCATTCAGTAGTGTCCATGGCCTCACCATTGTCCATCCAAAGCATCACTTGGAGGTAACTCCGAAGGGCATGATACTTCGTTGCAGAGGAGGTCGGTGGCAGTCGTTCAGGTGTAATAAAGCTTTTGGCTGAACCAACTTTTCGGCAGAGACTAGAATACCTCATTGCAGACAGATTGTCTCCAGGTTTGCCCCCGAACAATGCCACCATCGCTTTACACCCAGCGTCTTCAATCTCAGCTATGTTTTTCTTAGGTGTGGTAAACATCTTAGCACAGCTATTGAAGACAGAGTCTCCCTTCAAAACCTTGTGTAGAGCGAGTTTTTTTCCGATTCCAAAAACCGCGGAAGTGGTATCGCATCCCGTGAATGCATGCAGGAACAGAAGACTAAAATTAGATTTTAACCTAACATTTTGAACTTTTTACAGATTTTTTTTTTTATTTCAGAGGAGGAAAATAAAAAAAGTGCTTACTTAAATTTGTAGCCCAATTCTTTCCGCATCCAATGATACCCATATCATCGCCCTACGTCAAAAACTCAAGGAGGAGTAGGGTTTGGAAACCCCCCCCCCCCCTAAAATCACGTTTTCTATCCGTAATTAGTTTTCTATGAGGAAAATCAATTTTTTTTCAAGAACAAAAAGTTCTTAGAATTAAATTTTACGTATATATACCAACTTTCACGTTTGTAGGTTCAATAACAAAAAAAATTGCCCGATAGGGGAAACTATCCCCTTAACATTTTATAGCTTTGGCGGCCATATTCTTTGACGTCACATTTGGACCCTTTGTGGTAACCATATTTTGGTAAACTTTTAGTATGTTTTTCCCTACATGTAATACTACCAAAAAAAACAATAAAACGCTTTCTTGGAATTTGTTCAGGGTAAAGGTTTTTTTTTTCGTATTTTGACTGGACTACATGGCGAATTCATCAAAACGATTTACTTATACTATCGCATGCAAGCTAAAAGTTGTACGGTATGCCAAATAACATGTGAACAGGGCAGCAGAAAGACACTTCGGACCACCGCTAGCGCCTACTGAGAAAATTGGTAGATTTTACCACCACCTACTGGTAAAAAAATATTTTTTTTTTTTTTCATTTAAATTTTTTCTGCAATGTCTGCTAGTGTTGATTAATCGTCTGCTAGTGTTGATGCAGCATTTACCACCAGGCTATTACACGTATCACAAGCTCTTCTCAGTCCTGGAAGTTATCACCCATGGCGAATTCATCAAAACAATCTGTAGGTCAAAAATCTGTAGATTTTACTGAAAATTTGTTTTTTACTTTTTTTCTTAGAATTTTCTTTCAAAAATCAGGGTGCGTCTTCCAAGATGCAGCGTCATATAAGCCATAAAATACAGTAATCCTTACACGGCGGGTGACTTACTCATACACTAGGGTCCCACATAATACGAGAAATTGGTCGATAAACGAGGTCGTTTTATGTGAATTCGCTCTATGTGAAACACATAACCTATGGGAAAAATTTATATTGGTCGATCGGTCCTCCCGTGCATACCCGTACAAGTACAGTCAAACCTCGATATAACGGACTAAAGGGGGGGGAGGAGTGGTCCGTTAAAGCCGATTGTCCGTTATAGCGAGGGTATTTTCCCAAGAATGGAAAAATATTGGTAAAACACAGGAAAATTTGTGAAATAAATTAGAAATAATCACAAACACAAGCAGACCGTGTAGCTATGTTGGGAGGTAAACAGTGACTGGCGCTAAATGCTGGATTTGGTATGCTCCTGCACGTTGTGTAATAAATGAGAATTAATCACAAACACAACCAGACCGTGTAGCTATGTTGGAAGGTAAACAGTGACTGGTGCTACATAGCAAGCTCGCCCATGACTGCACGGGAGTGGTATTAGGAGAGGTAGTAAGTCTCCAGGATCACTCATTACTGCTTGGTATGCTATGCAATACCATTATTCTAGGTGAATGTTTTTTTGTTTTTTTACATTTGTGCTTTTAGTGCCTGTAGGCAGTGGTGACCCAGGGCTCGGATGGTAGGCTCTGGAGGTTCACTTGAGGGCTCTGATGATGGTTGGTCCTCGCCCGTGGTGGCGCAGGCAGGATTCTTATAGTGACGCCTGTGATTAGAGGCTCATGCCACCCCCCTGTGTCCTCCGAAGCACTCACAATCGAAGGTAGAGTTGATGGGCAGGGCATGTGGGTGTTCTTAGGCCACTCGACGGTGCAGAAAGGTTTAGGGTTTCTTCGGGGATCGAACTCGGGTCACCGAGAACGCCAGTCGGAGACGCTAACCACTCCACTAGCGCCTCCCCGACATATAGACATGAATGTAGGTAGACATATAATCACATTTTAATGGCTATTATTCATACATATGAGTAAATAGATAAAAATACAAGCAAGCGCTCATCCACGCCTGGCAGCGCAGCGCGGCCACGGTAGCAGCAGTGTTGTCGTTAAGACATAATTATAGGACAAAAGTTACCCATGTACACATGATGACATGATCCTTTCCTATCCTTACTTGCATCAACATTGAATTTCACAGCATATTCTCTGAGTTTGTCCTTAGCCTTGCGAATATCGCTCACTGTTTGTTTCTTTACACCATACTCGACACACACCCGGGCGACAGAAACACCAGACTCCACCTTCTTAATGAGTTCTAATTTCTCTGCAATACTTAGATTCACACGCTTCCTTTTGTCACTTCCCTTCTGTTTCGATGCCATAATGACTTCACTGCACTGAACAAGTCTAAATAAGCATATAAAACAACGGAAAACAGGCGAAAACAGCTTAAACTGAGCTTGTAAACAAGTGCTCCGACTGTCATATATGTACCACGCGCTCCGACTGGCGGACACTTGTGTAAAGGCGCCGTCACATTAGCTCCTTTTCCGTCGATCTCAGACAACGAGTCTGACGAGTTCCGACGAGCCAACCATGAACACGTCCATGCACAGCTTTAGCTAGTTATGCTTGTCAACGATTGACAATATACATAAGTAAGTGTATAGCAGCGATAGCCTGCCTGGGTGTCAGGGCCATGTTTGTTTACATTCGACGTGCAAATAGTGCAAACGAACAGCTGTGTGTGTGTGACGCTGTGCAGTCTCCCGGGGTAGAAGCTTCAGCTAACACTAGAGGAGAGGAGGAGGAGGAGGAGAGGAGAGGAGAGGAGAGGACCTACGAAGCGAAATTTAAGAGAAAGAGGTCACAAGAAGAAGTCAAGAAATTGTAATACGTACAGTCAAACCTCGATATAACGGACCTCGATGTAACGGACCTCGGATGTAACGGACTCAATTTGCGTTTTTTTTTTTTTTTTTTTTTTTTTTTTTTTTTTTTTGCATATGAGACCGCTTATCGCCGCTCGAATTGTCAACTCAACATAATTGTATTATTTTCTCATTTCACTTTGGAATTCTTGGATTTTAAGGAGTTTTGATGTATCACATATTAAGACATAATATTATAAGGAAGGAGCCTGTGTTGCTAGTGATTTAGTGGTAGAAGGTGTGTATTGTTTAAAATAGTGACTATTAGTGTTATGGCGTGGCCGCTGCTACGTCTCCCTATCACCTCAACACCCTAAATCACCCTTATCTAAGGTGACACGCAGTGCTACACTGACCTAAATAGTGACACGTGTATAGAACTGCACTTCACAACCATATAATATATATAATAATGAGCATTAGTCATGATAATAAGCAATACCTTTGGAAGCCACGGCTGAATCTGGCTCGTAGTAATTTGTTTACCTTTCACTAGAGCTTGAGCTTGACTAGCTACACGGTCTGGTTGTGTTTGTGATTATTTCTCATTTATTTCACGTGTAGGAGCGGACCAAATTCAGCATGTAGTGCCGGTCACTGTTTACCTCCCAACATAGCTACACAGTCTGGTTGTGTTTGTGATTATTTCTCATTTATTTCACAATTTTTCCGTTTTTTTCATATATTTTTCCCCCCTTGGGAAAATACCCTCGCTATAACGGACAATCGGCTTTAATGGACCATTCCTCCCCCCCCTTTAGTCCGTTATATCGAGGTTTGACTGTACTAATATTCAATATTTTAACCCACATGCACACCTTCTACAACCAAATCACTAGCAACACAGGCTCCTACCTTATATATCTTAATATCTGATACATTAAAACTCCTTAAAACCCAAGCATTCCAAAATATAAAGAAAAAAATTGCCGAGTTGACGATTCCAGCGGCGATAAGCGGTCTGATATGCCATTCTTGCCTACAAATTTGTATCGTGAATGGAGTCCGTTAAATCCGAAGTCCGTTAAATTGAGGTCCGTTATATCGAGGTTTGACTGTACATTTATACTCATTCACACCCGTGCATATCAAAACATATATAAACGATAAGTTATGCATAGAAATTATGAAATAGGCATATTGTTGCTTACCTTAAATCTAATAGGGATTATCTACAGGGGGCGAGGGTTCCGAGGCATCTTGGAGGTCACTCATCGTCACATCGGTCTGGGCTCGCACGATTACAGCTGATAACTTGTAAACAAACCCACAACAACGAAAGTGTACCATCGAATGAAAGCCATCAATAAATTACGATAACTGACGATATCGTGAATGGATCACAACATATATCCTTCACATGAATGTTTTTTTGGTAATAATGGACGAGAACTGCGCGATCGCTACCGCCATTATATCGGTCGGAGTTCGCCCAATCACAGCTGATAACTTGTAAACAAACCCACAACAACGAAAGTTGCCCCTGGTGCAGGAATGTCACTGAGTCTATTGAACACTTTCTGCTGCAGTGTCCGCGCTTCCATTCCCACCGTGTAGTGTTACGCTCTCAACTCCTCACCGTGAACATCACCACCTTTGACCTGACCACCCACCCATGAATGTTTTTTTTGGTAATAATGGACGAGAACTGCATGGTCGCTACCGCCGTTCCCCACCTCATGCCACCCTCGCCCCACCTCCGTGGCGACACGCCGCCGCCGTGCCCCACCTCACCCCATGCCAGGGACACACAGCCTTCGTTATGTACGATATTTCGGCTCTATATGAGAACTCCTCAGATTTGCCCTACTTTGATGGCGGAATCGTTCTATATGATCAAATTCGTTCCTAACGAAAAAAAATGGATTTTTTTTTTTTTTTAATATATATATCTATTTTTAATATTTTAGGTCATTCGCTTTATAGGGGAAACGCTTTATGCGAACACGCTTTATGCGGGACCCTAGTGTACGTTCATAGTAGGGTGGGCGAGGAAGGCGGGTGACGTACCAGTACGTCATTAAGATTTTGGCCCAATTTAGGTCCCTACAGGAACCTCTTGTTGTGTAGATATGTATTACACTAAATGGGAGTAAATTCCACCGCACATATGGTGTCTATGTTGAAATTTGTGGTATTACTCGTCCCGACACGTGCCTCATTGCGTCCTCGGCCGACCCAAAAACTGTCCTGATGAGAGGGTATTATCTTTTTGCGACATGGAAGTGCTACGCTTTATTAATTTTTGCCTGATTTTGACCTCTACAGTACCCTCCAGCTCTGTAAGGATACCATACACTCCGCACGATATGCCTCAGTTTGTCATGAGGAGCCAATATATATAGACGCAGAATGTGGTCTTCCGCCAGCCCGTATCCTCCACCGTCTAAGCGACGTCTAATTTTTACGCCTCTTAAAGTATTGACTAGGGGAAACGAGAGGAAAAAGAAAACTGATAAACAGAGTGGAAGGAAAGATTGGTGATGAGTGATAGCCCTGAAAGGGGAAGATAGATAAATGGCGAGATAAGACGATGTGGAAAAAGGGGTCAACAAAATATCTATGTCTCCAGCTATAACTACTACTACAACTACTACTACCACTACCACTACAACTACTACTGCTATTACTACCACTATTTAAAATAATTACGTAATTAACATATGATAATGATAGTAATAAGAAAAGATAAGAATAATAATAATAATAATATATAAAATAATAATAATAATAATAGCGAAAATAATAATAATATTTATAATCATAATGATAATAATAATAAAAATAATAATAGTTGTTATTATAATGATAATAAGAATGCTAAGAGTATGAATGAAATGATCAGTTACTAAATCATCATAGTGTATTATATACAGCAACAATTACTAGGCTACTACTATTACTACAGCCATCACCACCACTACTACTACTACTACTACTACTGCTACTACTACTACTACTACTACATAATCTACTACTACTTCTACTACTAGTAATAATAATGATGATAATAGTGATAAGGATAATACAATGAACAGTTACTAGAATCAATACAATGTGTATGGCTAGAAAGAGAAGCCAAAGCCTTGACCGTACACAAACGTTCGAACGGCGGTCAGCTCAGAAAGCCTCGTGAGACGCGAAAAATACTTTACTTCATCACCTCACTGTGAGGTATCCAGAGTACCTAGAAAGTTATTTATACCTGCATAACGTAGTAGAAAGATGAAGCTAAACGACGATTCTTTTTGCTTCCGTATAGCTTCAGTAGTTATATTATAAATTGTATTGTATAAATTGAGCAAATTAACCCGGCTGTGACCTACATCGCCTCTGTTCTTCCCTTGCCGCGGACACTTTTAATGCAGAGTTGGCTTTAGTTAGGAGTTTAAAGCGTGGGATTAGGCTAGGTTAGTGACTCAAAAGCAAGTTGCCATAAACCTGGCTTAACTCTCGCTTGCATGCCTCGCCAGAACTGTTGTTGTTGTTGCTGTTTTAGGGCTGTGAGGATCCCTTGGGGAACACCATGAGCCTTGGTGATGTCCTATGATGCTATCACAGGCGCGGTAGTTGATCTGTCTTCCTCAGGAAGGCACAGGTGGGGCGGATGACAGCGTGATGCCGGGAGAGGGGAAAGCTAGCCGCCTCCAGCAGGGTGGGCAGGTCAAAGGTGGTGACGTTCAGGACGAGGAGTTGAGACTGTAGCACTACACCGTGGGAGTGGAAGCGCGGACACTGCAGCAGAAAGTGTTCAATAGTCTCCGGAACATTAATGCACCAAGGGCAGTGGGGGTCAGGGGACAGACGGAAGTGATGCAGGTGAGCCGAGAGTGTCGTGTGCCCCAGGCGGAGGAGGGTGAGGGTGACATCCAGGACGCGGGACTTTTTCCTTATCCACGGTTGGGGGGAAGAGTCACTGCGGTATTGGCCCATAGAGGTGATGCGGAGGGCATCGCCGAGCGTGTTAATCCAGGTGGAGCGGCAGACCCGGGAGATGAGGCATTTAGCCAAAATGTATACAATTTTGGAATTTTATTTATTTAAAAAAAAATAATAATAATAATATTATAGGTCGTTCGCTTTATGCAAACACGCTTTATGCAGGACCCTAGTGTACGTACAGATGGAATAATGGTGGTAGCAAGACGTGTGTGATGTTTTTTTTGTGTTTTTTTTTTTTACATGTGTGCCTATAGCGCTTGTAGGCAGTGGTGACCCAGGGCTCAGATGGTAGGCTCTGGAGGTTCACTTGAGGGCTGTGATGGTTGGTCCTCTCCCGTGGTGGCACAGGCAGGATTTTTATAATGACGCCTGTGATTAGAAGCTCATGCTGCCCCCCTGTGTCCTCCGATGCACTCGCAATCGAAGGTAGAGTTAATGGGCAGGGCATGTGGGTGTTCTTTGGCCACTCGACGGTGCAGAAGGGTTTTGGTTTTCTTCGGGGATCGAACTCGGGTCAGCAAGAACTCCAGTCGGAGACGCTAACCACTCTGCTACCGCCGAGTGGTTACTAAGAAGATGTGTGAGACAGGAGTGGAAGAAACTGTGGAGTACTTGATGCTGGAATGTGAACGGTATGAGTATGCTAAAACAAAGATGTTGGAGGTAGTGTTAGGAGAGTTCGGAGTGGAAGAATGGCGAGAGATGAGAAACAGGAGTGTGAATAGGCAGATGGAGTGCCTACCTGTTGGGGTTGTGTGCTGAGTGGAGGAGTGACATTTGTGTGGCTGAAAGTGTAAAAGAATTCTTGGACAGCACATATGAGAGAGAATGAGAGGCAGGGGGCTCCTCAGTGATGGGGGACCCCGTATGAATGTGTTGCAGAGAGAAGAATGAAGGGAAAATGAAACACTTAGTTTTGCTTCCCCATTTTGCTTCTCTCCCAACAGAATACTATGTGTGTGGGAGAACGCCGGACCAAAGGCTTCACCGACAGCATCCACTGAGTGACTCAAGCTCAAGATCATAGGTCCTCTCCTCTCCTCCTCTTCCTCCTCTCCTGTCCTCTAGTTTTGGCCGAAGCCACCACCCCGGGAGGCGGGTCACAAAACCCCGTCTAACACTCGGTACCCATTCACTGCTGGATGGACAGGGCCTCAGGGCATTTTCAGGGTATTTTGGGGGGGGAGAAAGTGAGTCTTTTAAGCCGTAAAATAGGTTACACCTCGTACCGGAATAAATAAGCATTTTTACAGTGTTTTCAATGCCCGAGTTTTGCGATCCTCAAGTTTAGCGCTATGCCAACGGAAGAAAGCAAGCGCCAAACTCGGGAGGGTACTGTATAGAGGGTTTACTGTATTTTGAATACCATAAGACATTAAAATCTACTAATCTGTCCTCACGCTGTGATGTTTACTACAGTACTGGCGGGATCCATTCCGCCGCTACAGATTGGCGCCAACAGCGCCAACTATCGTCTGCTAGTGTTGATGTATCATTTACCACCAGGCTGTCACACGTATCACAAGCTCTTTCAGTCCTGGAAATTATCACCCATGGCGAATTCATCAAAACTCTTTACTTATACTATCGCATACAAGCTAGAAGTTGTACAATGCGCCAAAGAACATGGGAACAGAGCACCAGAAAGACACTTCGGACCACTGCCTACCAAGAAAATTGGTGGATTTTTCTACCCCCTACCGGTAGAAATCAGTTTTTTTCTTTTCTTCTTAGAAATTTCTTTCCCAAATCAGGGTGCGTCTTCCAAGATGCAGCGTCTTATAAGCCGTAAAATACGGTAGCTCATTTCCCATAGGTTCAATGCATATTGTTTTTCCAGATTTGAGTTTCTCGCAGATTACAACGGTTCCGATTAGGCATGAAACTCGGTGCACCACCGTAATTATTTTTGAAAATACAAGAAAATCTCAAGTCATATGATGCGCGGCTGTGTTTTGGTGCAGCAGTGGGCAACAGTAATGCACAATGTCCAAATATCACATCATTTACCATGCTATTGGCTCCACTTCTCTATGCTGAACGAACTTGGTTCTCCTGCCATAGCAAACAGATGTTCAATGAAGGACAGATAAAATCTTTCTGTTCCTATACATGCAAGCAAGTCAATAAACTTGCAGAAGAAAACTTATGGCGTTGGCTTGTTTTGACTGAGGGGGGATGAAATTGATGACATGGGGGGATGGAAGGTAAAGACTGTGTGACTGATGTGGGCTTTTGCATTTAGGCGGCCCACACAAAAATTGCATTGATTGAGAGCAGAACTGTATACAGTACATTGAAAGCAGCAGAGGTACTGTGGGGAATGGAAACGTAATAGGGGTTGAGTATGTTTTCCCTCCAGCAACTACGGAACATTATGGCTACTGGCTCGCCTCTCTGAAGTGAGCTAGCTTCCATTATGATATGAAATCTATGTGCCTACTCTCAGCTATAAATTGAGAAGATTTTACTTTATTGTTTATTCATAATCAGTGGAAACTCTCTTTAGCAGAATAATTCAGCCAACACCCTTTATGTTATGTACTAGCCGCAAAGCCGCCCTCCGGGCGGACTTTTTGGCTAGCTCCTGTATTTACTGTATTTCGTAACTGTAGTTACAATTTTAAAGAATATTAAAGGAGAACCTCTGAAAGGTGGTACGCAGCCCTATACCCACAGAGCTGTATCTGCTGGAGGTTGTAGATAGTTTTACTGAGTAGTAAGGCTGGAAACGTCTAGTGCAAAATTTGTGATGTTTTTGTATTTCTGTATCATATGAAGAATTCCCTTTTATTGATGACTTATTTTAATTGTAATTATCATCATATTAATACTGTTTGAAATTTGATACTCAGTTGTAATTTGAAGCTGCCATTTAAATTCATGAAGTAGGCTTTTTTAGTATTGGTGTAGCATTCTTGTTATGGCCTTTTAACCCACAGGAAAAGACTCGGGAGGACAGCAGAGAGTGTGAACGCCTGAAGGAACTGCTGGGCCAGCGTACAGGGGAATATATTGAGGAAGTTTTGGCACCTCATTTTGGGGGAATGTTGACTTTTGTGAGGGAGACTGATCATCTCATTGCCAACAGCAACACTGAGGCTCTGAAGGACTATGAACGTGAGTTTTTTTGACAAGCTTCCTTTACTTTTTTTAACTAAAACTTTTTGACAGAGAGAAAATTGGCATGAAGCAAAACAACACAGTGAGTTTTTTTTTTTAAACATAAAGCAAGTAAAATGATAATAAACGAAAAAAACACCATTCCACTAACATTTTACTCATTCACACATCTTACTACATTTATTTACAAATCTTAAATTTCGAAACCACCCTCTTTCGGATTTTATCCCTGCCGGCAAACGGACGTCTGACGGACAGCCCTCTCACGTCCGTGACGTCCTCATGTGCGGACATGATTTCGCAAATGCGGACGGGACAGACTGGATGTTTTTACATCCGCATTTTCCATCTCTCGTCCAAAATATCCACCGTGGACCGGGGCCGTCCAGCATCCGCCTAGTCCACTTTCACCGTTACTATATTTATTTATTCATAGTACAGTCAAACCTCGATATAACGGACCTCGATGTAACGGACTTCGGATATAACGGACTCCATTTGCGTGATTTTTTTTTTTTTTTTTTTTTTTTTTTTTTTTTTTCTCCATATTAGACTGCTTATCACTGCTCGAATTGTCAACTCAACATAATTGTATTATTTTCTCATTTTACTTTGGAATGCTTGGGTTTTAAGGAGTTTTGATGTATCACATACAGGAGAACCTCGTTTATCCGGCACCCACGGGGGGGAGCGCATACCGGATAACTCATTTTGCCGTTGTTTTGAGAGTTACTCTTATGGAATCGCCCAAAATCCTTTTTTTTTTTTTTTTTTTTTTTTTTTTTTTTTTTTTTTCCCCATCACAAGGAACCGGCCAAGGGCACAACAAAAATGGGTAACACAAAGGCCGCTTAGTTGGCAGTCCCTATAAAGAAGACAGTCAGAGAATAAAATAAAAAAGTGGGGTCAGCCAATTTAGTTCGGGAGGTGTTTTGTTACTCTTCTTTTGAAAAGATGTAAGTCATAGGAAAGTGGAAAAATAGAAACAGGAAGAGAGTTCCAGAGTGTATCAGTAAAAAATAAAAAAATAAAAAATAAAAAAAAAAATAAAAAAATAAAAAAAAAAATAAAAAAATAAAAAAAAAAAAAACCCTGGGTCGATTAGTGCCTTTGTTTTGAGGCTGCCGTTGTTTTGAATGCCGGTTAAACGAGGTTCTCCTGTATTAAGATATAATATTATAAGGAAGGAGCCTGTGTTGCTAGTGATTTAGTGGTAGAAGGTGTGTATTGTTTAAAATAGTGACTATTAGTGTTATGGCGTGGCCGCTGCTACGTCTCCCTGTCATCTCAACAACCTAAATCACCCTTATCTAAGGTGACACGCAAGTGCTACACTGACCTAAATAGTGACACGTGTATAGAACTGCACTTTACAACCATATAATATATATAATAATGAGCATTAGTCATGATAATAAGCAATACCTTTGGAAGCCACGGCTGAATCTGGCTCGTAGTAATTTGTTTACCTTTCACTAGAGCTTGAGCTTGACTAGCTACACGGTCTGGTTGTGTTTGTGATTATTTCTCATTTATTTCACGTGTAGGATCGGACCAAATTCAGCATGTAGTGCTAGTCGCTGTTTACCTCCCAACATAGCTACACAGTCTGGTTGTGTTTGTGATTATTTCTCATTTATTTCACAATTTTTCCGTTTTTTTCATATATTTTTCCCCCCTTGGAAAAATACCCTCGCTATAACGGACAATCGGCTTTAACGGACCACTCCTCCCCCCCTTTAGTCCGTTATATCGAAGTTTGACTGTACACTCAAACCTCGGCTATCGTGCATTCGGCTGTCACGCATACCTAAATGTACTACAATCCTCGGCTATAGCGCATCAAGCTACCGCGTTTTACGGCTATCCCGCATCTTTTTTTTTCTTTTTTTATTTACATATGGGCCCATAGCGCGTGTAGGCAGCGTGTAGACCTCCAGGGGTGGGATGGTAGGCCCTGGAGGTTCACTTGATGGCTGTGATGGTTGGCCCTCGCCCGTGGTGGCGCAGGCAGGATTGTTATAGTGACGCCTGTGATTATAGGCTCATGCCGCCCCCCTGTGTCCTCCGATGCACTCGCTGTCACAGGTAGAGTTAATGGGCAGCATGTGGGTGTTCTTAGGTCATCTTAACAGCTGTTAAGGCCAGGGAATACACATACACAAACAAAGATAAGATGTGTATACAGTTGCTTGTCGTATGTTATTATGATGTAAAAAAAATAATGGCATCGTTTTCAATGATTATGACATTGAAATGGAGACTATATTACCCAAATTCCCTTGAAACTGTCAACATTACACTACATTCAGCGATGCTGAGTATAGTCTATTACATATAGTCAATCCAGCCTATCTTGAGCCCTGGGTTGGGGATATGGGATTGTTGTCAAATCACCCTGCCACTACCTCAGCCAGCCTGCCACCCTCCTCACCTCTCTCTCGCTCTTAATATAGTTTACGTACTTCTTTACGTTGTAAATAACTTGGCTGTGCAAAACACGAGAGTGCAATGCGGGGCAACCTTCCATGGCGGGCGAAGGACCATGAAATTATGAATGACTGGGTCAGCGCCCCTTGTTAAGGATACTCGGGCGACATTGTCGCACAAGCTACGTTGCCAAATTTAAAGGAAGGTATACAGAGTCTTGTTTTACCCTCACATCGCAAGCCATTCATAAAACCATGCAGCCGTTCTATACAAATATAGAATTTGAAAATGGTTAACATAACAGCTAACAGTATGAGAGAGGTCGTCATCAGCCTGTTAACGGTGAACGTGACAACAATGTGGGAATCCCATAATCCCACTTGAGGTGTCAAGATAGGTGGGATTTCCGCATTGTTGTCAAATCACCCTGCCACTACCTAAGCGAAAGAGGTCACAAGAAGAAGAAGGCAGAGGCACAGCAAATCCCTGGAGCTGGATTTGCTGTCATGACTGGTGAGGACATTAGGGAAATTATTCATCCTCTTGCAGTGACTGCTGATAATATCATGGAAGAGGATTATGTGGCAGATGTAGCGGACAGCACTGAAGAGGAAGAGTAAGGTGACAATGTGCGGCGTGAAGATTTATCCAAAGACTACTGTATACTGGATTTCCTACTCAGTTTGGCCTATTTCCAGTGGAGGCCAGTTTTGCGATTCCTGACATTTTCGAACATCACTCCCATTTTCCTTCCTATGGTTTATCAGTATAAATGATATACTGTTATCTTCGTAAATGTTTGTTTTATAATATTATCAAATAAAAAACTGTAAAATACACCAAAGAAATGTCATTATGAGAGAGTGAAGAAATATGCATGAACTTAATATTCACTTAAACTCTTCGCCATTTAATATTTTGCAAGAAAATATTTTACATGAAACATATCAATAGAAGCGGAATGTTATTAGCTTTCCATTGATATATTTCGTTTTCTAATAAATGAATTAGTACTATTCATAAATTAGCGTTAACTAAATAAATAACCTTATCAATCGGGAAAATTGCCCGATTGATGATGTAATTGTTTTAGTTAATGCTAATTTATGCATGGTTCTAATTCATTTATCAGAAAACGAAATATGTCAATGGAAAGCTAATCAAATTCCGCTTTTATTGATATGTTTCATGTAAAAGTTTGCCCGGAAAATATTAAATGGCGAAGAGTTAAGTGAATTTAATATTAAGTTCATGCATATTTCTTCAGAGTCTCATAATGGCATTTCTTTAGTGTATTTCAGTTTTTTATTTGATAATATTATAGAACAATCATTTACAAAGATAACAGTGTATCATTTATACTGATCAACCATAGTCTACTGTATTCATGGAACACTTTTTTTACTTGGCGATCCAATTGATGATGTTATATTTTTAGTTAATGCTAATTTATGCATGGTGGTAATTCATTTATCAGAAAACGAAATTTATCAATGGAAAGCTAATGAAAATCTGCTTCTATTGCTATGTTTCATGTAAAAAGTTTTCTTGCAAAATATTAAATGGCGAAGAGTTTAAGTGAATATTGAGTTCATGCATATTTCTTCACTCTCTCATAATGACATTTCTTTAGTGTATTTTACTGGAACGCTGCCGTGATTTCAGAGTGTGAACCAGCCTTCACCTGTACCTTCCTGAAGAAGACTAATCAACCCTCGCGACTGTGATAGATTCATAGGTGTAAACCAGGGCAAATATTGTCGATCCCGACAACGGTGCCCTTCAACAATTACAACAATAACAAGGTAGAGATGGTTACCTTACAGTGTTACCTAAATATCTTCGTGAATTTTTGTTATTGGACAACCACCGATTTCGAGGCCGAAACTTAGTCCTCCTGAATAGTTTTGATGTGTTTTGAATTAATCTGGCTCTCGTTTTTGTCGGAAATCAATGTTTGTTTACATGTGTTGGGGGAGGGGGGCAACCTGCCCCTCCAGGTCCGCCCCGCAAACATTGCTACGCATTGCTACTGCCATATTATGGGAAATTTTCGTTTTTTCTCTATATCATCTGTTACTAAACCAAACCCCACCTCTAACCTAACCTAATCTGGTTTAACCTAACTTAACTTTCTGGCTGAAATAACGGTAGATTTTCGGTACTATGTGTAATGCCATTATTATTCAATTGCGCCATGGGAAATGGGGCTCAAAATACTCAGAATGAAGAAAGCTACACGATGATGTAGGTAAGAGTCCTAGGACTTTTGAAAGCCCACTACCAAAATAATACCAATATCTATACTGCAAATTTTCCACAAAGTCTAAACACAGCAGAAAAACAACAAAGGCATACCTACAAAATTAAATCTAAGCTATATGTCATAGGTAGATAATATTAGAATATCAATTCGTGGGGGCATCCTGCAATATATTATGATTTATGACCGATTTTGGTTACACTGTCATTCTCTTTACATTTTGACTAGTATGATTTTTCATTCACATTCACTGAACAGTGAATATTGTATTTAAGTACATGCTCATAATCATTTGCTTTCCCCTACAAATCCTTTTTTTTTTTAATAACATTTGCTAAATTTACAAAAAAAAAAAAAATCCTTCAAAAACCCCAATATATTTTTTTCTCTCAAAACCTCCTTGTAAAATAGGGGTGCGTCTTATGCGGAGGTGCGTCTTATGCGCCGGCAAATACGGTATTTACTTTTAGTGAATATATTAAAAGTATTTAAATAAAAGATTTTGTAAGGGAAAGCAAATGATTTTGAGCATGTACCCAAATACAATACTCACAGTGCAGTGAATGTGAATGAAAAATCATACTAGTTAAAAATAATTAAAGAGAAAAAGTATAAGGGTAACCAAAATCGGTCATCATTTATTGCAGGATGAGCCACGAATTGATATTATAATATTATCTACCTATGACATTTAGCTTAGATTCAATGTTGTGAGTATGCCTTTGTTGCTTTTCTGCTATGTATTTAGACTGGAAAATTTGCAGTAAAGAAAATGGTATTATTTCAGTAGTGGGCTTTCAAAAGTCCTAGGATTTTTACCTCCATTATCGTGTATCTTTCTTCATTCTGTGTATTTTGAGCCCCATTTCCCATGGCGCAATAGAATATTAATGGCATTGGCAGTGTGAAACTTAGCAATGTTTGCAGGGTGGGCCTGGAGGAATGGCCAGGGCAGGCACCCCCCCCCCCCACACACACATATGTAAACAAACATTGATTTCCGACATAAACGAGAGCCAGATTAATTGGGAATACACCAAAACTATCCAGGAAAACCAAGTTTCAGCCTCGAAACCGGTGGTTGCCCAATAACAAAAAATTGCCAAGATATTACACTGTAAGGTAACCATCTCTACCTTTTTGTTATTGTTGAAGGGCACCGATGTCGGGATCGAAGATATTCGCCATGGCTTACACCTGTGAATCTATCACAGTCGCGAGGGTTGATTAGTTTTCCTCAGGAAGGTACAGGTCAAGGTATGATGGTATGGTGTGATTCGGCCTTGAGGCGGATGAAGTTTTGGCGCCGTGATGGGTCTTGGTCTTGGTGTGATGTGTGGAAGGCTTCTGTTCCGTCAACAGGAACCGTTGCAGCCTTTTTACTAGCACTCTTTCCAGTTACAGTTTACAATTTCCTTATCCATAGAGATACAGGGGTGAGGATTGAGGGATCGAGGTGGTATAAATGCCTACTCTTGTCTCCATTTACAGTGGAGAGCGGCAGCGGGACTGCGGGAGGGGGGTGATGTTTACATATGATGGCCATCTTGGCAGCAGAAACCACCACCTTGTTGCCCCACCTCTTGTTTTCTCGTAAACTCCAACTTTTTCTTAGTATTATGCATTACTATTGATATTATTAGTAACACAGTTACAAATTTGTGTTCAGTGGTCTACTGCTCAACACAGATGACTTGAGACCCCCTTAGTAATACACCACCGTCTATTCTGCACTCTCTGCCCGACCTCTCATTAGTAATATGGCCGCATTAGACGCAGGGTGAATTTTGCGTTCCCTTTCTTGGAAAAAAAACTGCGTCTTATGTGCCGGCAAATACGGTAGCTATCAATCCAGGATTAAACGTGGGGTAAACAACAACACATGGTACCTTAACTAATTTATTTACAAAATCTACACATAGTAAAATAGCCCACTAGCACACAGTCATCCACTCACTCGCCCTAGATAACTTTCCCTAGTTACGCCTACGATAACCTACTGTCTCTAATTATCTGGCTGGGGAATAGATATCATATGATTAGGGTTATGATATTTCACGCTTTTCGATCACGTGAGGAAGTCCTGTAGCTGTGGTTCTCGTCGCGGTACACACGTGGCAGCCCCTCCGCGCACTCCTCTTCTTCTTCGACTCACTCAGCGCCCCCAGCCCGCGTCCTCGACCTCATCCAAGCCCTCCTTCTCCTCGCTGTAAGACTCGCCCTGCATACGACAGCAAGGACAAGCGCCAGACACGCGGGGAACTGGAAGGAGGTGACGAGAGGTCCCGAAGACGTCCTGCGGCTGGAGCAGCTGTTACCTTCGCGAGTACCTGGAACAGAATGGGGCCGCGGCGAGACGACCTGCTGCCGCTCCAAGATGGCGGCTGCCTGCGTTGCCACTTCGTACCATCCTATCAGAGTTTTCTAAGTCTCCTTCTTTCACTATGGCATGCTTCCCTATCAGCCACCACATGCAATTTACATCGGGCGTTTCTGGTAACGTACCCGGCTACTCGTTGGGAGGCAATTGAGCCTAAAACACCTTCCCACATACTTTATGTCTGGCAATCCTCTCCCGCAATCAGAAAAAACAATAACTGGCATCCGCCAGCAGGAACAATAGACTCATGTGAAGCGCAGACTATGGGGACTTCAATACCTGCAATAAGTCTAGCAATTACACTAAGCGTCAAAGGTCACAAGAAAACGAATCGAGAGAGACAGAGATGGAAGTTTTTAACAAGATAATCCCTTCACCTGCCTTGTCATACATAAAAGCACACTAACATAGACATAAGACATGTACAGAGCTAGATCACTCAATGCCTTGCTCTTACTAACTAATCACTACACTAATGCTTTCCTCCCTTCTCTACGGTACCTCCAATGCCTTCCTCTCTTCTCTCCTGTCTCCTCCAGTACCCCCAGCAACCACATACCACACACATCCTTGTTAATCACTTACAAAGGAGTATTTTGTGGTAAATAAGTAAGGATCGGCGGGGGTGTGAGGTCAGGTGCTACTTATTTTGAGGTGTTACTTATTTTTTGCAACACCATTATAAAAAGGCCTGGCCTATGAAGAATAGGCCACCTGTAATATCAAGATCAAGTATCGTATGTATGTGGGAAAACGCCGGACTAAAGGCTTCACCGACAGCATCCGCTGGGTGACTCCCAACTCAAGCTCAAGCTCAAGCCCTTCTCCTTCTCCTCTACGTAGTGTTGGCCGAAGCCACAACCCCAGTAGGCGGGTCACAAACCCTTAGCTAACACCCGGTACCCATTCACTGCTTGGTGGACAGGGGCTTGGGGCATTTTCAGGATATTTTTTTGGGGAAAAAGTGAGTCTTATAAGCTGTAAAATATGGTAGGTACACCTCACACCGGACTAAATAAGCATTTTTACAGTGTTTTCAATACCTGAGTTTCGCGATCCGCGAGTTTCGCGCTATGCCTTGGGAAGAAAGCAAGCGCGAAACTCGGGAGGGTACTGTAGTGAATTTGATGAAAAGTAAATTAATTTGGCTTTCCAAAAATGGGACATGACATCACTTGTCTGGTCGTCTTGTCACCTAGGAAACCTGTAAGAGAGAAGAGAGAGTGGGCCCTATAACATATAAAGGATGATGATAATGATGATGATGATAATAATAATAATAATAATGATAATAATAATGATAATAACAATAATAATAATAATAATAATAATGATAATGAAAATAATAATAACATTTTTCTTATTATTATTATTGTAAGCATAGCATCAGTCATTATCATTATCCTTGCGCCAGTGTACAAAAACAACAACGGCATAAGAGAGAGAGAGAAAGAGAGAAATACACGCGATGAAACGATAAAAAAACTTTACGCCCGCCTTCATGTCTACCCCCCCACCTCCCTTTCTGCATCACCAACACCCACCCCCTACTCCATCACCACGGGGTGATACCACCCACCCTCGTTTAACCACTCACATCCCTACCACCACCACCCCTACACTACACGCCAAAATATTGTTCGCCACTTCATAACAGAGCGCACCCATAAGGGAATTCTGAAAATTTACTCAATGGCAGCCTAGTGACTTTCGAGAGAGATATCCTACATATGGCAGCTTTTTTAAACTTAAAGTACGCATTGAAAGCAAGGTCCCGCAAATAATTTGAACAGACGCGCGCTTGTATAGCTCTCATTATCTCCATAACGGGTGGCATGAAAGACCTAACAAAGGATCAAATTAAAGTTATTGTAACTCTACACAAGGCAGAGAGGCCAGTGGAAGAAATATCAAGGATTGTGGATGTTACGAGGAAATGTGTGCAGAAGTGGGTGGAAAGTTTTGTGAAAGGTGGCGGGGTGGCGACACCGAGACATAAAAAGAGGCCAGGGTGAGGACCTAAAAGTCATATCGCAATAATTCTCTTGCTGTTATTTGAGGATGGGCATCCACTTGACGTTTCATGACATTTAGTATACGTGCTGATGTTTTGCGTCGTCGCTCTTGCTTCTTCTTATGTTCCGGTGTCGCCACCCCGCCATCTTTCACGAAACTTTCCACCCACTTCTGCACACATTTCCTCGTAACATCCACAATCCTTGATATTTCTTCCACTGGCCTCTCTGCCTTGTGTAGTTACAATAACTTTAATTTGCTCCTTTGTTAGGTCTTTCATGCCACCCATTATGGAGATAATGAGAGCTATACAAGCGCACGTCTGTTCAATTTATTTGGACGTATTTCGGACGTGTCAGAAGATTTTTTTTGCTCTGTCTTCACTATGGTGGACAAAGAAAGACAGATAATGGGTGTAGTTGATGCGTGGTGGTGCTGCCTACGCCCTGGTAAACAAACTTTTGACCGCACGTATTTCAAAGTATCCTTTCAAGCATACGGATTATGTGAGTACGTCCGGGACCCACGTCCCCGGTTAAAGGCGCATTTTGAGAAGTACGCCCGGGCTATGGGCGTTAAGAATATATCCTTAAATTTGTATTATTTTCGAACTAACCGCTTCGAGTTTTGAGCCATCCCCCATGATTGGGAGGCCTCATGCATGACAAAATGACATGCTGGTGTTTTACCACTTTTTTATGCTTATGTCGGTTGACATTTCACTTATTTCGACATATTTTGTGTTCACCTCGTTTCCAGCTTCATTCTTCTTTTTGACTTCATTCTTATCCTTCTCATGTTATAATTCCCTTTTGATCTCCCTAAATTCTTCCCCTGAACATATTGACTCTTCTTGCTAATATTTCCAATGTTTTTCCATCTATCAAGTCATACCAGAAGAAATACTTCATATTTTTTGCTCTATTTTCTAATTTGAACTTGAAGGCCTTTGTCTCAGAGTCTGTTGATCATTAGAACTATTTGATGCATGTACACTAAATGTGTGGCACCACTCATGTGATATTTTCCTACAAGCACATTTCTAATAGTTTGTTGAATCATACCAATAATTTTATTTATAGGGACATGTGCTTGACTGATACTGCAGATACATATACAGTACCCTCTTGAGTTTCACGCTATGCGAGTTTCGCGCGGAGTCCTAAATTCTTACCATCCCGACTTTCGCGCATTATCTCGCCAAGTTTCGCGCTGTTTCGTACACTGTTTTTTTTTTTTTTTTTTTTTTTTTTTCTCTCTCTCTCTCCTCTCTCTCTCCTATAGCGCTGTTTGGCAGTGACCTTCAGGGGTGGGATGGTAGGCCCTGTACTCGAGGGCTGTAATGATTGGCTCTCGCCCGTGGTGGCGCAGTTAGGATTTTTATAATAAGAGTTAATGGGCTGCATTAGTAGAAACTAAATTGGATTAGCTTTCCATTGATATATTTCGTTTTATGATAAATGAATTAGCACCATGCATAAATTAGCGTTAACTAAATAAATATCATCATCAATCGGGGTATAAGCAAGCGCGCCACCCTCAGTACTCACTGATTGTGTAAGCGACTGGGCGAGGCTCTCTCCAACAGCCTCCACTCCCGCACACCACAGTCACCGTTCCTCTCACGCACACAGTAGTAGCTACAGCTCATTATTATTACTACATTTGCAGTGCTTAAGCTGTGTATTAAACTGCAGTGCGAATTGACTAGTCTTTAAGAATTGTAGACATGGGTAGAGTGATTAAATATACTTTTCAAGCTCACAAGGTAGTGGTATATATCACTGGCGTAATAAGCCTGGAGGATCGCCACCAAGCAGAGTCGTGATGTCCTTCCATTTGTGCCACGGTATGTTATATGAATCTATATTCCCTATTTCCTTACATTTTTCAATGGAACGAGGAATAGATCCAGAGTTCAACATCTGGAGGACATAGTCTGACAGATGAACACCATCAATAACTTTCCCACCCCTCAAAAAAGAGATTAGTAAGCGTGAGTGTACCACCACGTTTACAGGGGAGGTTTGTTTACATCACTGCACGGCCACTGTCGGCCAGCCATGTGCTGTGTGGGCACACACATGGCTGCATGGCAAGCACACCATGTGCTTGTGTGGGCACACGACGCTCACGGCTCACCTGCATCGCCTCCGTCTGTCCCCTGACCCCTACTGCCCTTGGTGCATGAATGTTCCCGGAGACTTATTGAACACTTTCTGCTGCAGTGTCCGCACTTTCACTCCCACCGTGTTTTTTTTATTTATTTTTTATTTGTGCCTATAGCGCCTGTAGCCAGGGGTGACCCAGGGCTCGGATGGTAGGCTCTGGAGGTTCACTTGAGGGCTGTGATGGTTGGTCCTTGCCCGTGGTGGCGCAAGCAGGATTCTTATAGTGACACCTGTGATTAAGAGGCTCATGCCGCCCCCCTGTGTCCTCCGATGCACTCGCAATCGAAGGTAGAGTTGATGGGCAGGGCATGTGGGTGTTCTTAGGCCACTCGATGGTGCAGAAAGGTTTTGGGTTTCTTCGGGGATCGAACTCAGGTCACTGAGAACGCCAGTCGGAGACGCTAACCACTCCGCTACCACCTCCCCTCCCCGTGTAGTGCTACAGTCTCAACTCCTCGCCCTGTACGTCACCACCTTTCACCTGCCCACCCTGCTGGCGGCGGCTGTTTTCCCCCCTCACGGCAACACGCCGTTATCCTCCTCACCTGTGCCTTCCTGAGGAAGACAGGTCAACTACCACGCCTGTGATAGCATCATAGGATAACACCAGGGCTCATAGTGTTCCCCAAGGAATCCTCGCAGCCCTAAAACAACAACATGTGCTCGGGGCGGACCACTCGGCCACTGCCTCTCCCAGCGGTGATCCAAAAGTGTCTCTGTTGGCCTGTTTCCATTTTCTTTGCGTATTGTATAACTTTTAGCTTGTATACGATAGTATTATTAAATCGTGTTGATGAATTCGCCATGGGTGATAATTTCCAGGACTGAAAAGAGCTTAAGATACGTGGCTAGTGGTAAATGATACGTCAACACTAGCAGACGATAGATGGCGCTGTTGGCGGCAATCTGCCGCCAAAAGCGGGAATGTAAACATACCAGCGTGAGGACAGATTATGTAGTTGATTTGAATGTCTTATGGTATTTGAAATACTTGTAACAGGTAAGTTCTGAGGTACTGAGTACTGAGGAAGTACTACAAAATTCGTCTTGGAAGACCATTAGTATTTCTCAGGATATTTTTGGGGGGAAAATGTGAGTCTTATAAGCCGTAAAATATGGTACTACGCCTCGCACCGGACTAAATAAGCATTTTAACAGGGTTTTCAATACCCGAGTTTCGCGATCCTCGAGTTTAGCGCTATGCCTTGTAAAGAAAGCAAGCGCGAAACTCGGGAGGGTACTGTAGCTCAGCAGTAATTTTGCCATTTTTTGTATGTGTGTATGAGTACTATAAGTATGTTGCAATCATCAGCAATGGTTACTGTGGTCTAATAACTTATAAAATATGTGCAGACTAAAAACACCATGTTCATATTGTTTCAGAGAAACTTGTTCCACTAGTGCGGTCCTTCTCATCAACCTGGAAGAAATCCGTGGAGCGGCTGAACAATGAAGTGATGCAGTGCTTCACCAACTTCCGAACAGGGACTGTTGTGTTGCAGCGTGCTCTTGAGACTCTTATCACTACCCATCACACTTTCAATCGAACCTTGGCCCACCCAGCCTTCCATCATCTTAACATCAAGGCTGACATTATAAACTCTCACCATTTAATAGTGGAGGCAAAGAAATACAAACCGACTTTTTAGGAGCAGGGCAAGGGATATATGCTATCTGAAATGCATTAGGTTTGGGGGTATAGTTAAGAGTGTGTGTACTAAAGGGGGTCTTGTGCCTTCAGGCTAGAATGCTTAAGTTTAAAACCACTCTCTTTTTTTTATCCCTTTCCTAGGATGGTATTAGATGGTAACTTCTTATGACATTAGATATGGTCAAAAGTTATGCAAAGTAGTATTTTGTTAGATCAGTAAATATTTACATAAACCTAAAATATATGTCAAAGGAATTCTCATCTACTGTTCGCACCCTTCACATTGCTTATGTTTTCAAGGGCCAGCAAGAGCGAGTATCTGTGGCCAGCCAATCAGAATAGAGCTACCTTTGTGAGATTTGTCTGATTGGCTATGTATTTTAGTATACAGGATTTGAGTCAAATAAAAGTTAGTTAACTAGTTGAGTTAAATAAAAACATCATAAATCCTTGAATTTTATTATGTGCATTTGTAGCGTCCCCTGCTCCAAAGGTTTATGGGGTAAGGAGGATGGAAATGGCTGAGGCACTGATATATACACTGTAATGAGGCATGGACAATTATGTGGTTACAGTTAAGTCTAAACCACCGGGCCCACCGGGCACAAGACATATACAGCCTCATCTGCTTTTACAATAGGTAAAGATCGGGGCTTATGCTAAGCTGCGAGTGGCCTCGATGCTCGGATAAGTATAGATGGCCAGAGGTCTAGAGTGTAGCCTTTGCATGGGGTGGTTCCACGCAGGGTGTGAGAAAGTAAACAAAGATGAATATGCCGCATTTGAAATGCTGTAAAAATGTCATGGTGGTTCTGTAGAAATTATAAAGGCAAATACGCTAAGCTACAGAAAGTATATTTGAAACTTGGAGAGGAAAACCAAGAGATTGAGATTAAATTTACACTCGCTCGAGAGACGCAGAGTAAGGGGCAATCTGATAGAAGTTTTTAAGTGAATAAAGGGATTTAATAAAGGAGAGGTAGTAAGGGATTTAATAAAGGAGAGGTATAGTTTTTAAGTGAATAAAGGGATTTAATAAAGGAGGTAGGAAAAGTTCTTACGGCTATTAACCAGGGTAGAACAAGAAGTAACGGATTCAAACTGAAAAAGCGTAGCTTTAAAAAAGAAATAGGGAAAGACTGGTTCACAAATAGGGTGGTAAATGATTGGAATGGACTCAGTAGACAGGTAGTTAGTGCGGAGTCATTAGAGAGCTTTAAAGGGAGGCTAGATAAATTCATGGATGGGGATGAAAGGTGGATGTAGGTAGAGTTAAGTAACAGGAACTACCTCGTGTAGGTCTCACGGCTTTTTGTAGCTTCCTTATTTTCATGTTCTTATGTTCTAAAAACCTGAAAAACTCAGAAAAAGATACATACAAACAAGTGATAGTTGTGCCAGACTTAACAAGTATGCAAAGAGAAGAAGAGAAAGCTCTCAGAGAACAACTGAAAGAGAAGAGAGATCAAAGTGAAGAAGAAGGGTACTACATCAGACGTGGGAAACTATTAAGAGAAAATTTTCAAACTCAATACTACAGAACACAGTACAGGGAGGTCCCGAACATACGAGCAGTTAGGTTCCACCTGGCATACTCGTAAAGCGAAATCTCGTATAACGAAACACATAACTAATGGTAAAATATAGGTTTGGTTCCAGGACCCATCAATTAAAAATAAGAAGAAAAAAAAGACATGTTTTTCAAGCTAAAATAATCTATAGCAAACACAACAAACACACAGCGTCTATATTACCCACACTGTACTACCTATTCTGTAGAAAAAGCATTCTGAAAGAGAAAATAGCACACAAAATAACATAACTGCACATTAATTAAACATAAAACATGCATAACAAGCAAAAAAGACGTTGTAATGTAGGGGATGCCGCGTGATACAAGAGAAGGTAGTGTAGCGGTCCCAAGGTTGGGGCCGCACACCTGCTAATTACCCCTAAAGGTCAGGCCGTGCCATATGCTTAATTACCCTTCAGGTCACGCCTTGCTAGGGGTGACCTGACTGCGGTCCCAAGGTTGGGGCCGCACACCTGCTAACTACCCCTAAATGTCAGGCCGTGCCATATGCTTAATTACCCTTCAGGTCACGGCTTGCTAGGGGTGACCTCACTGGGGTTAACCAAATCCCCCTTTGTCTAGCCTGGGAGTGGTAGGGCACGCATTTTGAACTTGATAATTTTACTCACCCCAGTTTGAATGTCGTATCATTGGATTTTCGATCTCGTATATTGAAAATAGACCCTAATTTACACATCTCGTGTCATCGGATTCCCGTATACCGAATGCTCGTATAACGGGACCTCCCTGTAAACCTGAAATTATCAAAATAAGCTTATTACTAGAAATCAAATTGATAAACATTCAAGGACTAACACAAGTAAAATTGATAACATTTGTTGAAAATTCAAGGGACAATACTTACTTATTAACAAATGATCAACAAAGAAATAAGAAAATTAAAGAAAGCAAAGAAAAGCTAATACTAAAATACACAAATGTTCCCACAGTTACTGGGAGACACTAATGGCCATTTATTTAGGCTTCATGGGAGAGCAAACTGAATAATACAGGAAAAATGGTGTTGGAATTGAAGGAGATACAGCTTGATACTTTTAAATGGAGATGATAGATGCCAAGGCGGTAGCGCATAGGGGAGGCGGTAGCGGAGTGGTTAGCGTCTCCGACTGGCGTTCTCGGTGACCCGAGTTCGATCCCCGAAGAAAACCAAAACCTTTCTGCACCGTCGAGTGGCCTAAGAACACCCACATGCCCTGCCAATCAACTCTACCTTCGATTGCGAGTGCATCGGAGAACACAGGGGGGGCGGCATGAGCGTCACTAATCACAGGCGTCACTATAAGAATCCTGCCTGCGCCACCACGGGCGAGGACCAACCATCAGAGCCCTCAAATGAACCTCCAGATTCTACCATCCGTGTCCTGGGTCACCACAGCCTACAGGCGCTATAGGCACAAAAAACAAAAAAAAAAAAAAAAAAAAAAAAAAAAAAAAAAAAAGGACAAACAACATGGAGCAGAAATTAGCAAAAAAGTGTTATAGACTTTGTTTTAATCAGTCAAGAAATGTACGAAAAATACGAACAGATGGTAGTCGATGAAGAAAAAACAATTTCATTTATCGGACCCCACTTAATTACCACAACCTTTGATATCATATATTCACTGAGGACACAAGAACAATTGAATATATTAAGATAACAGAAGATACAAAAGCAAATTTTCTGAACTCAATAAATAATTAACTAAAAGACAGATATCTGTGGAAACCTAGACAGACTGGAAAATATGATTAGAAATACTACAGATAAAACACTAAAGAAAACTCTGAGAGAAAATTTGCAAAAACGAAACTGTGAACTGAAAAAATATGGTTCACAAGAACTATCCAGAAAGAAATTAGCTTACGAAGACAGTACAATAAGAAGAAAAGAAATGCAAATATTGCAAACGAGAAAAACACAGATGAAAACTGTAAAGGTTTAGATTTTTAATGGGGGTTTTGTGAGCTTAGAATACTTCACTTTACCTCTCCTGAATTAAATTACCTTCAGGTTCTTTGTTTGAGACTCACTATGAAGCTATCAGTCCAGGGCACAGGGTAACAATAAACACATGGTAAACACCTTAACTAGTTTATTTACAACTAATCTACACACAGCAAAATAGCACACCAGCACAAGATTCATCCACTCACTCACGCCCTAAATATGCCTATGATAGCCTACCGCTTCTGGTATCTGGCCGGGGAATAGATATAAGGGGTTATGGGTTATCTCACGCTTTCACCGAGGAACCTGTAGCCTTGTCCTCGTCGCGGTGTACACACGTGGTCGCTCTCCTGTCTAGCGACTCGCTCCCAGCTCGCGTCTGCCTCAACCAAGCCCTCCTTCTCCTCGCGGTGTGGCTCGCCCTGTGTCTGCTAGCAGGAATCAAGCACCAGACACGCGGGGAACTGGAAGGAGGTGGCAAGAGGTCCAGAAGACGTCCGGCGGCTGGAGCAGCTGTTACCTTCGCGAGTTCCTGAAACAGAATGAGGTCGAGGCAGGTTGCCTCTGCCTCACTCCAAGATGGCGGCTGGTGGCGAGTTGCCACTTCAGCTCATCTTAACATATTTCTATACCTTTTTTCTATTATGCATGCCTGAATTCCTATCAGCCAGCACATGCAATTTACTTAGGGTGTCTCTGCTAGCGCACCCTGCTACTCGTGGGGAGGCAACTATGAGCCTAAAACCCCTCCCCACATACTGGAAAGCCTTTCCCGCAGCCAGAAAAACATTAACTGGCATCTCCCAGTAGTAACAAAAGCCTGGCGCTACGTGCACGCAATGGGGATATGAGCACTTGAATGGCTAAAAATAAGTCTAGCCATTACAAAAGCCTATACCTACAACAAAAAGTACGAGTACAAAAGCGCGTGTAAAGTGTCAATAGCTGAACACGAGGCAAGAGTGACAAATGAAATCATGCAGAACCCAAACAGAATTTGAAAACTGGGAAAATATTAACAAGTTAAAAGGCGAAGGAAAAAAGAGAAAAAATGGTGGAAATATACAACACAGAAGGAAATAAAGTAAAGCAAGAAGACTTACCATGAGAATTTTAAAACTTTTGGACAAACACTTATCAGAAATTGATAAATAACACAACAGAAATATGGAACTATGAAAAGAAATGCCAATATGCAAATCTGATGATGACAACAAATACATATGAATACCAACACATACAAGAACACTTATCCCTACCAATACATGACCAGGCAATAGCCATCAAGTACACTACCCTCCCGAGTTTCACGTTATGCGAGTTTCGCGATCCTCGAGTTTCGAGCTGAGTCCTAAATTCTTACCATCCCGACTTTCGCGCATTATATCCCCGAGTTTCGCGCTGCTTTGTACACTTTTTTTTTTGTGTGTGTGTGTGTGTGTGTGCCTACAGCGCCGTTAGGCAGTGACCTCCAGGGGTGGGATGGTAGGCCCTGGGGGCTGTGATGGTTGGCCCTTGCCCGTAGTGGCGCAGACAGAATTTCTATAGTGACGCCTGTGATTAGAGGCTCATGCCACCCTCTGTGTCCTCCGATGCACTCGCAATCGAAGGTAGAGTTAATGGGCAGCGTGTGGGTGTTCTTAGGCCACTCAACGGTGCAGAGAAAGATTTTAAGTGGCTTTTACAGCCCTCATCAAGGATCGAACTCGGGTCACCGAGAACGCCACTCGGAGACTTCTTCTTCTTCTTGTGACCTTTTCTGCTTAGTATCGCTTTGTAGGTCGTCTGTCAAGCTCGTGCTCGAGCTTGACACATATTTTGACGCTAACCACTCTGCTACCGCCTCCCATAAGAGACGTACGGGACACGTCTTCCTGCTTAGTATAGTACAGGGAGGTCCCGTTATACGAGCATTCGGTATACGAGAATCCGATGATACGAGAGGTGTAGATTAGGGTCTATTTTCAATATACGAGATCGAAAATCCAATGATACGACATTCAAACTGGGGTGAGTAAAATTATCAAGTTCAAAATGCGCGCCCTACCACTCCCGGGCTAGACAAAGGGGGATTTGGTTGACCCCAGTGAGGTCACCCCTAGCAAGCCGTGACCTAAAGGATAACTAAGCATATGGCGCGGCCTTGAAATTTAGGGGTAATTAGCAGGTGTGCGACCCCAACCTTGGGACCGCAGTCAGGTCACCCCTAGCAAGGCGTGACCTGAAGGGTAATTAAGCATATGGCACGGCCTGACCTTTAGGGGTAATTAGCAGGTGTGCAGCCCCAACCTTGGGACCGCTACACTACCTTCTCTTGTATCACGCGGCGTCCCCTACATTACAACGTCTTTTTTGCTTGTTATGCATGTTTTATGTTTAATTAATGTGCAGTTATGTTATTTTGTGTGCTATTTTCTCTTTCAGAATGCTTTTTCTACAGAATAGGTAGTACAGTGTGGGTAATATAGACGCTGTGTGTTTGTTGTGTTTGCTATAGTTTATTTTAGCTTGAAAAACATGTCTTTTTTTTTTTCTTTTTTTTAAATTGACGGGGTCCTGGAACCAAACCTATATTTTACCATTAGTTATGTGTTTCGTTATACGAGATATTGCTTTATGAGTATGCCAGGTGGAACCTAACTGCTCGTATCTTCGGGACCTCCCTGTTTTATAATAGGCTTAGTATAGCTTGTATGTAGTTTTGCTTTGTTTTTTTTCCTTTTGTTTGTGTTTTTCTCTACAGGAGCAGCCGGTGTCGCATAAGATAGGTAACACCTCAAAATAAGTAGCACCTTACCTTACACCCTCGCCGTTCCTTACTTATTTACCACAAAATACTCCTTTATAAGTGATTAACCATGACGTGTGTGGTACTGTGGTTTCTGGAGGTACTGGAGGAGACAGGAGAGAAGAGAGGAAGGCATTGTGACAGTGTTATTGCCGTATAACACTGTCACACAACCATCAGCTGACAAGATATGTGTCAAGCTCACTCACTCAGACCAAAACAGCATCCGCTGGGTGACTCCCAACTCAAGCTCAAACTCAAGCTCCTCTCCTCCCTCCTCTTATCTACGTAGTGTTGGCCGAAGCCACCACCCCAGGAGGCGGGTCACAAACCCTAGGCTAACACCCAGTACCCATTCACTGCTGGGTGGACAGGGGCTTGGGGCATTTTCAGGATATTTTTTGGGGGAAAAAGTAAGTCTTATAAGCTGTAAAATACGGTAGGTACACAGCCCTAGTTAACCTCCAGGGCCTACTATCCCACCCCTGGAGGTCACTGCCTAACGGCGCTGTAGGCACACACACATACACACACACACACACACACACACACACACACACACACACACACACACACACACACACACACGTGGCATTCAAATATCTGGATGAAGAGATGATTAAGAAATTTATAACATCTTTGATTCGACCAAGGTTGGAATATGCGGCAGTGATTTGGTCACCACATAAAAAGAAGGATATAAGGAAGATTGAGAGAATACAAAGAGCAGCCACAAAAATGGCTCCAAGCCTGAGAGATTTAACATTGAAAGACTTTCAAGACTAAAGCTCCCAACTCTTGAGAAAAGAAAAGAAAGGGGAGATTTTATAGCAGTGTATAGAGCATCAATGGGTCTGGGAAAAATTGATAGAGAAGATCTGTTTGTGTGGGACGATAGAAGTGCAAGAGGTCATGAGAAGAAATTAAAAAGGACAACATGCAAGAGGGACATAAAAAAATACAGCTTCCCGTATAGAAGCATAGAAGCCTGGAACAACCTTGATGCAGAAGTGATTAATGCAAGAAGTATTCAGGACTTCAAAGGCAAACTGGATAATAGTAGATTTGGAGACGGGACAGTACGAGCATAGCTCTTTTCCTGTATGTTACAACTAGGTAAATACACACAGAAATGGAAAATGACACAAAGAGGAAATGAAAGATGAAAGAAAGACATGGAAGATAGAAAAATAAAAAGACCAAGAAAGTTTACGTCAGATAATAGAAGATCAAGAAAATGAAAAGAAAAATCTGACCAAAGAAGTAGTAAAAGTAATCAAACAAAAGGAACATTTAGTTAGAGATACGGTGGACAAAAAGAAATGTGTCATCATTTTTGGTTTGAAGGAGAAAGTGCTGCCCAAGAAAAACTTAAGAGAAGAGGAAGAAAAGAAAGTTTCAAAAAGAAATATTTAAAGTAGTAGAAGAAAATACGGTGATAGAAGAAGAAATAGAAGAGATACACAGGTTAGGAAAACATGAAGAGGGAGGGGCCCGCCCCTTAAAAGTTAAGTTTAGGTCACAAAATACAGCACTAGATATATTGTCTAAGGCATGGAAACTGGCAAAGACAGAAGAATATAAGAAAATATGGATAAGAAAAGATATGAATGAGGAAAAAAGAGCCAGTCTGAATGTACTGTTTAAAGAAGCCAAAGAAAAAAACTAATTGAGAACGGAAGAGGAAAAACAGAAATTCTATTGGAGAGTTTTGGACCAAAAACTGAAGAAGTGGTATCTAAAAGAGAAAGAGTAAGAGAAGACAGTTCAAAGGAAAATGAAAAAGGATGGCGGGTATCGTACACAAATATAAATGGGTTTGTGTCAACATTAACAGAAGTAAACGATTACCTGGGAGCCAAGAAACCAGACATATTAGGTCTAGTAGAAATGAAGCTGAGTGATTCTGAGGATGTGCCAGTTGGGGAGGGTCAATAAAATGTATGGAGGCGAAACAGAAATCAGAAAAAGGGAGGTGGTGTAATGGTGTTAACAAGGAAGGATGTGGTAGTAGGGAATGTGTAAAAAGGAGAAGGTATGGCAGAGGTGTTGAAGGTAGAGTTGATGATGAAAAAAGGAAGAATAAGAGACCTCCTACTCGTATACGTTCCACCTAAGACAAATTCCTGGGGGGGAGAAGAGTATGGAGACATGATAAGAGACACAAGCAAATGTTTAAAGAATACGATGGAAAATTGTGAGAACATAATTTTGATGGGAGATTTTAACTGCAAAGAAGTTTGCTGGGAAGAATGGTATACTGAAGGAGGAGAAAACTCATGGGGTGGTATATTGTTGGATTTGGTAATGAATAACATCATGACTCAGTGGATTAAAGAGAACACAAGATTCAGAGGTAGCGAAGAACCATCAAGACTAGACCTACTATTGACGAAAGAACTGGAAGTAATTAGTAAAGTACTTTATCAGTGCCCACTTGGAAAGAGCGACCATGTACTTATTGAATTTGAAATAAATGATAGCAAAAAGGAGGGGAGAAGAGAACACCACAAGAAAGGAAGATACAATTATGGAAAAGCAGACTTTGACGGATTAAGAACATTTTTCGGAGAGACAGACTGGAGTAATTTCCATGCAGCAACGAGTACCCAGAAAAAATGGGATGAGTTCATCCGAATTTACACCGAAGGAATAAATAGTTATGTTCCAAGGATAGTTATCAGAGAAAAGAAAAAAAAGGAATGGTTTAACAGAAAATGTGAATTAGCAAGACTAGAAAGAGAAAAAACATTGAATAGTTGGAAGAAAAAAGGAGGTATCAACCTTTGGGAGAAGTACAAAACAACGAGAAATGAATATGTAAGAATCCGAAGAGAAGAAGAAAGTAACTATGAGAGGAATATAATAGAAAAATGTAAGAACGAACCGAAACTTTTCTATAGATATATAAATGGAAAAATGAAAAACAAAGAAGGAATAGATAAGCTGAAGGTAGAAGGCATAGTGTATGAAGATGCATTACAACAGGCTGAGGTGATGAATAAGTGCTTACAGACTGTATTTACAAGAGAAAGTGAATTTAAAATGAAAAATATAATAGCAAAAGAAAATATAATGGACATAAAAGTAGACGTAATAGAAGTAAAAAGGCTAATGGAAAGTCAAGATGTGAGAAAAGCCCCGGGTCCAGATGGAGTGTTGAATTGGATAATGAAAGAGTGCAGTAACCAACTAGCAGGAAAGTTACATAGTGTAATTAAATTAATAGAGTTCACTCAAGGAGAGCAGAGTCCCGCTTGACTGGAAAAGAGCAAATATTGTGCCAATTCACAAAGGAGGAGACAAAGAAGAACCACTAAATTACAGGCCAGTATCATTAACAAGTGTAGTGGCAAAAATGTGTGAAAAAATTGTGAAGGACAGACGGTTGAAATATTTGTAAGAGACAAACACACTCGCAGGTGGCCAGTTTGGATTTAGAGGAGGAATGTCATGTACAACAAATTTATTAAGCTTTTACTCGAGAGTGATCGATGTGACACAGGAAAGAGAGGGGTGGGTCGATTGCATATACTTGGACCTAAAGAAGGCATTTGACAAGGTGCCTCATAAGAGACTGCTCTGGAAGCTAGAACATGTAGGAGGATTGAAGGGTGGTTTGCTGAAGTGGATGGAAGACTTTGAGCAACAGAGAGATGAGAACAGTAATAAAAGATCAGAAGTCAGAATGGTGCAGTGTGATAAGTGGAGTTCCTCAAGGATCAGTATTGGCTCCAGTGATGTTCTTGGTCTATGTAAATGATATGACAGAAGGAGTAAACAGTTATATGAGTTTATTCGCTGATGATGCTAAATTACTAAGAAAAGTAGAAAGTAAAGAGGACTGTGAGGATTTACAAAAGGATCTAGATAAGATTTTCAGATGGAGTCAACTATGGGAAATGGAGTTTAATGCTAAAAAGTGTAAAGTGATGGAAGTGGGCAGTAGCAAAAAGAGACAGAGAGGAAAGTATTTGATGGGAAATGAATGGATAATCAAAACAAATTTCGAAAAAATCTGGGAGTATGGATTACGGACAATTTGTCACCAGAGAAGCATATAAACAAGATCACAGGAGATACATATCAGTTGCTGAGGAATATAAGAATGGCATTCAAATATCTGGATGAAGAGATGATTAAGAAATTGATAACATCTTTGATTCGACCAAGGTTGGAATATGCGGCAGTGATTTGGTCACCACATAAAAAAGAAGGATATAAGGAAGATTGAGAGAATACAAAGAGCTGCCACAAAAATGGCTCCAAGCCTGAGAGATTTACCATATGAGGAAAGACTTTCAAGACTAAAACTCCCAACTCTTGAGAAAAGAAGAGAAAGGGGAGATTTTATAGCAGTGTATAGAGCATCAATGGGTCTGGAAAAAATTGACAGAGAAGATCTGTTTGTGTGGGACGATAGAAGTGCAAGAGGTCATGAGAAGAAATTGAAAAGGACAACATGCAAGAGGGACATAAAAAAATACAGCTTCCCGTATAGAAGCATAGAAGCCTGGAACAACCTTGATGCAAAAGTGATTAATGCAAGAAGTATTCAGGACTTCAAAGGCAAACTGGATAATAGTAGATTTGGAGATGGGACAGTACGAGCATAGCTCTTTTCCTGTATGTTACAACTAGGTAAATACAACTAGGTAAATACACACACACACACAAAAAAAAAAAAAAAAAAAAAAAAAAAAAAAAACTGGACTAAATAAGCATTTTTACAGTGTTTTCAATACCCGAGTTTCGCGATCCACGAGTTTCGTGCTGTGCCTCCGGAAGAAAGCAAGCGTGAAACTCGGGAGGTTAGTGTATACAGTATGTATGACATTACCATATCAGAGAAATACATCAAGGAACAACTTGGAAAAACTAAAAGTAAGAAAGCTGCAGGGCCCAATGGCATTAAATGTCTACAAGATACTTTTAGAAAATGATATATGCAGTACAGAATCTAGTGCAATGCCTAAATAAAATACTGAACACAGACTACACACCTGAAGGATGGCAAAAAGAAAAAACAACACTAGTCTCTAAAGTAACAAAACCAGCAGCAAACCAGGTAAGACCTATTACGCTTCTAAACTCATTCGATAAAATGATCATGGGAATAATCAAAGAAAAAATGGAACAACATATAAAAAATGAAGACCAAGTAAATGAACTCCAATCAGGATTCACCAAAGCCAGACGAATGACTGACAATCTATTCATACTTAGCTACTGCATTGAAGAAAGTTTTAAGATGAAAAAAACCTTTGTATGTTATCGCCATAAATTTCACAAAGACATTTGATTCTGTAAATAGAAATTAATTAATAGAAACACTCATGAACTAGCTTCCGGATTAATGCAAAAATAATAGACAAAAATAGCCAACATCTATGTCAATGACTCTACTACACTAAACCTAAATGGAGAACCGCAGACAAATATTAAGATCACAAGTGGTATTAGGCAAGGCTGCAATACATCAAAGCTACTGTTTTTCCTCATCACATACCAAATCATTGAAGCACTCCAACAACAAATCGAAGTTTTAAAATTGAAAAAATTCAAATACCTGCCATCTTTTATGCAGATGGACTCATTCTGGCAAATAATGAAAAAGCTACAGAAGAAAGTGTGGCCAAACTGACAGAAATAGCGAATACATATGGCTTAGAAATAAATAAAGAAAAAGTAACATTATAATATACAACCTTAAAGGCCAGCCAGACACCGTTGAAGGGATAAAAGTTGATAAGAGGCTAAAATACTTGGGAATAGAAATTACAAATAAAATATAAATACTTTAAAGAGCACAAGCTTAACAACATAAGCAAAGCAAGAAAACTGGCCAACAATGCATATTCAGTAAGAGCAAAGAGCAGCAACAGGTTGATAATAGGAAAAACCTACTGAAAAGGCATACTAGCACAGCCAAACATTCTTTATGGTATGGAAACAGAGCTGGACATTATTTAAATACATTTGTATTTGAATACATTTGTATTTAAATACATTTGTATTCAAATACATTTGTATTTAAATACATTTGTATTCAAATACATTTGTGTATTTAGAACTGTTTTTATAAATACATTGGTTGTCACGTATTTAAATACAGTATTTAAATACATTGTATTTAAATACTCATTATATAAAAATGTAAATACAGGTTGAAGTTCCCAAACTCGGCAACCTCGGGACCAGCGCCGAGCCGAGTAATGGAATTTTCCAACTTTTAGAACGTGGATATATTAAGGGGGAAAAAAGCATGAAAATCCCATGAAAAAAATCAAACTTCTTCATAAGGTCAATTTTCTCAGAAATAGTTAACACATTGTTCTTCCTTTTCTTTTCACTTCCACCAGTAGGTGTTCCTGGACGTTTGGGAGCCATAATACCAATAACAGACCTGTAGAAGTACACAAAATAACAGTGTACACAACTCTACAGTCACAACACCACTGAACAATAACAACAAACAAATAGGCGGGAGAAACCAAGCGGCCTAGTGTGGTGGCACCTAGCGGCCGACCCGGCAACTACGCGCCGGGTTTTGGGTGTTCTGCCGTGTTTTGGAAAATCCGGAACCATAGCCGAGTTTTGGGTGTTGCCGAGTCTTGGGATGCCGAGTTTGGGAACTTCAACCTGTACAGTCAAACCTCGGGTTTCGAACGTCTCAATTTTTGAACAAATCGGTTCACGAACAGAATTTCAAACTCATAATTGCACCGGTTGCTGTACGATAACTCGGTTGCCAAACAACACTGGCACCACTGTGCGCGTCAGTCACGCCACGGCCCTCACTCATAAGAACATAAGAACATAAGAAAATAAGGAAGCTACAAGAGGCCGCGAGGCCTACACATGGTAGTTCCTGTCACCTAACACTACCTACATCCACCTTTCATCCCCATCCATGAACCTATCCAGCTACCCTTTAAAGCTCCCTAATGACTCAGCACTAACTACCTGTCTACTGAGACCATTCCATTCATTCACCACCCTATTTGTGAACCAGTTTTACTATTTCCTTTCTAAATCTACACTTTTCCAGCTTGAATCCGTTACTTCTTGTTCTACCCTGGTTAAAAGCCGTAAGAACTTTTCCTACCTCTCCTTTATTAAATCCCTTTATCCACTTAAAAACTTTTATCAGATCGCCCCTTACTCTGCGTCTCTCGAGTGAGTGTAATTTTAATAACTTCAATCTCCTCTCATAACTAAAGTTACGCATCCCTTGTATCATTTTGGTCATCCTTCTCTACACTGTTTCTAACAACACTATATCCATCCTGTAATATGGAGACCAAAACTGAACCGCATAGTCTAGGTGAGGCCTGACTAGAGCCTGATAAAGCTTTAGAATAACTTCCGCACTTCTACTTTTAACACTTCTGGTAATGAATCCTAATACTCTATTAGCTCTATTTTTGGCCTTAATACATTGTTTCCTAGGTCGGAGGTCTAGGCTCACCCTCACTCCAAGATCTTTTTCACCTTCTGATCTTTTCAGCGATACATTGCGTATGGTGTATCTATTACCAGGGTTTTTTCTACCAACATTCATAACGCTGCATTTATCAATATTAAATTCCATCTGCCATCTGACTGCCCACTCGTTAAGTTTATCTAATCTCCCTGCAATATGTTTACATCAGACTGTGATCCAATAATCCTACCTACCTTAGTATTATCAGCAAACTTGCTGATATCACTGCTAATCCCACTATCCAAGTCGTTGATGTAAATAAAAAATAGTAATGGACCCAAAACAGACCCTTGTGGAACTCCACTTGTCACCAGTCCCCATTCAGATTTAGAACCATTAATTGTAACCCTTTGTTGCCTATTACTTAGCCAAGCTCTGATCCAATGAAGAACCTTCCCATCTATACCATGAGCCCTAACCTTATTTAAGAGTCGCTCGTGTGGTACCACTCAGAGAGCATCCGCTCCGAACTATTCTTTGATTTTGACAATTTTTCTTGTGCTGTGCATTATTTCTTCTATTTTTTTTATTCCATAAGCCACCATGGGACCTAAGAAAGCTAGTGAAAGCATAAAGGCGAAAAGCTTTAAGCTAAAGGTTAGCTTTAAACTATATTAAACTAATAGATAGTATTCACATGATGTGTGGGTTGTCACTAGGAGGTTCCCGTGGTGTAACGGGAAGCACAGCCGCCCGGCATGCGGAAGGTCCCGGGTTCGAATCCCGAGCGGTGCAACCTTTATTGGTGAGACCCCCTACTCTAACATGGCGCAGTGAGTAGGATCCAGAGCGATACATATTCCCCGGACTGGCCCTGGAGGGCCTTAGGGGGGAGATGTGTGGGTTTTCACCGGGAGGCGACCGTAGTGTAACGGTAGCACATCCGCCCGGAGAGTGGAAGGTCTCAGGTTCGATCCCCGAGCGGTGCCTGCCTTTTCGGTGAACCCCCTACCTCTAACATGGCGCAGTGAGTAGGATCGTGGATGCACATTCCCCCGGTCAGGCCTGCGGGAGGCAGCCTTAGGGGGGAGATGTGTGGGTTGTCACTAGGAGGTTCCCGTGGTGTAACGGGAAGCACAGCCGCCCGGCATGCGGAAGGTCCCGGGTTCGAATCCCGAGTGGTGCAACCTTTATTGGTGAGACCCCCTACTCTAACATATGACGCCACACAACGCCATATTGGAGGCTCAAGACTTGTAAACACCACCGCCAGCTGGGTGGGCAGGTCAAAGGTGGTGACTTTCAGGGCAAGTAGTTGAGAGTGTAGCACTACACGGTGTAAGTGGAAGCCCGGACACTGCAGCAGAAAGTGTTCAATAGTCTCCTGAACATTCCTACGCCAGGGGCATTGAGGGTCAGGGGACAGACGGAGGCGGTGAAAGTGAACCGTGAGTGTCGCCCCAGGCGGAGGCGATTGAGGGTGACATCCAGGACGCGGGACTTTTTCCTTATCCACGGCTGAGGGGAAGAGTCACTGCGGTATTGGCCCATGGAGGTGATGCGGAGGGCATCGCCAAGCGTGTTGTTCGTGTTATCCAAGCTGCCGTGGAGCGGCAGACCCGTGAGATGAGGCGTTTGGCCGCGGGACTGTCAGATAACAGCTGTGTTTACATGTCTTTCCTCCAACAAATACCCGGATGTTGTGACATCAGTGAATACTATGTATTAACTATTAAAGCTACAGTAAAAGCCTTATAACTCGGCACGATAGGGGCTCTGGCCCTTGCCGAGTTATTCAATGTGCCGAGTTATGCAATGTCCTCCTCTGATATGGGTAAAAAAAATAAAAAATAAAAAAAAAAAAAAAAATACAGTACTGTAAAAGCATAAAAACTACACTTACCAATGAACGGGTGGCAGCAGGCATGTAATTCAAGGAGAGGGGAGCCTTGTTGTAACATGTAGAAGATGTTAGGGGGACTCAGTCGCATTTTAACACTTGTATCACTTTAATCACTTTATAATCACAACTCTGTACTGTATTGTATACAGTACTGTACCTGTACAACTTAATTTTACATCACTTGAGCACTTAATTACTGCAACACTATGCCCTGTCCATTAACTCTACCTTCGACTGTGAGTGCATGGGAGGACACAGGGGGCGGCATGAGCCTCTAATCACAGGCGTCACTATAACAATCCTGCCTGCGCCACCACGGGCGAGGGCCAACTATCACAGCCCTCGAGTGAGCCTCCAGGGCCTACTATCCCACCCCTGGAGCTCACTGCCTACACGCGCTATAGGCATAGGTGTAAAAAAAAAAAAAAAAAAAAAAAAATGAAAAAAAAAATGGAAAAAAAAAAGAGAGAAAAAAAAAAAAAAACCTTGTCTTTGCCATGCCGAGTTATATCAAATTCCGAGTTATACAGTGCCGAGTTATAAGGCTTTTACTGTATAACTTTATTCTTTATTCAGATTGTATGTTATAATATAATATTACATTGCATTTATAGTCCAAGAAATTGTATATTTTACTGTTCACCTGTGCTGTGGTGAGGGCTGTTCACTTGGAGCTGACAGACTCCTTGTCTCGAATCGATTGTATGCTTGCTATCCGCAGGTTTGCGGCAAGAAGAGGTCTTCCATCTGTTTTCTACTCTGATAATGCAAAGACCTTTGTTAGTGTATCAAATCAAATTCAAAATTGCTTTGGCCCATCAGTTCCTCAGTGTAAGTTTATTGTACCTCATGCTCCTTGGTGGGGAGGCTGGTGGGAGCGTTTGATCAGATCTGTAAAACTGGCTCTGAGGAAGTCACTTTGGGTTAAGTGTTTATCAAGATGTGAACTAGAAACTACTCTCCTTGAGATAGAAGCTGGCATTAATTCTAGACCTCTAACTTATGTTGGTGAGGAGACTGCAGATCACCTCTTAACACCTTCTCATTTTCTAATTGGACGTACAGCTGGTTTCCAACTGGAGATGATCAAGGACCAACATCTTAGTGTTACTTCTAAAGACCTGAAGTTGCATGAAAGTGCACGTTAAAAATAACTTGATACATGTTGGAATTTGTGGATGACTAATCATATTACAAATTTACCCCCTACTTGTAAAGGTTTCAGGCCTAAATGTGATTTAAAACCAGGATCTGTTGTGTTAGTCAAGGAAGAAAACACCCCTAGACTGTCCTGGCCTATTGGTGTGATTGTTGACTTATTTCCTGGTAAAGATGGAGTGGTTAGGAGTGTTAATGTTAAAACTTCCAGGGGGGTTATTTGTAGGCCTGTCCAAAAGTTGTATGACATGGAGATTTCCCCTTCGGGGGTTGTATCTGCTGATGATTTGGTATCCAGGAATGAGTCGACAAACAATGGGGAGCCTCAGGTTGTCACTTCTAATGAGGTTGTGGGTGATTCTGGTGAAACACAACCTGTTGTGTAACCTACCGTGCACTATAGCACATGGGGACGTGCGGTAAAAGCTCCTGTTAAGCTGGATTTGTGAATGTACTTTAGAATTAAGTGGAGTATTAATTTTTCAAAATAATATTGATGTCCCCTGTTAGATATTTATCTTGAGCTTGATGTTTGATTTATGTGTATTGTGGGGTTTTCTTGTCTCAAGTCTAGGAGTTGATAACTCAATACACTCCTATGGTGGGGAGAATGTTGGGTTTGTACCTTTGGGTTTTTGGGTTTATTTAATTTATTTATTTTTCTTTGCTTTATTTGAGATATTGGGGATAATTGACACTTGTTTAACTTATTGTTGTGCTGAGGAGCTGGTGGGAATAAAGTTGTTGACATTCAGCCGCCTTACTGCTTACACCTGCTTGTGGCTGCCTGTACTTGAGCCGCTTTGCTGTCCCTGTTCTTCGCTGGTCCGTCCCCTGCTGAGTGGCTTTTCCTGGGGCGATCACTATCTATTAACTGTTAAAGTTATAACTTTATTCTTTATTCAGATGGTATGTTATAATATAATATTACATTGCATTTATAGACATTTTTATGCATTAGATACAGCTAAAAGGGTAAAAAAAGGTCTTTATTTTAGAAGACAGAAACGGATTAATCCATTTTATATTGTTTCTTATGGAAAAATTTGTTTCGTTTTAGAACGAATCGGTTTTAGAACAACTTTTGGGAACTAATTATGTTCGAAAACCAAGGGCGTGTCTGTACTTTTTTATCAGTTAATTTGACCATAAAGCCGCCCAACTATCTGGCAACCCTGACTTTACAGTTAACCACTGTTTCAACTTTCAAGGAAATTTCCTTATTTTAAGGAAATTTAGGCCTGAGAAGGAAATTTCTAAGGAAACACAAAATCTAAGGAAATCCTAAGGAAATCCAGTTTTTTCAGATATTTATAGAGATTGGAGAACTCTTTCTGGAGATTTCTAGAGGATTACTTTTTGTTTTGTTCTAAAAAAGGGAAATATACAATAGGAAAGTATCCTTTATCATTTATCAAGCATTTTATATTGTTAATCATGAATTACTGAATACATGTTAAATTTTGTGTATATTTGAAATGTATTTACATATGTATTTAAATACAATTGATGTATTTTTGGGGAGGCGGTGGCCGAGTGGTTAGCGTCTTGGAGTGGTGAACTCAATGTTCCAAGTTCGAATCCTGCCGGGGGCAACTCTTTCAAGAGCCTGGTAGGGGAGAAGAATGTCCCGAGTTCAAGTCCCACCAAGGAGCAGCTGTCAAATCCATCGTCGAGTGGCTGAAAGAAACCCACATGCAGCAATTACCTGGTCTTCGATTGCGAGTGTGACGGACAAAACTCTAGGGGCTGCATGATCCTGACTGAAGATCAGGGACTACCTCGTGTAGGTCTCACGGCCTCTTGTAGCTTCCTTATTTTCTTATGTTCTTATATTCTTATGAAAATCCGAACATCAGAGAAAACGCGATCTTCACCTAAGACCACAGGTGTCACTATAACAATCCAGCCTGCACCACTAACAGGCAAGATCGACCAACATCAAGACTCTCCATAAGCCTACAGGCGCTATAGGCTCCAATAAAAAAATAAAAAAATAAAAAAATAATTGTATTTAGTATTTAAATACATTTGTAAAATGTATTTAGTATGGTATTTAGATACATTTCTCCCATGTATTTAGTATTTAGTATTCAAATATATTCAATGTATTTAGTGCCCAGCTCTGCATGGAAGTTATGAAAATTGATGAAGGAGAGCTTAATGCAATGCAAAGAAAAGAAAATCAAGTGTATTGTGTATTATATTGTGAGCCAGGGGCATCATGAACAAAATTATGTAGCCTACACCAAACATGCTTCAAGTAACGACAACAAGTTAATCAGATAAATATTTATAGATTCTTTTCATAATGATAAAAAAATAATAATAATTAAACAGATCAAATCATACATGAAGAAAATAGATGTAAACCTTGAGAACATGTAAACCACTACAGTAAGCAAGATGAAGGAGGCAATACATCAATGGGACAAGGAACAATGGCTAACGAAGATAAAAGAAACATCAACACTGCAGATATACTCAACACACAAGATGGAAATATAAGAAATAAAGTGGTATGATATAATAGATTACAATCAAAACTTCTTGTTCAAGCAAGACTTAACACTAGAACTGAACTGGAGGATTAGGTTTAACCCAGGAACTGTGGGAGCAAAGATTTTTTTTAGTGCCCACAGTGCGGGGATGTGAGTAAAACGGTGACTATTACATAATTGGATGAAAACACATCAACGTCAAGGTAGTAAAAATCCGCATCCGGCAATATATCTATTTTTAACCCAAACGTATGGGGCTGTGGTGTGGTTGTGGTCAGGAGTTGAAATATCTGGCGCGAATGGCACCAAACCGCTGGCGAGAGACTGCTGAGGTGGGATCAGGGGTGCCACTCCTTGGGATTTTTCCCAAGATTTTGAGGGGATTATTCAAGTATTTCTCCAGTAGTTTATCTCAAGGTAAGCATAGGTACCGTTGTACCGTACCTTGAGATAAACTACTGGAGAAATACTTGAATAATCCCTCCAAAATACCCAAGACAGACAAAAAATATCCCAACTACAGGCCCTAAATCCCAAGATCTTGGGAAAAAACCCAAGGAGTGGTATATCTCTGCATACAGAGTAGTTAGGCAGATGGTGGTGTGTGTTATCGAGGGCTGACATCAAGGCGTATATGTGACACAGTTTGTAGACTTCTACGAATGTTGGCACGGTTTTTGTATCAATTGAAAACATGCTCTTCCGGAAGGCTTGCCGCAGTCGCTCAGCAGAGCCTTCCGGAAGGCTTGCCGCAGTCGCTCAGCAGAGCCTTCCGGAAGGCTTGCCGCAGCCCACGGGTTAAAAATTAAGACACAAAATGTGAATTATGCCATTATGAAATATAAAACTTGAAACACTTTTTGTTACATTCAAACAATATTCAGGCATAAGGCAGCTATTTTCATTTATGCAACAACCTTACAGAGAAAACACAGAGCACATTGCAGAAATCTTATTACTGAAAAAAGACAACAGTGAACAAATAGAAGAAAAGAAAATATATTTGAAAATAATTTGGAATTTTCAAGACAAGCTCTGAAGACACGACCACAAACACAAGATTAATAGCAAGTATTGAGGATAATAAATGGAAGCCATAGAAAAGGCTCATACAAAGACTACTCTATACTGGACTTGCTACTCATTTTGGGCTATTTCCAGTGGAGGCCAGTTTTGCGATTCCTGACATTTTCAAACATCACTCCCATTTCCCTTCCTATAGTTTATCAGTATAAATGATATACCGTTATCTTCGTAAATGTTTGTTCTATAACATTATCAAATAAAAAACTGTAAAATACACTAAAGAAATGCCATTATGAGACAGGGAAGAAATGTGCATGAACTTAATATTCACTTAAAGTAATCGTCCAGACCCAATTTTTGTTTGCCTAATTATGTTGAATGTACATTCAAAACATCTAATCCACCAAAAATAATTGATTTCCAGGCCTTATTTCCGTAAAGACACGACTTTTGTAAAAATCACGCGAAAAAAATGTTCTTCCCTCCAACAGGGCTACGCATGTTATTGATGACGTCACGAGAGGAACGCTCCAATGTAAACAACACTCGTCTGCCTCTGTGAGACCTGTCGGCAAATGTTATGATGAGCGATTGTACTTCGGTGTCAGACAGTGAATCTGTCGCTGTGATAGATCTAGAGTACGATGCTCAATCTGAGACCGAACTAAATGACGCTGCTCGCGTATATGAGGAAAGGGAACCTCAGATTGTGATGGGAGCCCAACCCTATATGTTTGAGCCAGAGTACGAGGTGGATGAACAGGTGTTAGCGGAGCCTGCTGAGGTTCAACACTACTACAAACACACACACAAACACTACTACACACACACAAACACTACTACACACACACACACAAACACTACTACACACACACACAAACACTACTACACACACACAAACACACACCAACACACAAAACTACTACACACACACACAAACACTACTACACACACAAACACAAACACACAAACACTACTACACACACACACACAAACACTACACACACACACAAAACACTACTACACACACAAACACTACTACACACACACACACAAACACTACTACACACACACACAAACACAACTACACACACACAAACACTACTACACACACACACACAAACACTACTACACACACACAAACACTACTACACACACACACACAAACACTACTACACACACACACAAAACACTACTACACACACACACAAACACTACTACACACACACACACAAACACTACTACACACACACACCAACACACTACTACCACACACACACAAACACTACTACACACACCACACAACACACACAACACTACTACACAACACACACTACACACACACACAAACAACTACTACACACACACAACACACACAAACACTACTACACACACACACACACCACACACACAAACACTACTACACACACACACACACACACACACAAACACTACTACACACACACACACACACACACACAAACACACTACACACAACACACACAACTACTACACACACACACAAACACTACTACACACACACAAAACACTACTACAACACACACACAAACACTACTACACACACACACACACACACACACAACACACACACACACTACTACGCACACACACACACACACACACACACACACACAAACACTACTACACCACACCACACACACACACACAAACACTACTACACACACACACAACACTACTACACACAACACACACACACACATACACACACACAAACACTACTACACACACACACACACAAACACTACTACACACACACACAACACACTAACACACACAAAACTACTACACACACACAACACTACTACGCACACACACACACAAACACTACTACACACACACACAAACACTACTACACACACACACACACACAAACACTACTACACACACACACAAACACTACTACACACACACACAAACACTACTACACACACACACACACACAAACACTACTACACACACACATACACACTACTACACACACACACAGCAGCGCGGGAAGAGGAGCCTTCCTTTTGTTACGTCACCGAGCCGTGGCGCATCATCTGCCAGTTGCCAGCAGCGTTTTTGAAGCTCGGTGAATTTACAGATTTTGATTGCGGATTATTAAAAAACGGCTGACTGGATGCAAAAAGTGACAACATATTGTTGATACACTCGATAATGGCTATACTCTAACTACATCAAATCAGGAATGATGAAATGGTCTGGACAATTACTTTAAACTCTTCGCCATTTAATATTTTGCAAGAAAACATTTTACATGAAACATATCAATAGAAGCAGAATTGTATTAGCTTTCCATTGATATATTTCGTTTTCTGATCAATGAATTATAACCATACATAAATTAGCGTTAACTAAATAACCTCATCAATCAGGAAAATTACCCAATTGATGATGTTATTTATTTAGTTAACGCTAATTTATGCATGGTTCTAATTCATTTATCAGAAAACGAAATATATCAATGGAAAGCTAATAAAATTCCGCTTCTATTGATATGTTGCATGTAAAAAGTCTTCATGCAAAATATTAAATGACGAAGAGTTTAAGTGAATTAAGTTCATTAATTATGCATTAAGTTCATGCATATTTCTTCAGAGTCTCATAATGGCATTTCTTTAGTGTATTTTACAGTTTTTTTATTTGATAATATTAAAGAACAATCATTTACGAAGATAACAGTGTATCATTTATATTGATAAACCATAGTCTACTGTATTCATGGAACACTTTTTTTACTTGCCGATCCGATTGATGATGTTGTTTTTTTAGTTAACGGTAATTTATGCATAGTGGTAATTCATTTATCAGAAAACGAAATATATCAATGGAAAGCTAATGAAAATCTGCTTCTATTGATGTTTCATCTAAAATGTTTTCTCAAAAAATCTTAAATGGCGAAGAGTTTCAGTGAATGCATATTTCTTCACTCTCCTATAGTGGCATTTATTTAGTGTATTTTACTGTTTTTTATTTTATAATATTATAGAACAAACATTTACGAAGATAACAGTATATCTTATATACTGATAAACCACAGGAAGGGAAATGGGGGTGATGTTCGAAAATGTCAGGAATCGCAAAATTGGCCTTCACTGGTCATGGGCGGGTTGGCGCGGGGCACGAGTAGCAAGTCCAGTATAGAGTAGTCTTTGGCCCATCCCAGTCAGGGTTCAACAAATTTGAATCATCAGTTATCTTGTACCTGCATTCTTCGAACGTGAGAGGGACATGCACTGGCAGTATATTGCTTTTAGTTGTCATTCTAAATATAATTGAGATCATATGGCACCAGTGTGCCCCCAATAATATAGAAAAAACTGGGAGACACTACCAGAAGACACACACACACAATATATATATATAATATATATATACTGTCGGACCCCGCCGAACACGAGTTCGCCCTGCACGAAACTCGCACTTACACGAATAGGTAAAATATCCCATGACTTGCCGAACACGAGTTTTACTCGCGATAACACGAATTTGAATTTCCCGGCGGATGTTGTCGATGCTGTCGGCGTCCATTTTGCCAGGGACAGCCTGGGCACGCTCAGCCTGGGCCGCCAGAGCTGCTACACGTAGTCTTTCTCTCTCTTGCTCGTGCTGCTGTTGCCTCACGTCGTGCTGCTCCTGCTGGCCATGTCTTCCAAGCGTTCGGCTCCACCTACTCCAGGGTCAAGCGAGAAGAAGAGGAAAGTGTTGTCCCTAGCGGAGAAGATGGATGTGCTTGCTGTGATTGATAGTGGCCTAGGCTGGTCTGCTACGGGCAAGAAGTTTGGCCTGCATGAGGCCACTGTTCGTACCATCTGGAAGACCCGTGAAAAAATAAGACAAAGCGTGCGAGAGAGTGCTGATGTCTCTAGCAAGGTGGCTTCTGTGAGCCGACGTGACCCGCTGCTAGAGAAGATGGAGAAAATACTGAACAGGTGAGTTAATGATTTTTCATATAAATAAAGTTTATGTTATTGTGTGTGTTGCTACATGTGGTGTGCTAACAGGTGCTCGGGTGGTGTGTAAGGGTGTTACAGGTGAGTTAATTATTATTCATATGAATAAAGTATGTTTATTTACCCTATGTTACTACGTATATTACTACGTGTGTGTGTGTGTGTGTGTGTGTGTGTGTGTGTGTGTTGTGCTACGTGCAGGTGTGTTAACAGGTGCTGCGGTGGTGTGGGCTGTGTTGAGGCATGTGTGTGTGTGTGTTGTGCTACGTGCAGGTGTGTTAACAGGTGCTGCGGTGGTGTGGGCTGTGTTGAGGCATGTGTGTGTGTGTGTGTGTGTCGTGCTACGTGCAGGTGTGTTAACAGGTGCTGCGGTGGTGTGGGCTGTGTTGAGGCGTGTGTGTGGTGTGTGTTGTGGTGTGTGTGTGTGTGTGTGGTGTGTGTGTGTTGCTTCGTGCAGGTGTGTTAGCATGCATGCATGTGTGTGTGTGTGTGAGGCATACCGTTGTACAGTACCATTGTATTTACGCATTGTTTTTTTCTTGTCATTTACGCATAACAGGTGGATATCAGAGCAAGTGGACCAGCGGAAGAGCAACGTGGACGGCGTAGCCATCAGGGAAAAGGCGAGGAGCATCTACGACCACCTAGCAGAGAAGGAGCCTTCTGGATCCTCCCCTGCCCCGGGTTTTATTGCCAGCCATGGGTGGTTCCATAGATTCAAGCAGCGTTTTAGCCTGCACAACATTGCTCGCACAGGTAAAAACATTCAATATATTTTCACACTTCTATCTATCTAATATTGACTCATGCTATATTCCCGTAATGAAGAGCATTAAATATTTTTTCACACTTCTATCTATCTATCTATTGACTTGCCATATTCCCATAATGAAAAGGTTTTTTCTTCGTTTTTTTTCACAGGTGAGAGTGGGTCAGCTGATAAGGAAGGGCGCAGGCATACCTCAGCACCTTCAAGTCCCTGATTGAAGACAGTGACTACCTACCTAGCAGGTGTTCAACGCGGACGAAACTGGCCTATTTTACAAGAAAATGGGCAATAGGACTTACATCCACAAGGAAGTCAAGAAGTTACCAGGATTCAAGGCATTTAAGGACCGTCTGACACTGCTGTTTGTGGGGAATGCTGCAGGGGACTGCAAGATTAAACCGCTCCTTGTGTATCGTGCTGCCAAACCACGTGCTCTGAAGGGACTCAACAAGCGTTTTCTGTCAGTGGTATGGAAATCAAACAAGAAGGCATGGGTGACAGCGAAGGTGTTTGAGGAGTGGTTCCACGAACATTTTGTGCCAGAAGTGCAGCTCTACATGTCCAAGAAAAATCTGGCATTTAAGGCAGTTCTGCTAGTGGATAATGCTGGTGGACACACTTCACAGGCACTTAACCTGAACCATCCGAATGTGTGCGTTTCCTACCTTCCCCCAAGGACAACTTCCCTGTTGCAACCGATGGACATGGGTGTGATCAAGACATTCAAGTGCAACTACCAGAGGGCTGTGTACAGAGAAGCACTCAAGAGGATGGAAGACGACAGCACGATGACTCTCATGGACTTCTGGAAGCAGTACAACATCCGACATGCTCTTTTGACCATCAAGCAGGCATGAGATGAAGTGAAGCCAAGCACCCTTAATGCCTGTTGGTATGCACTCTGGCCTGAGTGTGTCAACGGCTTCAATGGGTTCCCTGCAGTCACTCAGCAAATGAAGGACATTGTAGACCTGGCACACACTGTTGGGGGTGAAGGCTTCTCTGACATGACTGAGGAGGATGTGGCAGAACTCATTGACTCCCATGGAGCAGAGCCTTCAGTGGAAGAGATTATCCAGATGAATGAGGATGACCAAGCAGGTGATGATGCTGATGAAGATGACGACACAGAGACAAGGCCTGTGTTTACCATCATGAAATTGAGAAACTTGCTGAGGGAAGCAGATAACTTGACAGAGCTCTTCACTGACCAAGACCCCATACAGGAGAGGAGCATCAAGTTCAAGAGAGTTGTGGATGAAGGCCTTATACCCTACAAGGAAACTTTAAGGAGCATGGAGGCCTCTGCTTGCCAAAAGCCCATCACAGCTTTCTTCAAACCATCTCCAGCCAGCACACCAGCCAAGAAGCATTCTACACCTGCTACACCTCCTGTTACTCCTGCTACACCAGATAATACTACCTCATCAATGTCATCTGTCTCTCCCATCCCATTATGTGGCTTTGATGATCCAGATGATACAGACAGTGAGTGATCTCCACCCAGCACACCAGCCATGCCTCCTGCTACACCAGCCAAGCAGCCTGTTACCTCTATTTTTTTTATAGTTAATGAAAACCATTTTCTAGTTTTAAGGTATTTTTTATTATTAATAAAAAATATTAATTGTAATAACAGTTTTTTCCTTCATCTTATTCACCCAAAAATAGTAGTAAAATTTTTTTACCCTCCAAAAATTAGGGTCTGGGAACGTAACCTATTTTTTTACATATCAAAAAGAAGTGAAATTTTTTTTGACCCCCCAAAAAGTGATGGTCTGGGAACGTAACCCCTATTTTCCTATTGAACCTGTTATTCGCCGAACACGAATTTTGCCGTGCACGACGGGGTCAGGACCGTAACTGTCGTGTTCGGCGGGGTCCGACAGTATATATATATATATATATATATATATATATATAATATATATATGATATATATATATATATATATATTATATATATATATATATATATATATACAGCTAAGTATTAATTATCCAACCTATGGGGGACCGAAGGTAGGTCGGATGATTGGAATAGTCGGATGTTCGGATGTACATAATTTAATAATTAATAAAATAAATGGCCAAAACAAGACACAATGTGGTGGTGAAGCACAACGGTGGTGAAAACACCCGCCAACGCCACGCCGCTACCAGCGCTGCGAGCGGGTAGTGAGAAAAACACGAACTACCTGCCTCCCGCCCGCCGCCAAATTCAAACGTCTGACCGAGGGTCGGTTGTCTGGAATTGTTTAATAATTTATCGGACTTGGGACATAGAAGATAAAAGTCGGTTGTTTGGACAAGTCGGATGTTTGGAGGTCGGATGTTGGGAATTTGGCTGTATATATATATATATATATATATATATATATATATATATATATATATATATATATATATATATATATATATATATATATATATATATATATATATATATATATATATATATATATATATATATATACAATTCAAATACAGCGGATTTGAATTGAATTTGGCGGAATTCGGAAGTTCCTACAGCGGATTTGTAGTAGACCCATTTGGCAACACTGATCTGATCTGAATCACTCTTGAGTAGAAACTTAGTAGGTTTGTAGTGCAAGACCTGCCTTTCCTTAAATCAAATTGTTGATCTGTAATAGTATCTCTATCTTTAAGGCATTTCATCCATCTGTTTTTCAAAATACGTACTCTCACAAACATTTGCAGCAACACTGATTAGTGATGCAAGCCTATAATTCAATGGCTCTTCCTTGTTCCCTCCCTTATAAATGGGGACTACATTTGCCCTCTTCCAATGCCGGGGTCCTTTTCCTTCTGCTAGTGAGGTCACAATGATAACATGTATCTTACCCGCCAATTCCTTACTGCATTCTTTAACTATAATTATCCAACCTGACACTCCAGACTAGACCCGGTGCTTTCCTGATATCTTAATTTCCCAACATTTTCCTTATTTCTTGCATGTCTACTTGTATTTCATCCAGCACAGTGTTTCTAGGTCTATTTTCCTCTTCTCCGAAACCAGTCTCTCTGGTAAAAACAGCCTGAAAATGTTCATTCATTACTTCAGCCTGGGAATCTGAATTGTCGTATGTTAACTCCATTTTTTTAAGTCTGTTTATTCCCTCCTTAACATTTACTAACTTTTTATTCACATATCTGTAGAGTTTAGGTTCGTCCTTGCATTTGTCTATTATATATCCTTCTCAGGTTTTTTTCTTCTTTTTGAATTCTTACATATTCATTTCTTTCAAGATTATATTTCTCCCAGAAGTTGTTCCCTCTCCTTCTTCGCCATCTCCCCCAAGCCTTTTCTCTTTATACTCTTGCTTTAGCGCATCTTCTGTTAAACCATTCCTTCTTGTTACTCACTTTCCTCACAACCTTTAGCACATGTCTCTTAACACCTTCCTTATATATTCTTGGAAAGCCTCCTTCTTCTGTGAACCTGTAGCCTTTTCAAAATAACTGCAATGTGTTTCCATAAAGATTTTTCTTATCCTGTCAAAGGCAGCTTTTCCAAAGTTGTATCTTCCTTCTTTCTTTGTTGTATCTATACATGAGATTCTGCCCCTGATCGGTATTAATCTCTATCTTCATTTATTTCAAACTCAATGAGATTTTTTTTCTCTACATAAAGGACTGGACAAGGGCAAAAAAAAAGAGGTAACAAAAAGCCAGATTAGTTGCCAGTCCCTATAAAGAAGACAGTAAGAGAATAAAGAAAGGGAGTGGGCCAATTTAGATTGGGAGGTGTCTTGTCACTCCTCTCTTGAAAAGATTTAAGTCATAGGAAGGTGGAAAAATAGAAACAGGAAGAGAGTTCCAGAGTTTACCGGTGAAAGGGATGAAAGAGTACAGATACTGATTAACTCTTGCATTAGGAAGATGGACAGAATAGGGATGAGAATGAGTAGAAAGTCTTGTGCAGCGAGGCCGCGGGAGGGGGGGAGGCATGCAGTTAGCAAGTTCAGAAGAGCAGTGAGCATGAAAATAACGGTAGAAGATAGCAAGAGAAGCAACATTGCAGCGGTGATTTAAAGATTGAAGACAGTCAGTCAGAGGAGGGGAGTTGATGAAACGAAAAGCTTTTGACTCAACCCTGTTTAGGAGAGCTGTATGAGTGGATCCTCCCCAAACATGTGAGACATACTCCATACATGGGTGGATAAGGCCTCAATAGAGAGCAAGCAATTGGGAGGGAGAAAAAAAAAGACGCAGACGCCACAGAGCACCTAACTTCTTAGAAGCTGTTTTAGCAAGAGATGAGATGAGAGATTTCCAGTTCAGATTTTTAGTAAAGGATAGTCCAAGAATGTTCATTGTAGAAGGAGATAGTTGAGTGTCCTTGAAGAAGAGGGGATAGTTATCTGATTAGGTTTGATGCTGATGAGTAGGTTTTGTCGAGTAGATAGGTGAAAAAATTGGGTTTTTGAGGTATTGAACAAAACAAGGTTTGCTTTGCCCCAATCAAAAATAATAATTATAGAAAGATCAGAAGTTCGGCCCTCGGTGGCATCTCTTCTCTTCATTTTTCAGCTTCTGTCGACCCATGGTTTTGCAGAGAACAAAAGTTATTTGGTCCCCAAAACAGCCTAAAAGTATGGAGGGGACGGCAATGGAGCAAAGCAATACAGTTCCTGTCTCTGTGAAAGTCTGCAGACTACAGACCCTACCCGTATTCCTGACCGCCTTGGAGACACGCCCAACATTCTTGATCTTTTCCTAACTACTAACCCTTCTGCTTACTCTGTGAAACTATTTTCTCCGTTGGGTTCCTGCGATCACAATCTTATTTCTGTAACCTGTCCTATCGCTCCAGTGCCTCCTCGGGACCCACCTAAGCGGAGGTGCTTCTGGCATTTCAACTCAGCCAAGTGGGAAGACCCAAGGCAGTACTACTCTGATTTTCCATGGAATGATTACTGCTTCCATGTCAGTGACTCATCTCTTTGTGCAGAGTGCATCACTGAGGTCATAGTCTCTGGCATGGAGGCGTACATTCCACACACTTTCTCTAATCCTAAAGCTCGTCAACCTTGGTTTAACTCTGCTTGTTCTCATGCTGTCCAAGATAGAGAGGCGGCTCACAGACGGTACCGTAACCTTCCATCTACTGAAACGCATGCCCATTATATTTCTGCCCATAATCATGCCAAATCTTTACTTCAACTTACCAAAAACTTCTTCATTAGAAAATGTCAAAATCTTTCTGAATCAATTTCCTCTCGTGACTTCTGGCATCTAGCTAATAAAATCTCTAACAATTTTTCTTCTTCATCTTTCCCTCCTATGCTTCACCCAGATAGCTCCACAGCTGTCTCATCTATTTCTAAAGATGAACTCTTTGCTCAAACCTTTGCAGTAAATTCCACTCTGGTTGATGAAGGGCTTGTTCCTCCTTCTCCTCCACCCTCTGACTATATTATGCCTCTCATTAAGATCCTTCGTAATGATGTTTTCTCTGCCCTTTCTGGCCTAGATCCTCGGAAGGCTTACGGTCCTGACGGAGTCCCTCCTATTGTTCTCAAAAACTGTGCTTCTGTGCTTGCACTCTGCCTGGTCAAACTTTTCCGTCTTTGTCTATCTACTTCCACCTTTCCTTCTTGCTGGAAGTTTGCTCACATCCAACCTGTTCCTAAGAAGGGTGACCGTTCTAATCCTTCAAACTACCGTCCTATAGCTTTGACTTCCTGTCTTTCTAAAGCTTTTGAATCTATACTTAATAAGAAGATTCTTAAGCATCTATCTGCTCACAATCTTCTATCTGATCGTCAGTACAGTTTCCGTAAAGGGCAATCTACTGGCGATCTTCTAGCTTTCCTAACTGAATCTTGGTCATCCTCCTTTAGGGGTTTCGGTGAAACTTTTGCTGTTGCCCTTGACATATCAAAAGCTTTTGATAGAGTCTGGCGCAAATCTTTAATTTCCAAACTACCCTCATTCGGTTTCTATCCTTCTCTCTGTACCTTCATCTTAAGTTTCCTTTCAAACTGTTCTATTGCAGCTACTGTAGACGGACATTGTTCTTCTCCTAAATCTATCAATAGTGGTGTTCCCTAGGGTTCTGTCCTATCACCCAGTCTCTTTCTATTACTTATTAATGATCTTCTAAGTCTAACTCAAAGCCCTATCCACTCCTACGCTGATGATTCTACCCTGCATTTTTCAACGTCGTTTATTAGACGTCCAACTCAACAGGAACTAAGTGATTCGCGGAGAGATGCCACCGAGCGCCTAACCTCTGCTCTTTCTATAATTTCTGATTGGGGCAAAGCAAACCTTGTTTTGTTCAAATCCTCAAAAACCTAATTTCTTCACTTATCTACCGTAAATGGCGGCGTATAAGTCGACCAGGCGTACAAGTCGACCTCATGATTATTAGCTCAAGATTACGGGTTAGGCCTATACTTACCGTATAAGTCAGCCCCCCAAAAACGGTAGGCTACTGGTAGGCCAAAGATTACAAAGTCTTTACCCCCGTAGTGTATGGTCACGATATATTTGTAGATCAGAATTACCGGTTGTATTGCTAGAGTGTGATGTACGATGAGTTGGGCGGGCAGCGCTGGCGCTCGGCGAGCAGCCAGGCAGTTGTTGTTGTTGTCTGACTGGCCGCTTCGGTTCAGTGGCGTTCCGGTCAGTTGTTTACAATCTGTGTATCAGCTGTTGGAAACAGCCTATGGTTTTGTGTTGATATAAACTGAATTTATATTATTATTTCATTATTTACACTCAACCCTCCGCTATCGCACCTTATTGGTGCCGCTATAAGCGTGCTATAGCCGAAATTGTGATAGCCGAACAATATAACTAATGGTAATAATTCTAATTGGTGCCAGGATCCCCAAGATGACCACATATTTTACTACTTTTTTTCAGTTTTTTGGTATTTTTCAACCAGTAATTGAGTATGAGGTTAGATGTGCTCTTCTCTTATACATGTTGATGTGTTAAGAATGATGGTGACATTCAAAATCGTCAAAAATGCTTCATTAGGTTAGGTTAAGAATATTCCAGAAAAAGTAGGTAATTCCCGTAGAGTTTTTGGGATTTGTATTTTGACGTATTTTTGGCCTAAGTCATCCCATGGAGCAGGAGTGGGGAACGTCCAGCCCGCGGGCCGTATAAGGCCTGCAAAACCATTTGGTCAGGCCCTGCCAAGGCAACTACAGACAAAGACTCGAAATCCAATAAATCTAGGAATTTTTTTTTCATACCAACATAAATTGTTATTAAGTGCATACATAATACTTACAACGTAAATTTTAAGGGACAAGCATGTCCATTACGGGACGGATAGGACACATAGATGACGGGACAGACACGTATAATTCACGTATGGTTCTCGTCAGCTAAAAAAAGCAGGCAGATTTTTAAGTTGATAGTTTTGTATGGCCCGCGAATGATGTCATGAATATCTAAATGGCCCTTGGTAGTAAAATGGTTACCCACCCCTGCCATAGAGTGTTCACCGGATATATTTTATGTCATCCACATAATCTATTCCCAGCACAAAACTAGTTTGCACTTTCCCCACCCAAACCCGCATTCGTGAGATGTCTCCAGGTTTGATATGGGGGTGGTGGTCTTTCTGTTGCTCTGTTCCCACGTTCTTTGGCGTATCGTACAACTTTTAGCTTGTATGCGATGGTACGTATTAGTTAATCGTTTTGATGAATTAGCCATGGGTGATAATTTCCAGGACTGAAAAGAGCTTGTGATGCGTGTGTGACAGCCTGGTGGTAAATGATACATCAACACTACGGTAGCAGACGATAGATGGCGCTGTTGGCGGCGCCAACCCTGTTGGTGGCAGGGAAAGAAAGAACTACAGAGTGGCATAGAAGGAAGATATGTGTCAAGCTCGAGCTCGAGGTTGACAGATGACCTAAAAAGCGATCCTAAACAGAAGAGGTCACAAGAAGAAGAAGCCAATCTGCTGAGCCTCCATAGGCAGAACGTCAACATTATATCGTGAGGACAGATTAGTTGATTTGAATGTCTTATGGTATTTGAAATACTTGTAACAGGTAAGTACTGAGTACTGAGGAAGTACTCAAGTTGTGTGTTGTGCAGCGCAGCACCGTGCAGTGCGGGTAAGGGCGGAATTGCCTTGCTTTCGGATCGCCAGATCGTGTTGTATGAATACGAATAGTGTTGTGCGGATGAAGTGGGTTGCTCAGACCACACCGTGTTGTACAAAATTGTGTTGTACGAACCTGTGTTGTACGAGGATGCAGTGTATTACCTCTTTTTCGATTATATTTTCCACTGGACCTTCCACCATTTCAACCTCCTCCAGCTCATTGTTATTTTCTACATTCAGTAGTCTCTCAAAATATTCTCTCATCTTTCTCTCACCTCCCTCTCCACCACTTTGATTTCTCTGCTTTCGTCCTTTACATACTTTGCTCCTGGTACATCCTTCTTGTCTTTTCTCATCTGCCTAACTACTCTGAACATCTTCTGCCTTCCTTCTGCTGTGTTCAAGTTCTGACTCCGCTTCTCCGATGCTTGTTTCTTTGCTATTGCCACTTGCCTGCCTCTTAGCATCATTTGTCCTTTCTCTATACACTCCTTTATCCACCTCACATCTTGATCGTTGCCACTGTTTGAATGCGATTCTTTTCTCCTTAATTTTCTGTTGCACCTCTTCATTCCACCACCAAGTCTCCCTTTCTCTACCTCTTCTTCCAGATGTTAATCCACACACCTTTTCTCCAGCTCTCAGTGTGCTTTCCTGTAAGTGGTGCCAGTCTCCCTCTCCTCCTTCCATCTTTGTTGCAAAGTTTTCTTCAAACTCCTGTCTCTTGTTGGCCTCTCTCAGCTTCCATAGTTTTATTCTTTTTACACCTTTTCTCTTTATACTCTTCATCTTTTTATTTTGAGGTCTACCCGCACCAACCTGTGCTGCGTCAAACATGGATGGTGGACCCATCCATCCATCCCACCATCCATGGTGGATAGCTGCTCGCCGATATTTCCCCATGTCCAAAGGCTACATGTACTGCTGTGAGGACCTTTATTGATGAAAGTATTACCGAGTTGAAATGTACATGCTTATTATATGTTTTGGCTGAAATATATTAAGTGGCTTGCAATACTTATACGATGGCTAGGCTTTGATGCACCTAAGAAGTTTTGGCAACACCTGGAGGGGAAGAGTATTCTAGTTTTTCATGTGTGTGTATTTCTTTGAGATGGTAATATATAAAATAAGAAGCAAATAATAATTATAGGATAGATATATAAAGAAGCTCCTCGCCTATACAAACAATATTCACGCCACACAGTGGTCAAGGGGAATAAGGAATGTCTCTCACCCATAATACAAAGGCCTTCCTGATTAATATCTGGCAATTTTTTTGGAAAACCCCACCTCCTTATATCAAGATGAAACTACTACTGAAACTAACTTAGATAACCTAACCTAACGCAACCTCACCTAATTTATCGAGGTGAGGTGAAGTTAGTTTAGTGAATTATGTTTAGCATCCCTTTGTACTCACAAGGCAGAACTGTTTTTAACATTTCTGCCTTCATAGTTGATACTTTTTTTACTCCCCTTAGTATTCCATTATTTTTGGCATAGCAATAATAGCTATTAGATATTATTATCAGCTAAGCATTAGTATTGACATTTGTTTGTCCAAGACTGAATGTTCGCTTGCTAATGCTACTTTCTTAGAAACAGTCCTGACCTAAGCTAAACTAACCAAGCCTTAGCCAAATGTAATACAGGGAGGTCCCATTATACGAGCATTCGGTATACGAGAATCCGATGATACGAGATGTGTAAATTAGGGTCTATTTTCAATATACGAGATCGAAAATCCAATGATACGACATTCAAACTGGGGTGAGTAAAATTATCAAGTTCAAAATGCGCCACTTTTTTTTTTTTTTTAATTGATGGGGTCCTGGAACCAAACCTATATTTTACCATTAGTTGTGTTTCGTTATACGAGATTTCACTTTACGAGTATACCACTCCCAGGCTGGACAAAGGGGGATTTGGTTGACCCCAGTGAGGTCACCCCTAGCAAGCCGTGACCTGAAGGGTAATTAAGCATATGGCGCGGCCTGACATTTAGGGATAATTAGCAGGTGTGCGGCCCCAACCTTGGGACCGTAGTCAGGTCACCCCTAGCAAGGCGTGACCTGAAGGGTAATTAAGCATATGGCGCGGCCTGACCTTTAGGGGTAATTAGCAGGTGTGGCAGCCCCAACCTTGGGACCGCTACACTACCTTCTCCTGTATAACGTGGCGTCCCATACATTACAACGTCTTTTTTGCTTGTTATGCACGTTTTATGTTTAATTAATTTGCAGTTATGTTATTTTGTGTGCTATTTTCTCTTTCAGAATGCTTTTTCTACAGAATAGGTAGTACAGTGTGGGTAATATAGACGCTGTGTGTTTGTTGTGCTTGCTATAGTTTATTTTAGCTTGAAAAACATTTTTTTTTTTTTTTTTTTTTTTTTTTTTTTTTTTTTAAATAATTGATGGGGTCCTGGAACCAAACCTATATTTTACCATTAGTTGTGTTTCGTTATACGAGATTTCGCTTTACGAGTATGCCAGGTGGAACCTAACTGCTCGTATCTTCGGGACCTCCCTGTACATGTATAACCTAACAAACTTAGATTACCAAATAAAGTCATCGGTAATGCTTCCCTTGTCAAACAAATAACCATTTCAGTTAGTTTTTTGGCCAATATATCATAAGATCATAAAAACATAAGATCATAAAAACATAAGATCATAAAAACATAAGATCATAAAAACATAAGATCATAAAAACATAAGATCATAAAAACATAAGATCATAAAAACATAAGATCATAAAACATAAGATCATAAAAACATAAGATCATAAAAACATAAGATCATAAAAACATAAGATCATAAAAACATAAGATCATAAAAACATAAGATCATAAAACATAAGATCATAAAAACATAAGATCATAAAAACATAAGATCATAAAAACATAAGATCATAAAAACATAAGATCATAAAAAACATAAGATCATAAAAACATAAGATCATAAAAACATAAGATCATAAAAACATAAGATCATAAAAACATAAGATCATAAAAAACATAAGATCATAAAAACATAAGATCATAAAAACATAAGATCATAAAAACATAAGATCATAAAAACATAAGATCATAAAAACATAAGATCATAAAAACATAAGATCATAAAAACATAAGATCATAAAAACATAAGATCATAAAAACATAAGATCATAAAAACATAAGATCATAAAAACTAAGATCATAAAAACATAAGATCATAAAACATAAGATCATAAAAAACCATAAGATCATAAAAACATAAGATCATAAAAACATAAGATCATAAAAAACATAAGATCATAAAAACATAAGATCATAAAAACATAAGATCATAAAAACATAAGATCATAAAAACATAAGATCATAAAAACATAAGATCATAAAAACATAAGATCATAAAAACATAAGATCATAAAAACATAAGATCATAAAAACATAAGATCATAAAAACATAAGATCATAAAACATAAGATCATAAAAACATAAGATCATAAAAACATAAGATCATAAAAACATAAGATCATAAAAACATAAGATCATAAAAACAATCATAAAACATAAGATCATAAAAACATAAGATCATAAAAACATAAGATCATAAAAACATAAGATCATAAAAACATAAGATCATAAAAACATAAGATCATAAAAACATAAGATCATAAAAACATAAGATCATAAAAACATAAGAACATAAAAAAATAAGATCATAAAAACATAAGATCATAAAAACATAAGATCATAAAAACATAAGATCATAAAAACATAAGATCATAAAAACATAAGATCATAAAAACATAAGATCATAAAACATAAGATCATAAAAACATAAGATCATAAAAACATAAGATCATAAAAACATAAGATCATAAAAACATAAGATCATAAAACATAAGATCATAAAAACATAAGATCATAAAAACATAAGATCATAAAAACATAAGATCATAAAAACATAAGATCATAAAAACATAAGATCATAAAAACATAAAGATCTAAAAACATAAGATCAAAAACATAAAAAAGATCATAAAACATAAGATCATAAAAAACATAAGATCATAAAAACATAAGATCATAAAAACATAAGATCATAAAACATAAGATCATAAAAACATAAGATCATAAAAACATAAGATCATAAAAACATAAGATCATAAAAACATAAGATCATAAAAACATAAGATCATAAAAACATAAGATCATAAAAACATAAGATCATAAAAACATAAGATCATAAAAACATAAGCATCATAATAAAAACATAAGATCATAAAACATAAGATCATAAAAACATAAGATCATAAAACATAAGATCATAAAAACATAAGATCATAAAAACATAAGATCATAAAAACATAAGATCATAAAAACATAAGATCATAAAAACATAAGATCATAAAAACATAAGATCATAAAAACATAAGATCATAAAAACATAAGATCATAAAAACATAAGATCATAAAAAACATAAAGATCATAAAAACATAAGATCATAAAAACATAAGATCATAAAAACATAAGATCATAAAAACAAGATCATAAAACATAAGATCATAAAAACATAAGATCATAAAAACATAAGATCATAAAAACATAAGATCATAAAAACATAAGATCATAAAACATAAATCATAAAAACATAAGATCATAAAAACATAGATCATAAAACATAAGATCATAAAAACATAAGATCTAAAACATAAGATCATAAAAACATAAGATCATAAAAACATAAGATCATAAAAACATAAGATCATAAAAACATAAGATCATAAAAACATAAGATCATAAAAACATAAGATCATAAAAACATAAGATCATAAAAACATAAGATCATAAAAACATAAGATCATAAAAACATAAGATCATAAAAACATAAGATCATAAAAACATAAGATCATAAAAAACATAGATCATAAAAACATAAGATCATAAAAACATAGATCATAAAAACATAAGATCATAAAAACATAAGATCATAAAACATAAGATCATAAAAAAAATAAGATCATAAAAAATAAGATCATAAAAACATAAGATCATAAAACATAAGATCATAAAAACATAAGATCATAAAAACAAATAAAACATAAGATCATAAAAACATAAGATCATAAAAACATAAGATCATAAAAACATAAGATCATAAAAACATAAGATCATAAAAACATAAGATCATAAAAACATAAGATCATAAAAACATAAGAACATAAAAAAATAAGTAAGCCATAAGAGTCCGTGAGACCTGCACAAGGTAGTTCCTGTTACTTAACGCTGCCTACATCCACCTTTCATCCCCATCCATGAATTTTTATAGCCTCCCTTTAAAGCTCTCTAATAACTCTGCGCTAACTACCTGTCTACTGAGTCCATTCCAATCATTTACCACCCTATTTGTGAACCAGTTTTTCCCTATTTCTTTTTTAAATCAACGCTTTTCCAGCTTGAATCCGTTACTTCTTGTTCTACCCTGGTTAATAGCCGTAAGAACTTTTCCTACCTCTCCTTTATTAAATTCCTTTATCCACTTAAAAACTTCTATCAGATTGCCCCTTACTCTGCGTCTCTCGAGTGAGTGTAAATTTAATAGCTTCAATCTCTTCTCATAACTAAAGTTACGCATCCCTTGAATAATTTTGGTCATCCTTCTCTGCACTGATTCTAACAAGGCTATATCCATCCTGTAATATGGAGACCAAAACTGAACTGTATAGTCTAGGTGAGGTCTGACTAGAGCCAAATAAAACTAGAATAACCTCCACACTTCCATTTTTAACACTTCTGGTAATGAATCCTAACACCCTATTAGCTCTATTTCTAACCTCAATACATTGTTTCCTAGGTTGGAGGTCTGAGCTCACCCTCACTCCCAGATATTTCTCACCCTCTGATCTTTTCAGCGATACATTGCATATGGTGTATCTATTACCGGGGTTTTTTCTACCAACATTCATAACGCTGCACTTATCAATATTAAATTCCATCTGCCATCTGACTACCCACTCATTAAGTTTATCTAAGTCTCCCTGCAATATGTTTACATCAGACTGTGATCCACTAATCCTACCGACCTTAGTATCATCAGCAAACTTGCTGATATCACTGCTAATCCAACTATCCAAGTCGTTGATGTAAATAAAAAATAGTAATGGACCCAAAACAGACCCTTGTGAAACTCCACTTGTCACCTGCCCCCATTCAGATTCAGAACCATTAATCGTAACCCTTTGTTGCCTATTACTTAGCCAAGCTCTGATCCAACGAAGAACCTTCCCATCTATTCCATGAGCCTTAACCATATTTAAGTCGCTCGTGTGGTACCTTGTCGAATGCCTTTCTAAAGTCCAGGTATATTATATCATAATCCTTATCATTATATGCTGTCTCATAAACTTTCCTATAAAAACTCAATACATATAATATTTCAATAAATTGGTGAGACATGACCTACCCTTGGTGAATCCATGTTGTAAATCATTGACCATACTATGTTTTTCTAAATGCTCTCTAATGTTTTTTGCAATAATAGATTCAAATAATTTACCTACCACTGACGTTAAACTAACGGGTCGATAATTTGACTTTTGTCCTCTGTCTCCCTTCTTAGATATGGGGACTACATTTCCTTTCCTCCACATTAACGGCACTTCGCCTACATCAACCGATTTCCTGAAAATGTGCACTAACGCCTCACTAACATCCTATTTGCATTCTTTTAATACTCTGGGATAAACTTCATCTGGTCCTGGTAACTTAAAATTCTTCATTTTATCTATACCCTCTTCTACCATTTCCCTAGTTATCACAATATCTTTGAGTTTCTTCTCATCGCTTCCTTCAAACATCTGTTCACTATCAGGTATCGTCTGTGTATCCTCCTGAGTAAAAACACTTAAGAAATAATCATAAAATTTTCACACATATCCTCATCCGTAGTTACGACCTAACCCTCCTCTAATCTTAACGGCCCCACTAATTCCCTTGTCTTTGTTTTATATACCTGAAAGAACCCCTTAGGGTCGTTCTTTGCCTGTCCAGCAACCTTAATCTCATAATTGTTCTTAGCTACTCTTGTTAATCTCTTCTCTGTCCTCGCCATCACGTTATACTGTTCTTTGCTCACCTGTCCAGCCTTGAACCTTTAGTACATGCAGAGCTGGGCAGTATTTAAATACATTTGCATTTAAATACATTTGTGTATTTAGAAATGTATTTATAAATATATTGGTTGTCATGTATTTAAATACAGTATTTAAATACTTTTATGAGTATTTAAATACATTGTATTTAAATACTCAAAATATAAAAATGTAAATACTTTTTATCAGTTAATTTGCTCATAAACCCGCCCTACTATCTGGCAATCCTGATGTTACAGTGAACCAGTGTTGTCGCTTTCAAGGAAATTTCCTTATTTTTAGGAAATTTAGGCCTGAGAAGGAAATTTCTAAGGGAACCCAAAATCTAAGGAAATCCTAAGGAAATCCATTTTTTTCGGACATGTTAAAATTTGTGTATATTTAAAATGTATTTACAAATGTATTTAAATACAATTGATGTATTTAGTATTTAAATACATTCGTAAAATGTATTTAGTATTTAGTATTTAAATACATTTCTCCCATGTATTTGGTATTTAGTATTTAAATACATTCAATGTATTTAGTGCCCAGCTCTGAGTACATGTTTCTTTTTACTCCAATGTTGTGTTTTAAATTCGTGGTCATCCATTTCGGGTCATTCTTCCTTGATCTTATCCCCCTATAAGGAATATTCTTTTTCTGTCCTGAAATTAAATTCATTACAAATAATGTATAATCCTCATCCACCCCGACCTCACTACCACCAGTCACCGCGCTGACCTTGGACCACTCCTTCCCCTCCATCCTACACCCCGAGTTAATCCCCACCAGGTGTCTTCTTAATCCTGCATAATTGGCCTTTCTGAAGTCAGGTACTCTTTGCTTATTAACACTTCTATTTCCTACTTCCCATTTTAAGCAAAACCTGATTTCATAATGATCTCTGTTCCCTAACTTACCTCCAACCTCCACCTCTGTAACTAAATCTTGCCTGTTTGTCAGTAATAAATCTAGAATATTATCTCCTCCAGTAGGCTCCCTGATTGCTTGCCTTAGGAAGTTATCCTGAATTATATTTAACAGTCTGCGTCATTATCTCCTATAATTAAATCCCAGTCTATATCAACTCATTGTGTATCCCAACCTGCATTGTATTTCTACATTCCTGAGAAATATTTCTAAGAACTAATATTTATTTCGGTTAAGAATATATAAAACTAGATAATATCGATTAAGCCCACATGCTCATACTGAGGTACAGTCAAACCTCGATATAACGGACCTCGATGTAACGGACTTCGGATGTAACGGACTCATTTTGCGTGACATTTTTTTTTTTTTTTTTTTTTAATGCATATCAGACCACTTATCGCCGCTTGAATTGTCAACTCAACAAAATTTTATTATTTTCTCATTTTACTTTGGAATGCTTGGGTTTTAAGGAGTTTTGATGTATCACATATTAAAATATATAAGGAAGGAGCCTGTGTTGCTAGTGATTTAGTGGTAGAAGGTGTGTATTGTTTAAAATAGTGACTATTAGTGTTATAGCGTGGCCGCTGCTACGTCTCCCTGTCACCTCAACACCCTAAATCACCCTTATCTAAGGTGACACGCAGTGCTACACTGACCTAAATAGTGACACGTGTATAGAACTGCACTTCACAACCATATAATATAAATAATAATGAGCATTAGTCATGATAATAAGCAATACCTTTGGAAGCCACGGCTGAATCTGGCTCGTAGTTTTAGTTGGGAGTCACCCAGCGGATGCTGTCGGTGAAGCCTTTGGTTTGTTTACCTTTCACTAGAGCTTGAGCTTGACTAGCCAGACGGTGAGAGAAAGCATCAACATTTTAGGGATAACCCATCAATTTACGGGAGACTTTTTCTTCCTTTTTATCTATTTTGGGGTAATTATAATGTCTCATGATGCTGCTGCTGCTGCCGCGGCTGCGCTGCCAGGAGTGGATGAGCGCCTTGAAAGTATTTTCATATGTATCTCATATGTACTCATACATATGAATAATAGCAATTCAAATGTGATTATATGTCTACATTCAACTAGAATAATGCAATTTAATAGCATACCAAGCAGTAATGAGCGAGCCTGGATACTTACTACCTCTCCTAATACCAGTCCCGAACAGTTGTGGGCGAGTGTGCCAAATCCCTGATGTAGTGCCAGTCACTGTTTACCTCCCAATATAGCTACACAGTCTGGTTGTGTGTGATTATTTTTCATTTATTTCATTTTTTTTTTTTCATATATTTTTCCACCCTAGGGAAAATACCCTCGCTATAACGGACAATCGGCTTTAACGGACCACTCCCCCCCCCCTTTAGTCCATTATATCGAGGTTTGACTGTATATGGAATTTATTCCTGGCACTTGGAATTAATTTGCTCACTTACTCACACTGCAACAAGCCCACCCTGTTAAATTGCAGCCTAGGATAGGTATTGTTAGGTTAGGTTGGAAGCTGGGGCTTGGTCTCAGCGCGACGCAGTTGTTCTCTAGTACCAAAATAAATAATAAACTCACAGGATTTGATAGTAAGAAAGCATATATGTTCTGCAAAACGGTAGAGAACAAACCAGGGTAAAGATTTGATTTAGACCCCATTCCAATAAAGACCCAACCCGTCTCAGGGAGTCTTAGGTAATTTCACGGGTGCATTGACATTATCTTAAGCTGATGCAAAGACTACTCTATACTGGACTTGCTACTCGTGCCCCGCGCCAACCCGCCCATGACCAGTGGAGGCCAGTTTTGCGATTCCTGACATTTTTTAACATCACCCCCATCTCCCTTCCTGTGGTTTATCAGTATAAATGATATACCGTTATCTTCGTAAATGTTTGTTCTATAATATTATCAAATAAAAAACAATAAAATACACTAAACAAATGCCATTAGGAGAGTGAAGAAATATGCATGAACAATATTCACTTAAACTCTTCGCCATTTAATATTTTGCGAGAATTTTTTTTAGATGAAACATCAATAGAAGCAGATTTTCATTAGCTTCCATTGATATATTTAGTTTTCTGATAAATTAATTAGAATCATGCATAAATTAGCGTTAACTAAATAAATAACATCATCAATCGGGTCGGCAAGTAAAGAAGTGTTCCATGAATACAGTAGACTATGGTTTATCAATATAAATGATACACTGTTATCTTCGTAAATGATTGTTCTATAATATTATTAAATAAAAACTGTAAAATACATTAAAGAAATCCTATTATGAGACTCTGAAGAAATATGCATGAACAATATTCACTTAAACTCTTCGCCATTTAATATTTTGCGTGAAGACTTTTTACATGCAACATATCAATAGAAGCGGAATTTTATTAGCTTTCCATTGATATATTTCGTTTTCTGATAAATGAATTAAAACCATGCATAAATTAGCGTTAACTAAATAAATAAAATCATCAATCTGGTAATTTTTGCGATTGATGAGGTTATTTATTTAGTTAACGCTAATTTATGTATGGTTCTAATTCATTTATCAGAACACAAGACATATCAATGGAAAGCTAAAAAAATTCTGCTTCTATTGATATGTTTCCTGTAAATGTTTTCTCGCAAAATATTAAATGGCGAAGAGTTAAAGTGAATATTTCTTCATGCATATTTCTTCACTCTCTCCTAATGGCATTTGTTTAGTGTATTTTAGTTTTATAATTGCTAATATTATAGAACAAACATTTACAAAGATAACGGTATATCATTTATACTGAGAAACCATAGGAAGGGAAATGGGAGTGATGTTCGAAAATGTCAGGAATCGCAAAACTGGCCTCCACTGGAAATAGCCCAAAATGAGTAGCAAGTCCAGTATACAGTAGTCTTTGGCTGATGCTAACCTAATGTAACCTTATAACCTCCTAAATCCCATGGAAGGAGGCAGGAGTAGAAGTTCGGGGGTCAGAGCGCCAAGTCACATGCAAGAGGCGGGCGTTATTTCTTAGACACTTTTTACTTTAACTTTCCTTACTTTCTTGAAAAAAATACATGACCAAAAGGGTGTGACGGAAGCTGCTTCCATTGCTGCTCTCAGAATTGCTGAAAACTACCTCGTTCTATTGAAAAAAATATGTGGGAACTAAATCACACCTTTAATCCAAACCGGTATCACCATCCCCCTGCACCTCCTCATCATTTCTCCGTCACCCCATAGGCTTTAAATCAGCCATACCTTATCACTCAGTCACACCACAGTTCCTAAATCAGTTAAATGATCTCAGTCAATCCACTACAGTTCCTCTATTAGTTTCTCACTTAAGTCACCCCACAAAGGAGGCTCGGTTGCCCTGCCTGTCCAATTATCATTTCTATAGTATGAACTCAAAAATCTTTGTAAGAATTATATATAGTCAAACCTCGATATAACGGACTAAAGAGGGGGAGGAGTCCGTTAAAGCCGATTGTCCGTTATAGCGAGGGTATTTTCCCATGGGGGGAAAAATATATGAAAAAACCGGAAAAATTGTGAAATAAATGAGAAATAATTACAAACACAACCAGACTGTGTAGCTATGTTGGGAGGTAAACAGTGACTGGCACTACATGCTGAATTTGATCCGCTCCTACACGTGAAATAAATTGAGAAATAATCACAAACACAACCAGACCGTGTAGCTAGTCAAGCTCAAGCTCTAGTGAAAGGTAAACAAATTACTACGAGCCAGATTCAGCCGTGGCTTCCAAAGTATTGCTTATTATCATGACTAATGCTCATTATTATATATATTATGTGGTTGTGAACTGCAGTTCTATACACGTATCACTATTTAGATCAGTGTAGCACTGCGTGTCGCCTTAGATAAGGGTGATTTAGGGTGTTGAGGTGACAGGGAGACGTAGCAGTGGCCACGCCATAACACTAATAGTCACTATTTTAAACAATACACACCTTCTACCACTGAATCACTAGCAACACAGGCTCCTTCCTTATAGTATTATATCTTAATATGTTTTACATCAAAACTCCTTAAAACCCAAGCATTCCAAAATAAAATGAGAAAATAATGCAATAATGTTGAGTTGACAATTCGAGCGGCGATAAGCGGTCTAATATGCAAAAAAAAAAAAAAAAAAAAAATCACGCAAATGGAGTCCGTTATATTCGATGTCCGTTACATCGAGGTTTGACTGTACTATGAAACTCTACAAACAAGTCAGAACACATTTCTTAAGTCTTCTCATAACAGACAACTTGTCTATTATGCCACCCCACATCTTTGGTTGAGGGCCTTTGGGGAGGCAGTGGCTGAGTGGTTAGCGTCTTAGAGTGGTGAGCTCGATGTCTCGAGTTCGAATCCTGTCGGGGACACAACTCTTTTGGCCATCTTCAATGCGGTCGACAAGAGCCAGGGAGGTGAGCACAAGGTCCCGAGTTCAAGTCCCACCAAGGAGCAACTGCAAATCCATCGTCGAGTGGCTGAAGAAACCCGCATGCTACATTCCTGTTCTTTCGACTGTGACCTCAAGTGCGGCGGAGGGACAACAACAGGTGGTAGCGTGAGCCTAAACTGAGGGTTGACCATCACAGAAAACGGACCTTCACCTATAGATCACAGGTATCACTATAAAAATCGAGCTTGCGCCACCAACGGGCGAGAGCCAACCATCACGGCCCTCCAGAATGTGCAGGGCCAACCACCTGAGCCCTCAAGGAAAAAAACATAATAGGCTACAGGCGATATAGGCTTCAACATAAAACAAACAAAAAAACAAAAAAACAAAAAAAATGTGTGAGAAAACAAACTTATTAGATTTATGTTTGCTCTAGATGACTGATTGCATTTCCCAAATGACCAGTGATCACTGCAAGTACAAAGAGTGGTATTTCTTGAGCATTTTATGCATTGCTTTCATAACCCAACACAGAAAAATTATAGTCTTCCAATCTATGAAAATAGAAAAATAAAGCATTTGTGAATCAGGATAAGCCTGTCAATATGGTCATTAATACCTGTACTTAGATAGGTCTCTTTTATTAATGAAAAACCCAGATCAACTTTTGCAGATAATAAAAGGATAATTTAATATTTTATTGAACAAAAGTAGAGGACTTTAACATAACATCTACTTTTATATAAGTACATATGGTAACAAAGACATCAAGCTAAGACTCATTGCATATGGGGAAGACTTTACGTTGTCTCTGAAAAAGAAACAGAATTCTGGAACTTGTCAATAATATACAACATATCTCTCACTACGTTATGGTTGTGTGATGCTAAAACTTCTTTAGGCAAGATTTTGTTTCTCTACTTCTATTAAAAGAAAAATTTATTCTGCCAGAGAAAGAGCTCAGTTGCCCAACTTAAGCAAGGCATTATTCAAAATCTTATCATGTTCAGTAGTAACATAACATATATTTGATACAATTGACCCTCGATTTAGCGGACTCTGCTTCTATAGATTTTGGAAATTCTGGAAAAAATCTAGCAAAGAAAAAATCTAAACAGTAGAAATGTTTATATATGGCCGATTTCCAATCTCCTCGCACACCATTGGATTACCTTATTTTGCCTTCCATTCATGCTATGCTTACTGCCTATTTACAGTTATCTTTAACATCAGTTTGGATTCCATTTTCTTTTCAAATTTCAAGCCTCTCCCCTTTAGTCTGTCATATCAAGGGTCAACAGTGTGTGCATTTCCAGTTCCTCAGCTTGACAACAGGTTACTACTAGCTACACAAATAAGTATTTTAGATGAATGATCATAATACATAAGGAAAAAAATCTGAACTTACTTATCATTTTTTCAAATTTCTCGCCCCAAAAATGGTGCTACCAACTCTTATATTTGTACTCCCGACTAGAATCTGAAATTGAAATGAAATATACAGTTCACAAGTTCACAAATTACCTCAAGTTCAATTGCTAAAAAAATATAGAGGCACAAATATACCAAGCAAGTTTTATTTCTGAACTTATAAATGTCATGCTGTTCCAATAATGAATATTCATATGTAAGATGAAACCACTATGTAAGGCACTGAATAACACTGAAAAAACCCATACTTACTGCATGTTCAAAGTCATTCGACATGCCCATTGATAATTCCACAGCCTTTGGTTCTAAACAACATTCTTCACAAACTGTGGCTCTACATTGCAGCAGTCTCTGGGGGAAAAAAATAAAAAATAAACGTAAGATCTACTCTTTCCACAGGATACTTCTAAGTGATTAAGGTGGTAAGTGTCCAGGGCCTACCACGTGAGCCCTGGAGGTGACTGCCTACAGGCGCTATAGGCACGAATTTAAAAAAAAATCATAATTAAAAAAAAAGAGAAGGGATCAAAACCATGGCGGGTCAAGCAAATACATGGTAGCCCTCCTTATTTATTAGATGAAAATGTGTTACTTGTGAAAAGTTTCTTTGGGACAAGTTTAACCCAGACACTATTAAAAAATTAAGTATCCCTTATCAACATAATCTTCAAAAGGTTCAACACAGAATCTTGTTATGTCCCTTTTACAGGCACTCCTTTACTTACATACGTTCTAGTTACCGTATTTTAAGGCTTATAAGACGCTGCATCTTGGAAGATGCACCCTGATTTTGGAAAAAGTTTATAAGAAAATAAAAAATAAAAAACTTTTTTGCCAAAAATACAGTCATTTTCACACAAGAACACACTCACTATTCATCTCATCTCATCTCATCTCATCATCACTATGGCATCTTCATTCAGCACTGCTCATCAGCCAATTTTATTTTCTAGTCTGTATGCGATAGTACATACAACCCTCGTTTTCCCGGACTAATAGGGGGGGAGCACTGGTCCGGGAACCGCAAACGTCCGGGAATCGCAACAGTCCGAGGTCATTACCCACCCCCGGACGTTTATCCTACTCTAGTATTTACTGTCCGGCAACCACCAATATCAACTACCCCGCCGCAGACTTTTACGTCACTTTGTTGTTGTTTTTAGGGCTGAGAAAATCCCTTGGGGAACACTATGAGCCCTGGTGATGTCCTATAATGCTATCATAGGCGCTGTAGTTGACCTGTCTTCCTCAGGAAGGCACAGGTGAGGCGGATGACGGCGTGTTGCCGGGAGGGGTGGACGCCAGCAGGGTGGGCAGGTCACAGGTGGCGACGTTCAGGGTGAAGAGTTGAGAGCGTAGCACTACACTGTGGGAGTGGAAGCACGGACACTGCAGCAGAAAGTGTTCAATAGTCTCAGAGACGTTCCTGCACCAGGGGCAGTGGGGGTCAGGGGACTAATGGAGGCGGTGCAGGTGAACCGTGAGTGTCGTGTGCCCAAATGTAAACAATACGACCGCTGAGCATGCTGCCACCTGGCGGGAGGCAGCAGAATGTGTTCAATTGTCTCAGAGACGTTCCTGCACCAGGGGCAGTGGGGATCAGGGGACTGACGGAGGCGGTGCAGGTGAACTGTGAGTGTCATGTGCCCAAATGTAAACAATACGACCGCTGAGCATGCTGCCACCTGGCGGGAGGAGCGGACACTGACCAGGGGTGACAGGAGACGCTCGGACCGCCGGACAACTTTTGTCAATTTACGGACTGGACCAGGCATTTGCCCGGGACTCTGACATATCCCCGGACCTCGGATTTTGTCGGGCAAATCCGATATCCGGGAAATGGAAGTCCGGGAAAACGAGGGTTGTATGTAACATGGTAAAAAATGCACTAACATTACAAACATTATAAACTAGTAAATTTGCAATGTAAAGTTGACAAAATAGGTACAAAAGAGGAAAATTACACTACACTCGAGAGTAAACTATACACAACCCTCAATTTAACAGACTAAGAAGGGGCCATTAAAGCTGAATGTCTGTTAAATTGAAAGGGTTGGGCTACATGTAATAAATCCATTAAATATTGAATCCATTGTATCAGGGTTTGTTAAATAAAGGGTTAAAAAAAAGTGGAGTGTGGGACGCAAATCTCACCTGGAAGTCAGGATTGGGCCCTTTGGAGAGATCATGATCAAAAGCCCCAATGGTCATGATTCCAGCCAAGGTCAGGTGAGAGCAGCTCTCCTGTACGTGGCGTATCAGTCCTGCTGCTTCATTCGGGTGAATGCCACTCTTGTCTGCATAAAAGAGTTATCAGTGGCCTTGCATAACAAGTAAAATTCTAAGACTTGTGATCGTGCAGAAGTTGCGCTCCTGAATATATTAGAGATGCACTTCTTCCTAATCATTCATTTATGAATATTTTGGCAAAGAAATACTGTTACAAAGAAAGAATTTAATCCTAACTCAAGTCAATCAGTTGAGCTACAAAATAAATCATATACAAAAAATCCCCGCCTAGCATCCAACCAAAAAACATCCGAATCTTTTGACCCTTAACCCGGGAACTGCGGGAGCAAAGATTTTTTTAGTGCCACCAGCGCGGGGATGTGAGTAAAACAGTGACCATTACATAATTGGATGAAAACCACATCAACGTCAAGGTAGTAAAAATCCGCATTCGGCAATATATCTATTTTTAACCCAAACGTATGGAGTTGTGGTGTGGTTGTGGTCAGGAGTTGAAATATCTGGCGCGAATGGCACCAAACCGCTGGCGAGAGACTGCTGAGGTGGGATCAGGGGTGCCACTCCTTGGGATTTTTCCCAAGATTTTGAGGGGATTATTCAAGTATTTCTCCAGTAGTTTATCTCAAGGTAAGCATAGGTACCGTTGTACCGTACCTTGAGATAAACTACTGGAGAAATACTTGAATAATCCCTCCAAAAGTCCCAAGATAGACAAAAAATATCCCAACGCCAGGACCTAAATCCCAAGATCTTGGGAAAAAACCCAAGGAGTGGTATATCTCTGCGTACAGAGTAGTTAGGCAGATGGTGGTGTGTGTTATCGAGGGCTGACATCAAGGCGTATATGTGACACAGTTTGTAGACTTCTACGAATGTTGGCGCGGTTTTTGTATGCAATTGAAAATTGCGCTTCCGGAAGGCTTGCCGCAGTCGCTCAGCAGAGCCTTCCGGAAGGCTTGCCGCAGCCCACGGGTTAAGGGAACTGTCCGGTGTTTTTCAAAATAAAAACGAAAATATTAATTTTTGTATGTGCTACAACTATGAATGATGTGAGTATTATGTGCAGGTTTCAAGTGATTTTGATGAAGAAAAAAAAAACGTATTTGCCGGGGCATATGACGCAGTTTTTTTCCAAGAATGGGAATGCAAAATTCACCCTGCGTCTAATGCGGCCATATTACTAATGAGAGGTCGGGCAGAGAAGGCAGAATGGCCAGTGATGTATTACTAAGAGGGTCTGGAGTGATCTGTGTTGAGCAGTAGACCACTGAACACAAATTTGTAACTGTGTTACTAATAATATCAACAGTAATGCGTAATACCAAGAAAAAGTTGGAGTTTAAGAGAAAACAAGAGGTGGGACAACAAGGCGGCTGTTTCTGCTGCCAAGATGGCCGTCATATGTAAACATCACCCCCCTCCCGCAGTCCCGCTGCCGCTCTCCACTGTAAATGGATGGGAGACAGGGTAGGCCTTTATACCACCTCGATCCCTCAATCCTCACCCCTGTATCTCTATGGATAAGTAAATTGTAAACTGTAACTGGAAAGAGTGCTATTAAAAAGGCTGCACCGGTACCTGTAAACGGGACAGAAGCCTTCCACACATTACACCAAGACCAAGACCCATCACGGCGCCACAACTTGATCCGCCTCAAGGCCGAATCACACCATACCATCATGCCTTGACCTGTACCTTCCTGAGGAAGACTAATCAACCCTCGCGACTGTGATAGATTCACAGGTGTAAGCCATGGCGAATATCTTCGATCCTGACATCGGTGCCCTTCAACAATAACAAAAAGGTAGAGATGGTTACCTTACAGTGTTACCTTAAGACTCATCATACCGTCCAGACCCATTTTTTCTTTATGTTGAATGTTCATTCAAAATACCTAATCCACAAAATAATTCATTTCCACGCCTTATTTCCCTAAAAACATGACTTTTGTAAAAAGCGCGGGAAAAACAACAGCCCCATTCCAGCCATGGCGGGAAACATGCTGGTGACGTTACTTCAGGAAGCCTGCAAGGCCGGCGCTGATACAAATACACGTAGACTCAGAAAAAAATATAGTACTAGAAGAATTTAGGGTGTTTCTGATATATTTTTTGTGCATATGGCATATACTTGCATCCTGTATGGGTGCAGCAAGAAAGCTGTGCCTTTCCAGAGAGCTTAGCACCCATTTCCGACCTATTTGGCCATGATATGTGTGTGCAGCGACGGTGCGAGGCGGGTGAGAAGCGCGCGGCAAGACAATGTGTTTCACACCGCGGGACTCTCACCTGCCTCTCACCGTCGCTGCACACACATATCATGGCCAAATAGGTCGGAAATGGGTGCTAAGCTCTCTGGAAAGGCACAGCTTTCTTGCTGCACCCATACAGGATGCAAGTATATGCCATATCGCAAAAAAAAAAAATATCAGAAACACCCAAAATTCTTCAAGTACTATATTTTTTTCTGAGTCTACGTGTATTTGTATCAGCGCCGGCCTGGGAGGCTTCCTGAAGTGACGTCACCGAGCCGTGGTCTGTCGTCTGCTGGTCGTCAGTTGTGTTTTGAGAGCTCGGGGAATTTACAGATTTTGAATGCGGATCATTTAAAAACGGGTGACTGGATGCAAAAAGTGACAACATATTGTTGATATACTCGATCATGGCTATATTTTGACTGCATTAAATCAGGAATGATGAAATGGTCTGGACGATTACTTTAATATCTTGGTAAATTTTTGTTATTGGGCAACAACGGATTTCGAGGCCGAAACTGTTTTCCTGAATATTTTTTAATTAATCTGGCTCTCGTTTTTGTCGGAAATCAATGTTTGTTTACATGTGTGTGTGGTGGTGGGGGTGCCCGCCCTGCCCCTCCAGGCCCGCCCCGCAAACATTGCTAAGCTTCACACTGCCATAGTATTGGTAATTTTCGTTTTATCTCTATATCTTCTTACTAAACCAAACCCCACCTCTAACCTAACCTAATCTGATTTAACCTAACTTAACTTTCTGGCTGAAATAACTAGATTTTCAGTAGTACATGTAATGCCATTAATATTCTATTGCGCCATGGGAAATGGGGCTCAAAATACACAGAATGAAGAAAGATACACGATAATGGAGGTACGAATCGTGTGACTTTAGAAAGCCCTCTACCGAAATAATACCATTACAGTATCTTTACTGCAAATTGTCCACAAAGTCTAAACACATAGCAGAAAAGCAACAAAGGCAGTCTTACAACATTAAATCTAAGCTAAATGGCACAGGTAGATAATATTAGAATAGTGATGGACCGAATGTCTATTTTCCGTATTCGCGAATGCGAATGCGAATTGCGAATATTACATAACATTTCTAGTAATACACTATTTTTGATATCATACAGGTAACTGAAATATTTTGTATGTATTGTAAGAGTTCAGGCATAAAAAATAAATGTCTAAACTAAATTCCATTCAATTTTCTATGTTTCCAGGTTGCGGGACGAGGACCCACTCTTACACGAATACTTACATGATAATATCTTACATGAATAATCATTATTGCAAAGTTTACACTGCGCAATATCACTAGAGATAATCTCGAAATAATCCAAAACCACACTGTTGTGACTGGACGTCATAACGCAGTAGGTTGCTGCAACACTGTTCTCTTTCAAAGAAAGTTGATTGTGCTCGTGGGTGACAGAGTAGATGCTTAATTACTGCAGTATAGCGCACGAGGCAATGAGTTGAGTTCAGTAACATTGACCTTGAGAGTAGCGGCTGCTATACTCTGTTGAAGGGTGGAGGATGGAGTTAAGTCCAAGGGACTATGATCTTGGCTACCACTACGCCTCCTCACCCCATTCTTTTAACTAAAGCTCGGCTAAACTTTAAATGATGTATATGTTTGCTTGTGTAATATTATGTTCACTTGTTATTTTTTTTTTTTTTTTGTAAGTTTATTGATTTGGGCAAAATATTCACATATTCGCAAACGACTACGAGTGGGAGTGCGAATGCAAATGCGAATGCGAATATTGAAAAAACATGCGAATATTCGCAATTGCGAATGCAAATGCGAATATTCGGTCCATCACTATATTAGAATATCAATTCGTGGAGTATCCTGCAATAAATGATGACCGATTTTGGTTACCCTACACATTCTCTTTACATTTTAACAAGTAAAAATTTTCATTCATATTCACTGCATTGTGAATATTGTATTTGGGTACATGATCAAAATCATTTGTTTTCCCTTACAAAACCTTTTTTTAATAACTTTTAATAAATTTATGAAAATAAAATATGTCCTCAAAACACTAATATTTTTTTTTTCTCAAAATATTTATGTAAAATACGGGTGCATCTTATGCGGAGGTGCGTCTTATGCGCCGGCAAATACGGTACATGGGAAAAACTAGTTTCTTGCAGATAAAGAAAATTGAATAACCTACCATACCAATTCACTAATTTAGATTTTTTTGACAGATATATAAGTTGTGACATTTATAATCAAATTCAAGAGCCATATTTTTTTTCATTTTTTTTTCTTTTTTTGCACATATTTTTTCCTTTTCACTGATTAAACGAAATAAAATAGAAATAAAGTATTATAGAGTACAAACTCTCTTTATCAAAACGCTACATTTATTCTTCTATGAAATTATACCTAAATCATTGAAATCGGTCAATTATAATTATAATTATTGGTGGAGTTGATGTAACATAATTTTGAAAAAACTAATTTTTAAGAATCGCCCCAAATCTTTTTTTTAGCTTTTCCTCTTATAACTTCCTTTCAGACTATTTATATTGTTACTGTTCGGTTCACTACTTCAGTGTTTTTGTGTGCATCAGTACCCGGGTTTTCACTCTAATTCTCTCCTAACCTTAAGTGCCACATCTGTAATGTTTTTTAAGTGGCCTGCAATCTCTAGTGCCTCCAATACCAAACCCAAGAGAGCCAGGAAAAGCTTAAACTTCGAGTCCAAGTTTAGCTCAACATTGTTAAGGACCTATCTGGTACTCCCTCCACATCCCCCAATAATAATGACAAGTAAGGGTTTTGGGTGACAAGATGAGTGAGTTTCATGTCTCTATTTGTGCATATGTACATGTAATATGTGTTTCTATTACCTTGAGCAATTAATTCACTACATTACAGTATACATAAAATCATTTACATGGCCCATACTGTGGGTATCACAGTACCGTACCATACGGGTAGTATGGTACGTATGTACGGTACGTATAGTACGTATGTACCATACGGGGGTATCAGGACAATTATAAACTGGTCTAGGAATGCATCTCTATTAATCCACAGTAAACCTTAACCTTTATAAATGATGGACTGTTATTCACTTGCGTTTTCAGGATCGTAAACCCATCATAAAACGAATGAATACTGTATTTAGTGATGTAAAAGTTCCTTGGGTACAAAAAGTCACTTCTCTAGAAGAAATTTAAGACATAGGGAGATGGAAAAATAGAAACAGAAAGCGAGTTCCAGAATTTACCAGTAGAAGAGGATGAAAAACTGAAGATACTGATAAACTCTTACATTAGGAAGATGGACAGAATAGGGATGAGAATGAGTAAAAAGTCTTGTGCAGCGAGGCCGTGGAAGGGGAAGAGGCATGCAGTTAGCAAGTTCAGAAGAGGAAAGGAGCATGAAAATAACGGTAGAAAATAGCAAGAGAAGCAACATTGCGGCGGTGATTTAAGGATTTAAGACAGTCAATCACAAGAAGGAAGTTGATGAGACGAAAAGCTTTTGATTCTACCCTGTTTAGGAGAGCTGTACGAGTGGATCACCCCCAAACAGAGATTGAAGATATGAGAGAGATATGAGAAGAGATTGAAGCTATTAAATTCACAATCACTCGAGAGGCGAACATTGACCACTATATATATGACCACGGCGGTTCAAGGAAGCTGTAGGTAAAGTTAGGGACAAGGGTGAGTTCCCTGTGGTGTGTGGTGTCCTTCCAAGACGCTTTGCTGATGACTTGTGGTACTCCAGGGCAATTGCATTGAATTGCCGGCTGGCACTTCTTGCAAAACCAATGGTTGGGCCTTTGTAGACAGCTGGGACCTCTGTTTCGGGCATAACCACCTCTACCGCAGGGACAGGGTGCACTTTTCGAGGAAAGGAGTTCAGATCTTGTCTGAATCCTCCTTGGAGGGGAGGATGCACTGCAGGCTTTTTTAAGAAAGAGAACCGGGGAGTAGACACTGGGGTCGTGGTAAAGGAGACTTGCGACACTAGGAGGAGTTTCAGAAAGCGGGGAACTAAAGTGATTCGTAAGAAGAGAGAGAGGAGGGGTTTAGTTAAAGATAAAGGGAAAATGGACACAAATAAGAGGAGTTGCTTGAAGGTTTACTATACAAACTGTAGGAGTATTTTAAACAAGATAGATTTCCTGAGAAGAATAAATAGTGTAGAGGATTTTGATATAATAGCATTAACAGAAACATGGTTGGACATGTTAGGAAAGGTATTTGATCCGGAAGTCGAGATAGCTGGGTATAAGTTATTTCACAAGGACAGAGTTGGCAGGCGAGGTGGAGGAGTTGCGCTTTATGCAAGAGATGCATTGCAGTGTTGTGTCAATAATGTTATAAAAATAGATGACAGCATAGAGTCTATATGGGTACAGGTTACGGAGGGAACTGAGAAAATGGTTTTGGGTGTAGTGTATAGGCCTCCAAACTTATGTAAAGAGGATTCAGCTCATATATGGGATGGAATAAACAAGGCCTGCAGATATAATCGACTATGCGTGGTGGGAGATTTTAATCTTAGGAATATAATAGACTGGGATTTAATCATAGGTGACAGCGACGCAGATGAATTGTTAAATATAATCCAGGATAACTTCCTAAGTCAAGCAATCAAGGAGCCTACTAGAGGAGATAATATTCTAGATCTATTGCTGACAAATAGAGACGATTTAGTTACAGATGTGGAGGTCGGGGGAAAGTTAGATAATAGCGACCATTATGAGATCAGATTTAGCTTAAAATGGGAAGTTGGAAAATTAATGCGCAATAAACATAGAATACCTAATTTCAGAAAGGCCAATTATGCAGGATTAAGAAGACACCTGGAGGTTATTAATAAGAGGTGTAGGATGGAGGGGAAGAAATTTTCCCAGGGTAGTGATAGGGCGTGGACAGCTGGAAAGACCAATTATGAAGGATTAGGAAGGCACCTGGAGGTAATTAGAGCAGTTAGACATGGAAGTGAGGTCGGGGCTGAGGAGGTAATTGGAGCGGTTAGACATGGAAGTGAGGTCGGGGCTGAGGAGGGAATTAGAGTGGTTAAACATGGAAGTGAGGTCGGGGCTGAGGAGGATTATACCTTATTTGTAAGGAATATAATTGACGGACAGAAAAGAAATATTCCTTATAGGGAAATAAGGTCCTGAAAGAGTGATCCAAAATGGATGACCACTAATTCAAAACACAACATTGGAGTAAAAAGAAAGTTATTTAAGGTTCAAGGCAGGATTGATAAGCAAAGAAAAGTATAATGTGATGGCAAGGACGGTGAAGAAATTAACTCCAGTTGCTAAGAACAATTATGAGATTAAAGTAGCAGGACAGGCGAAAAATGACCCAAAGGGGTTCTATCAGGTATATAAAACCAAGACAAGGGAATTAGTGGGCCGTTAAGGTCAGGACAGGGTGAGGTCTTAAATACGGAAGAGGATATGTGTGAAAGACTAAATGATTATTTCTTAAGTGTTTTTACAGAGGAGGATACACAGACGATACCTGATAGTGATCAGATGTTCAAAGGAAGCGATGAGGAGAAACTCAAAGATATGGTGATAAACTAGGGAAATGGTGGAAGAGGGTATAGATAAAATGAAGAATATTAAATCGCCAGGACCAGATGAAGTGTATCCCAGGGTATTAAAGGAATGCAAGGAGGTTGTTAGTGAGTCGTTAGTCACATTTTTAGGAAATCGGTTGAGATAGGCGATGTGCCATTATTGTGGAGGAAAGGAAATGTTGTTCCCATATTTAAGAAGGGAGACAGGACTAAAGTCAAATTATCGACCCGTAAGTCTAATGTCAGTGGTGGGTAAATTATTGGAATCTATTATTGCAAAAAACATTTGAGAGCACTTAGATAAACATAGTTTGATCAATAATTCACAACATGGATTCACCAAAGGTAGGTCATGTCTCACCAATTTATTGAGTTTTTACAGGAAAGTTTATGAGACGGCAGATAATGATAAGGATTATGATATAATATATCTGGACTTTAGTAAGGCATTTGACAAAGTACCACACGAGCGACTCTTAAATAAGGCTAAGGCTCATGGAATAGATGGGAAGGTTCTTCATTGGATCAGAGCTTGGCTAAGTAATAGGCAACAAAGGGTTACAATTAATGGTTCTGAATCTGAATGGGGACTGGTGACAAGTGGAGTTCCACAAGGGTCTGTTTTGGGTCCATTACTATTTTTGATTTACATCAACGACTTGGATAGTGGGATTAGCAGTGATATCAGCAAGTTTGCTGATAATACTAAGGTAGGTAGGATTATTGGATCACAGTCTGATGTAAACATATTGCAGGGAGATTAGATAAACTTAATGAGTGGGCAGTCAGATGGCAGATGGAATTTAATATTGATAAGTGCAGCATTATGAATGTTGGTAGAAAAAACCCTGGTAATAGATACACCATAAGCAATGTATTGCTGATAAGATCAGAAGGTGAAAAAGATCTTGGAGTGAGGGTGAGCCCAGACCTCCGACCTAGGAAACAATGTATTGAGGCCAGAAATAGAGCTAATAGAGTATTAGGATTCATTACCAGAAGTGTTAAAAGTAGAAGTGCGGAAGTTATTCTAAAGTTTAATCTGGCTCTAGTCAGGCCTCACCTAGACTATGCTGTTCAGTTTTGGTCTCCATATTACAGGATGGATATAGCCTTCTTAGAAACAGTGCAGAGAAGGATGACCAAAATGATACAAGGGATGCGTAACTTTAGTTATGAGAAGAGATTGAAGTTATTAAAATTACACTCACTCGAGAGACGCAGAGTAACGGATATCTTCCGATAGAAGATTTTAAGTGGATAAAGGGATTTAATAAAGGAGAGGTAGGAAAAGTTCTTACGGCTTTTAACCAGGGTAGAACAAGAAGTAACGGATTCAAGCTGGAAAAGCGTAAATTTAGAAAAGAAATAGGGAAAAACTGGTTCACAAATAGGGTGGTGAATGAGTGGAATGGTCTCAGTAGACAGGTAGTTAGTGCGAAGTCATTAGGGAGCTTTAAAGAGGGGCTGGATAGGTTCATGGATGGGGATGAAAGGTGGATGTAGGTAGTGTTAGGTGACAGGAACTACCATGTGTAGGCCTCGCGGCCTCTTGTAGCTTCCTTATTTTCTTATGTTCTTATGTTCTTATTCTCATACATACAGTGAAACCTCGATATAACGGACCTCGATTTAACGGACTTCGGATGTAACGGACTCCATTTGCGTGACAAATTTGCGGGCAAGAATGGCATAACAGACCATTCATCACCGCTCAATTGTTAAATGAATATAATTGTATTATTTTCTCATTTTACTTTGGAATGCTTGGGTTTTAAGGAGTTTTGATGTATCACATATTAAGATATATAAGGAAGGAGCCTGTGTTGCTAGTGATTTAGTGGTAGAAGGTGTGTATTGTTTAAAATAGTGATTATTAGTGTTATGGCGTGGCCGCTGCTACACTCTCCCTGTCACCTCAACACCCTAAATCACCCTTATCTAAGGTGACACGCAGTGCTACACTGACCTAAATAATGACACGTGTATAGAACTGCAACTTTACAATCATATAATATATATAATAATGAGCATTAGTCATGATAATATGCAATACCTTTGACAGCCACGGGCTGTGTCTGGCTTGTTTTTTGTTTACCTTTCTCTAGAGCTTGAGCTTGACTAGTTACACGGTCTGGTTGTGTTTGTGATTATTTCTCATTTATTTCACGTGTAGGAGCGGACCAAATTCAACATGTAGTGCCAGTCACTGTTTACCTCCCAACATAGCTACACAGTCTGGTTGTGTTTGTGATTATTTCTCATTTATTTCACAATTTTTCCGTTTTTTTCATATATTTTTCCACCCTTGGGAAAATACCCTCGCTATAACGGACCACTCCTCCCCCCTTTAGTCCGTTATATCGAGGTTTGACTGTATATATTATATATATATATTGGTCCCTCACGTTTGGTGATTTAATGACCGTATTTTACGGCTTAGAAGACGCTGCACCTTGGAAGATGCACCCTGATTTTGGAAAGAAATTTCTAAGAAAAATAAATAAAAATAAACAGATTTTCTACGGGTAGGCGGCAGTGAAATCTACCAATTTTCTCGTGGGCGGTGGTCCGTCTTTTTGTTGGTCTGTTCCCATGTTCTTTGGCGTATCATGCAACTTTTAACTTGTATGCGATAGTATTAGTAAATCATTTTGATGAATTCGCCATGGGTGATAATTTCCAGGACTGAAGAGCTTGCGATACGTGTGACAGCCTGGTGGTAAATGATACATCAACACTAGCAGACGATACATCAACACTAGCAGACGATACATCAACACTAGCAGACGATACATCAACACTAGCAGACGATAGATGGCGCTGTCTCCGAGGCAGAACGTAAACATCACACCGTGTGGACAGATTAGTTGATTTTGATGTCTTATGGTATTTTAAATACTTGTAACAGGTGAGTACTGAGGAAGTACTGCAACATTCGTCTTGGAAGACGCATGAGTATTTTTCAGTGTATTTTTTGGGGAAAAAGTGTCTTATAAGCCGTAAAATACGGTAGTCTTGCCAAACCATCGCCAAAAGTGAATTTCGCCAAACGCGAATAGTACTTTCAATGGGAAAATTATCCATTAATCTTTGACGAAGCCCAAGTTTCACCCTTTTGACCTCCATTTTCGTACTTTAACTGCTTAAAAGCAAAGACATTATACATGAAACATTAACAGCAATACAAAAGACAATACAGTACCCTCCCGAGAGTCCCGAGTTTGGCGCTTGCTTTTTTCCGAAGGCATAGCGCTAAACTTGAGGATCGCGAAACTCGGGTATTGAAAACAGTGTAAAAATGCTTATTTATTCCGGTGCGAGGTGTCACGTATTTTACGGCTTATAAGACTCACTTTCTCCCCCCAAAAAATACCCTGAAAATCCCCCGAGCCCCTGTCCGCCCAGCAGTGAATGGGTGTTAGCCAGGGGTTTGTGACCCGCCTCCCTGGCCGAAATGGCCTCCCTTCAGGGAAGTTATCACACGACAATGCTAGTTTCGATGAGCAATCTTGTCCAAAACAATAAGAAAGCGGTATGGAGGGAAAGTTGTTTTTAGGAAAAGTCGGCTCCCACTGCTTTTGTTACCAGTTGATTTGCTGATTCTGCATATTTGTATATTATCAAGTATGTTTGTAAACAATCCTTTTCAGTGATCGTATAATTTGAAGTATAAATAAAGGTAAAAGGTAAAGATTGGAGCAAACGCTAAGCTGCGCGTGGCATTCGGTGTTCATCTCCGTGGCATTAGCCCTTAGAGCCTGTGGTGGGTGAGAACCCGTTACCCCGGGACACAGGGCTAGTGTGACTCCCGGGTTGCCACAGTTACCTTCCCCAGGTTGCCCCAGGTACCCATTTATCAACCTCGAAAGGAAGGAAGAACAGCTGGTTAGGCTGGTCACCGACTTGCCCTGGCCCGGGATCGAACCAGGGCCCGCAGATTCGTAGCTAGCCACTGCACCACGGAGGCGACACAAAGTATAAATAGATGTTAATTAATTTATGTCAGGCATATCATGTCCTAATTTATCTTGTTTTCAAATATATTTAAGTATTTAAAGACTTTTGGAACAAAATGCGTTTACTATAGATAATAAACTCGGTTCTTTATCTAACATGCATCAGAGAAAACTTCCTTGCTCAATGAGCTGAAATATCTGTTCAATGAGCAGAAATAGCTTTTGAGGAGTTCACTGCTTGCTCACGGAAACAGGCTTTCCGTGAGCAAAACGCTCACTAAGAAAAATTGTAACCATGTAATACCACTTTTAATGTGCTGTTTGAATGATAGGCTATAAATTCTGCAATGGATACAGTATGTAAGGTGATCGTGCAGATTTATTGTAAGAGATGGTCAAATGAGTGATGCATTAAGAAACAAGCATGGGATTGAAAGGATCGATAAAGCAATGAAAACAGATACAGCACACTGTATGGCCATGTAAAGAGAAGGGATGAGAATGATTGGGTTTAGGGGTTAGTCTAGGCTAGTATGACTTAGTAAATATCTTAGACATGAAAAGTGAGAGTATCAAAGGGAGGATCATCCAAGAAATGGGATGTCCTTAGGAAATTCACAGAAAACAAATGAACTGACCCTGTGGCTTGCTGATATATCACCAGGTAACAGACTAATGATAATTACGAAAACAATTATTCTACTACCATATTTTAATAACAAAAACCCTCCCTTATAACTATAATGATACAAAAATCATACACATTTCTAACTAATGTACTCCAGAACGATTACATAATATAGTTCTCACTTACTCTCTTCATCACTGGTGTTGACTTGCACAAAAACATTCAGTTTTTCCTCACTTCCTGTCTTCATCACAGCACTATTGATGGCTGATGCCAGCTTAATGCTGTCTACTGTCTCAATACAGTAGAGATTTGGAATTTCAACAACCTGAAAAAAAAATTAAGTTAAAAATTTAACAATGTAGTACTAACTAAATCAAATTTACAAGGAGCAATGGAAAATTTCCGAGACTACACCTTAAAAAATTTAAGTACAGTAAAACCTCTCTAATTCCGTATAATTACCCGTATAATTAGAACTTCAGATAATTTTACCTGTTTCAGGTCCAGTTCAAATTTTTCAACAACTTTCCATAATCCGAACTGTGGTTCGAATTGTCTGCACATTGTTCGAATTGTCCTACAATGTGTGCAGGAAGTGCACATTGTCAGAGTTTCCTGCAGCATCTTCCACCTCCTCTGTGCCATCCACTTCGTCAGCCAACCTCCACATCGCCTCCGACACATTAAGCACCTTAAGACCTTCCTTACAAATCCCCAGACTGACAACACTGTTGCGTTCAGTAGCGGTCACCCCCCCCCCCCCCCCTGCACGATACTGAACGCTTCACAATACACATTGCTACCAAGATTTCAGCTGCCGAAATTTATCTCTGTGGCTATTCTTATTGTCGCAGAATAACTTGTTGATGACCCTGTATTTGATGCAGCAGAAGTTATAACAGCAGGAAATTAAATATTAAGGAGGCAAGAAGAGGAGAGAGAAGAGCAAAAGCTTTCTTTGCCCTTTGTTTACATACCCTTATTGTGGCGCGAGCTGGCAACTCAGTGGCGATCCACCTCCCACGGCTGTAGTGCGGCGGTAGCATGCGCTAGGGTTATGCGGTATCAACAAAATACCGGTATTGCCAATACCGGTTTTCGGAAATAATACCAGTACGTCCTCACACTGGTATCAGTTAAGATACTGGTATCAATAGTTTTTTCCAAAATACAGTAAAACCCTTATAACTCGGCACGATAGGGGCTCTGGCCCTTGCCGAGTTATTCAATATGCCGACTTATGCAAATGCCCTCCTCTGATATGGGTAAAAGAAAAAAAAAGAAAAATTGTAAATACAGTACGTACATCATACAGTACAGGAAGGTCCCGAAGATACGAGCAGTTAGGTTCCACCTGGCATACTCGTAAAGCGAAATCTCGTATAACGAAACACATAACTAATGGTAAAATATAGGTTTGGTTCCAGGACCCCATCAATTAAAAAAAAAAAAAAAAAAGACATGTTTTTCAAGCTAAAATAAACTATAGCAAACACAACAAACACAGAATAGGTAGTACAGACGCTGTGTCTATATTACCCACACTGTACTACCTATTCTGTAGAAAAACCATTCTGGAAGAGAAAATAGCACACAAAATAACATACCTGCACATTAATTAAACATAAAACATAAATGATGTCATCAAGCTCATCATCAGTCACCAGCCAATGATAAACTGTTTTTAAAACTTCTCAACCAATCACAAGTCAGCGAGACATATTTCTGGGCAAGAATGGCATGCCAGACTGCCTCTCTCCGCCTTCTGTCCCCGTCATCTCAAACTAATTCTTTTATTTGGAATGCTTGCGTTTTAAGGAGTTTTAATGTATCAGATAGTAAGATATATAAGTAAGGAGCCTGTGTTGCTAGTGTTTTGGTGGTAGAAGGTGTGTATGTAGGTTGAAATAGTGAATATTTGTGATATGGGGCGGCCCCGCGGCAAGAATTTCTCTGTCACTCACTGCCCCGCCAGTCTCATCATAACATCTTTAAATCACCCTTATTTAAGGTGACACACGGTGCTACATTGATATAGATAATGACACGTGTATATAACATCTCGCCATAATCACTAAGTTGTATAATAACGAGTAATAAGACGTTTAATCCTGACCAAACCTACCGTGGCGGAGGAGGTGGCGGCTCCAGTGGCGCCGCCACTCAAAACTTTTGAGTAAAAACCCGCCGTCATCCGCCTCACCTGTGCCTTCCTGAAGAAGACAGTCAGCTCCCACGCCTGTGATAGCACCATAGGATATCACCAGGGATCATAGGATTCCTCAAGGGGTTCTCGCTCCCCTACTAAATATTACCAAAGACATCTATCTCCCTTGGTCTAATGGTGTTGATATCCACCTCACGGGCTTCATGGGCCGGCTCATGCTGCTGCTGCTGCTGCTGCCGCCAAAGGCCGTGCTGCCAGACGTGGATGAGTCCCTTGCTTGTATTTCATCTCTTTACTCATATATATGAATAATAGCCATCCAAATGCAATCATATGTCTACATTCACCTAGAGAAATGATATTTCATAGCATACCAAACAATAATAAGCGAGCCTGGAGACTCCCTACCTCTGCTAATACCAGTCTCGAGCAGTCGTTGGCCAGTCTGCACGTTATTTTCAGATTGATTATTATCGTACAACCTTAGGTAAAATCATATAGTCAGTAAATGTTTATAATTTTAGTAAATAACTTGTAATTTACTTTAGTAAATAACTTGGTAATTTTACTCAACCCAGTTTGAATGTCGTAACATTGGATTTTCGATCTCGTATATTGAAAATAGACCCTAATTTACACATCTCGTATCATCGGATTCTCGTATATCGAATGCTCATATAACGGGACCTCCCTGCACTGTATTTCAAGATGTCAGCTCCATCCCGCAAGGGTGTCTCCAGCAGAAAGGGTATGAAATTGAAGAGCCTGAGCCTGTACGATAAGGTCAAAAGGACAAAAACACGACTTTATACGGCTGAGGATATGCCGAGTGTAACCAAAGAGATGCAGTTATAACAGCAATATGCCGAGATACATTATTTTTTGCCGCCTTTCTATATAAATGTTCACACAAGAGGTTGTGAGGGCATGATATGCCACGTGAAAACCAAGAAATGCAGTTTAGGGGAAGCGGTAGCAGAGTGGTTAGCGTCACCGGGTGGCGTTCTCGAAGACCCGAGTTCGATCCCGAGTGAGACCCATAAATCCATTTGAAATATTTCTGCACCGTCGAGTGGCCTAAGAACACCCACATGCCCTGTCCATTAACTCTACCTTCGACTGTGAGTGCATCGGAGGACACAGGGGGCGGCATGAGCCTCTAATCTTAATCTAAATAAGTGAGCCTCACTATAAAAATCCTGCCTGCTGTGCCACCACGGGCGAGGGCCAACCATCACAGCCCTCAAGTGAGCCTCCAGGGTCTACCATCTGAGCCCTGGAGATCACTGCCTACAGGTGCTATAGGCATAGATGTAAATAAAAAATAAAATAAATAAATATTTAAAAAAAAAAAAAAAAAAAAATTGTCTTTGCCTTGCCGAGTTATATCAAATTCCGAGTTATATAATGCCGAGTTATAAGGGTTTTACTGTACTGGTATTACCGGTGTCGGTATTTGAATTTTTCTTGTCTTTTTTTACTTGTCCATTCTCAGACAATTCTTAACCCCTACAGCATTGACCCCCTAAAATAAAGTTCCTGTGGCGTCAGCCATCTTTTTTTTTAACAATTCTTAATCCCTACCGTACAGCATTGAACCCCCTAAAATAAAATTTTCTGTGGTGTCGGCCATTTATTATTTTGCAATAGTAATTAGTATGTATAATGTAACCTCTAAATAAGATAAATAATAATAATTTGATTCAAATTTCCTTTTAACATTTATTTTTGGACAAAGAGTTCCTGAGATTCCTGGGAAAGACATAGTTTAGATAGATATATAGCCAGAGCTGATGGTTAGGGCGTCCAGCACCATTCTGTGGTCAGGCGTTCGAGATCCGTCCCTGCTCATTCCCGGGGACTTTTCAACTGCTAAATTTGGGTGGTTACTGACCCCCTTGAGCAAGGGGATGGGGGTGTGTGGTGTGTCCTAGCATTACCCAAAGATCGGTGATAATGAGCCCGGTGCGAGCACGAGCTCGCACCGGGCTCACAGACTAACGGGTCGATAATTTGATTTTTGTCCTCTGTCTCCCTTCTTAGATATGGGGACTACATTTCCTTTCCTCCACATTAACGGCACTTCGCCTATATCAATCGATTTCCTGAAAATGTGCACTAACGCCTCACTAACAACCTATTTGCATTCTTTTAATACTCTGGGATAAACTTCATCTGGTCCTGGTAACTTAAAATTCTTCATTTTATCTATACCCTCTTCTACCATTTCCCTAGTTATCACAATATCTTTGAGTTTCTTCTCATCGCTTCCTTTAAACATCTGTTCACTATCAGGTATCGTCTGTGTATCCTCCTGAGTAAAAACACTTAAGAAATAATCATAAAATTTTCACACATATCCTAATCCGTATTTACGACCTAACCCTGCTCTAATCTTAACGGCCCCACTAATTCCCTTGTCTTTGTTTTATATACCTGAAAGAACCCCTTAGGGTCGTTCTTTGCCTGTCCAGCAACCTTAATCTCATAATTGTTCTTAGCTACTCTTGTTAATCTCTTCTCTGTCCTCGCCATCACGTTATACTGTTCTTTGCTCACCTGTCCAGCCTTGAACCTTTAGTACATGTTTATTTTTACTCCAATGTTGTTTTAAATTCGTTGTCATACATTTCGGGTCATTCTTCCTTGATCTTATCCCCCTATAAGGAATATTCTTTTTCCGTCCTGCAATTAAATTCCTTACAAATAATGTATAATCCTCATCCGCCCCGACCACACCTGTCACCGCGCTGACCTCGGAGCACTCCTTCCCCTCCATCCTACACCCCGAGTTAATCTCCTCCAGGTGTCTTCTTAATCCTGCATAATTGGCCTTTCTGAAGTCAGGTACTCTTTGCTTATTAACACTTCTATTTCTTACTTCCGATTTTAAGAAAAACCTGATTTCACAATGATCTCTGTTCCCTAACGTACCTCCAACCTCCACCTCTGTAACTAAATCTTCCCTGTTTGTCAGTAATACATCTAGAATATTATCTCCTCTAGTACACAGCGCGCCAAAGTATTGTTCGCGACATCATAACACAGCGCTTCCATACAGGAATTCAGAAAATGTACTCTATGGCAGCCTACTGATTTCCGAGAGAGTTATCTTACATATGGCAGCTTGTTTAAGGCACAGGCAGTCCATCAAGACCGTTGAGGAATGTTCAGATGCCACTTGTCAATTATAGACGAAGCATTTAAAAAAGTATCGCCTTCCTTCCCGCGAGTAATTTGAACAGATGCGCATTGGTATAACTATCATTATTTTCATAATGAGTGGCAAGAAAGACCTAACAAAGGAGCAAATTAAAGTTATTGTATCTCTACACAAGGCAGAGAGGCCAGTGGAAGAAATATCAAGGATTGTGGATGTTACGAGGAGATGTGTGCATAAGTGGGTGGAAAGTTTCACGGTGGGTTGCACCGTTGCGACAGCCGCGACACCAGAACATTATAAGTGGCCAGGGCGAGGATGTAAAACATCAGCAAGCACCCTAAATGTCATGAAACGTCAAGTGGATGCCCATCCTCAATTAAGAGCAAGAAAAATATTGCGATATGACTTTTACATCCTCGCCCTGGCCACTTATAATGTTCTGGTGTCGCGGCTGTCGCGACGGTGCAACCCACCGTGAAACTTTCCACCCACTTATGCACACATCTCCTCGTAACATCCACAATCCTTGATATTTCTTCCACTGGCCTCTCTGCCTTGTGTAGAGATACAATAACTTTAATTTGCTCCTTTGTTAGGTCTTTCTTGCCACTCATTATGAAAATAATGATAGTTATACCAATGCGCGTCTGTTCAAATTACTCGCGGGAAGGAAGGCGATACTTTTTTAAATGCTTCGTCTATAATTGACAAGACGCATCTGAACATTCCTCAATGGTCTTGATGGACTGCCTGTGCCTTAAACAAGCTGCCATATGTAAGATATCTCTCTCGGAAGTCAGTAGGCTGCCATAGAGTACATTTTCTGAATTCCGTATGGAAGCGCTGTGTTATGATGTCGTGAACAATACTTTGGCGCGCTGTGTAGGCTCCCTCATTGCTTGCCTTAGGAAGTTATCCTGAACTATATTTAACAATTCCTCTGCGACATTGCCTCCTATAATTAAATCCCAGTCTATATTCCTAAGACAAAAATTTCCTACCACACATAATCGATTATATCTGCAAGCCTTGTTTATTTCTTGCCATATAGGAGCTGAATTCTCTTTACATACGTTTTGAGGCCTATACACTACACCCAAAACCATTTTCTCAGTTCCCTCCGTAGCCTCTACCCATATAGACTCTATGCTGTCATCTGTTTTTATAACATTATTAACACAACACTGCAATGCATCTCTTGCATAAAGCACAACTACACCACCTCGCCTGCCAAACCTGTCCTTGTGAAATAACTTATACCCAGCTATCTCAACCTCCGGATCAAATAACTTTCCTGACATATCCAACCATGTTTCTGTTAATGCTATTTTATCAAAATCCTCTACGAGTCTACACTATTTATTCCTCTCACGAAATCTATCTTGTTTAAAATAGTCCTACAGTTTGTGTATAGTAAACCTTCAAGCAACTCTTCTTTTTGTCCATTTTCCCTTTATCTATAAGTAACCCCCTCCTCTCTCTCTTCTTACGAATCACTTTAGTTCCCTGCCTTCTGAAACTTCCTAGTGTCGCAAGTCTCCTTTACCCCGACCCCAGTGTCTACTCCCCAGTTCTCTATCTTAAAAAAGCCTGCAGTGCACGTACCTCCCTTTCAAGGGATTCAAACAAGATCTAAACCCCTTTCCTCGAAAGGTGCACCCCATCCCTGTGGTAGAGGTGGTTATGCCTGAAAAAGAGGTCTCAGTTGTCGACAAAGCCTCAACCATTGGCTTTGCAATGAAATGCCAGCCGGCAATTCAGAGCAATAGCCCTGGAGTACCACAAGTCGTCAGCAAAGCGTCTTGGAAGGACACCACACACGACAGGGACCCCACCCCTGTCCCTAACCTTACCTACAGCTTCCTTGAACCGCCGTAGCAATTCCTCACTCTTTACACACTCAACATCGTTTCCCGCAGCGCTCAGGCAGACGATGAGCTCTTTCCCTTGGTCTGCCATGCACTCAACTATCTTATCACTAACATAACCTATCCCTTTCCCTGTGTAACTCACCGACTTCTTACGCACCCCATCTCTGTCACAAAACCTGCTGTCTAGGTGCCTAATCTGACTGTCCCCAACAACCAAGATTTTACCTTCAGGTAGGGATGTATCGTCTACCTTTTTACCCTTTACCTCCTTATCTTCCTCTTGCAGCCCCGAGAGTACCTGAAATGAATTCATGCACACAACTTGGTCATTGTTTACCTTCCTCTCCTTCGGGCCTCCATGGTCAACAACCTTCCATCCCCCATCCCTGATGACTTACTAGGAATGCCTCCCTTAGTAGTAGCCCCAGGCACGCCATCCTCTGTTACCCCTCCAGGTACATCTCTAGCATGTGCCCCTTCACTCACTCCACTTGGACCTCCCCCTCCACACTTAAGAGATCATATCTCTATCTCCTGCTTCTTCACCATGCTTTGCAATTCGTTCACTTCACTTACAAAGCACCTTTTAAGGTCTTCAATTGCCTCAAGAATAGATTTAAGTGGCACTCCACAACCTTCATTGCACTCTCCCTTGACCATTCTCTCTCCTTCTAACACACTAGTACAGGGAGGTCCCGTTATACGAGCATTCGGTATACGAGAATCCGATGATACGAGATGTGTAAATTAGGGTCTATTTTCAATATACGAGATCGAAAATCCAATGCTATGACATTCAAACTGGGGTGAGTAAAATGATCAAGTACAAAATACTCGCCCTACCACTCCCAGGCTGGACAAAGGGGGATTTGGTTGACCCCAGTCAGGTCACCCCTAGCAAGCCGTGACCTGAAGGGTAATTAAGCATATGGGGCGGCCTGACATTTAGGGGTAATTAGCTAGGTGTGCGGCTCCAACCTTGGGACCGCAGTCAGGTCACCCCTAGCAAGGCGTGACCTGAAGGGTAATTAAGCATATGGCGCGGGCGGCCTGATCCTTAGGTGTAATTAGCCAAGTGTGCTGCCCCAACCTTGGGACCCCTACACTACCCTATTTTGTATCACGAGGGGTTCCCTACATTACAACGTCTTTTTTGCTTGTTAAGCATATTTTATGTTTAATTAATGTGCACTTGTGCAGTTATGTTATTTTGTGTGCTATTTTCTCTTTCAGAATGCTTTTTCTACAGAATAGGTAGTACAGTGTGGGTAATATAGACGCTGTGTGTTTGTTGTGTTTGCTAGAGTTTATTTTAGCTTGAAAAATATGTTGTTGTTTTTTGTTTTGTTTTTTAATTGATGGGGTCTTGGAACCAAACCTATATTTTACCATTAGTTATGTGTTTCATTATACGAGATTTCACTTTACGAGTATGCCAGGTGGAACCTAACTGCTCGTATCTTCGGGACCTCCCTGTACTGTATTTTTTTTTTTTTTTTTTTTTTTTTTATATACCCATATCAGAGGAGGACATTGCATAACTCGGCACATTGAATAACTCGGCAAGGCCAGAGCCCCTATCGTGCCGAGTTATAAGGGTTTTACTGTAAGAACCACGTTTAACGAAATCAACCATTCTTAATCACAAATACAAAATATACCTGAATCAACTAAGTCCCCATAATAATCTCATCACATTATAGATTACGTAAAGCACTCATCCTTTATGTTAACTAGACTGCGAAGGTTCACACCACAAATTCATATTTCACAATCACAAGGTACACACCAAGTCTACTTACAATTTATGGCGCTCTCTAGGTATTCACGAATCCAAACAAGTATCTACTGGGTGCATCCATAACCTAACACAGCCACAAAAACACCTGGTGTTGTCTTTGGTATAGCCTCACACCAGGTTACTTGGTCTCGTGGCTAGCCAGTGGCCCACGCTATAGTACAGTCGGCGCAAAAAAACTTAGGACGCCAAAACACTTGGGGCGGGAATAACGTCCTTAGCTGTTTTGACAATTTCGGTGGGAGCGATTAATTTTTTTTACGTTTTTTGTATATCTGGCAGTGTATTAGGGTTTCTGCTGTAGATTCCTCGCTCCTGCCCGCTTCCATATCTTCCAAGTCATCATAGGAAGAGGTTGTTGTGTTTGGTTCTCCAACCTTCCTACACCCCCATTCACCCCTCCATCTTCTACCGCCTTCTCCAGGTCTAATAAAGCATTATGCCGGGCAAATCTCCATCAATTGTGAAGAAGACACATATAGTAACCTTGTATCGAAGTGGAAAAACAATTGGCCAGATAGCGAGGGAGATGTGTGTTTCCAAACATACCGTCTCGGTGTGGTGCAGGCGGGTGCAAAATGGTGAGTTAAGGACTGTTTTGGCGTGGAAGAAAGGGTCAGGGCGGCCAAGAAAAACTTCTAAGAAGACTGATCAACTGCTCAAAATGATTATTGACATCAACAAACCTTATGAGCAGTTGATCAATTTTCTTTGAAGTTTTTCTTGGCCGCCCTGACCCTTTCTTCCACGCCAAAACAGTCTCTAACTCACCATCTTGCGCCCGCCTGCACCACACCGAGACGGTATGTTTGGAAACACACATCTCCCTCGCTATCTGGCCAATTGTTTTTCCACTTCGATACAAGGTTACTATATGTGTCTTCTTCACAATTGGTAGAGATTTGCCCGGCATAATACTTTATTAGACCTGGAGAAGGCGGTAGAAGATGGAGGGGCGAATGAGGGTGTAGGAAGGTTGGAGAACCAAACACAACAACCTCTTCCTATGATGACTTGGAAGATACAGAGAGGGCAGGAGCAAGGAATCTACAGCAGAAACCCTAATACACTGCCAGATATCCAAAAAACGTAAAAAAATAAATCTCTCCCACCAAAATTGTCAAAACAGCTAAGGACGTTATTCCCGCCCCAAGTTTTTTGGCGTCCTAAGTTTTTTTGCGCCGACTGTAGTGTCCCGGTGGCGTGGTACTGAGGCTTGTGGTAGGGACACTGTTTCACTGGTGTGGTGGTGGTGTGGTGGTGAGGCTTGTGGTAGGGACACTGTTTCACTGGTGTGGTGGTGGTGTGGCGAGTCATGTCCTGTACCACACTGACACACACACTGATCTGTGGTGGTGTGGTGGTGTGTCACTGTGGTGGTTCCAGTGTCTGTATAAATAACATGGTGGAGACAGAAATGAGCGTGGCACACACACACTCAGCTGGCAAGGCGTGGGTGTTGTGTTTACTAGGGCTGGGCGAGATTCGATTACTATACTCGATTACCACGGATCCGCCAGGGCTAGCGGTACTCGAGTACCAAGCCTGGTACTCGAGTCCCGCGCTAGACGATTACTCAGGAGAATGTATATTATAATCAATATGCTGCGTAAAGATCACTTACTTTGAACATTATCTTCATTGAAAACACTGACTTGAAATGAGCCAAATAGACACAGATGATTCTTCTGGCTGGCGAGAGATATTGATCTTCCACGTCCCAAATTGGCTAGGACTATAACGTACTATACTGATACGATATACAGCAGATGTTATAACAGCGATGCGATAATCACTTACTTTGAATGCAATACGACTGCAAGCCACAAATGTAAAGTGAGCAAAGAGACATAAATAATAAAAGTTGACCTTTAGTCGGAGGTTTGTTCTTCACAAGTCATCTAGGTGTCTGCGAAATTGATTTATTACCTGTATTGTGACCTTATAATACTGTACTAATACTAATGCTGATAATACTGATTTACTTATACTAGACGCACTGGCCAAAGGGGAAAATAATAATAGTGGTCAACAATGTACGAGAAGTTGTAATCTTATGCCATGAGATTCGTCTGCCGCCTCACGAGTCCCAGTAATCGTCTGGCTGCTTGACGAGTCCCAGTAATCGTCTGGCCGCTTGACGAATCCAGTACTCGTCTGGCCGCCTGACGAATCCAGTAATCGTCCTGCTTGCCGAGTCCGCGCGTGGGCTGTCCTTGAGTAATCGTGTGGTTGCTTGACGAATCCAGTACTCGTCTGAGCGCTTGACGAATCCAGTAATCGTCTGGCCGCCTGACAAATCCAGTAATCGTCACGCTGTCCGCATTAGTTTTTTTTCATTAATTTTTGCTTTACTCATTTATACATAGGCTATATATATATATATATATATATATATATATATATATATATATATTATATATATATATATATATATATATATATATAGTATATATATATATATATTTTATTTATTTATTTATTTATTTATATATATACAGGGGGGTCCCGAAGATACGAGCAATTAGGTTCCACCTGGCATACTCGTAAAGTGAAATCTCGTATAACGAAACACATAACTAATGGTAAAATATAGGTTTGGTTCCAGGACCCCGTGAATTAAAAAAAAAAAAAAAAATAAAAAAAAAAAAAAAAAAATAAAAAAAAAAAAGTTTTTCAGGCTAAAATAAACTGTAGCAAACAACAAACACACAGCGTCTTTATTACCCACACTGTACTACCTATTCTGTAGAAAAAGCATTCTGAAAGAGAAAATAGCACACAAAATAACATAACTGCACATTAATTAAACATAAAACATGCATAACAAGCAAAAAAGACGTTGTAATGTAGGGGACGCCGCGTGATACAAGAGAAGGTAGAGGTCCCAAGGTTGGGGCCGCACACCTGCTAATTACCCCTAAAGGTCAGGCCGCGCCATATGCTTAATTACCCTTCAGGTCACGCCTTGCTAGGGGTGACCTGACTGCTGTCCAAAGGTTGGGGCCGCACACCTGCTAATTACCCCTAAATGTCAGGTCGCGCCATATGCTTAATTACCCTTCAGGTCACGGCTTGCTAGGGGTGACCTCACTGGAGTCAACCAAATCCCCCTTTGTCCAGCCCTGGAGTGGTAGGGCGCGCATTTTGAACTTGATAATTTTACTCACCCCAGTTTGAATGTCGTAACATTGGATTTTCGATCTCGTATATTGAAAATAGACCCTAATTTACACATCTCGTATCATCGGATTCTCGTATACCGAATGCTCGTATAACGGGACCTCCCTGTATATATATATATATATATATATATATATATATATATATATATATATATATATATTAACACACACACACAACACACACACACGAGTAATCGAGTCCGGATTCGAATCCTACGATCCGCAAGAACAAGTAATCGGATTCGCGAGTATTGAAATTTTCTAATCTTGCCCAGCTCTAGTGTTTACGCCTGGCTTGACGGTTGCCAGACTACCCAGTACCCACGCTGTCAACAAAACACGTCGCTTACTCTCCGACACCAATAAAAAAGAAAAATCCGACCTATTTTAGGTATTACACTTCCTCATTCATATCTTTTCTTATCCATATTTTCTTATATTCTTCTGTCTTTGCCAGTTTCCATGCCTTAGACAATATATCTTGTGCTGTATTTTGTGACCTAAACTTAACTTTTAAGGGGCGGGCCCCTCCTTCCTCATATTTCCCTAACCTATGTATCTCTTCTATTTCTTCTTCTATCACCGTATTTTCTTCTACTACTTTAAATATTTCTTTTGACACTTTCTTTTCTTCCTCTTCTCTTATGTTTTTCTTGGGCAGCACTTTTTCCTTCAAACCAAAAATGATGACACATTCCTCTTTGTCCACCGCATCTCTTAACAAAATTTTCCTTTTGTTTTATCACTTTGACTACTTCTTTGGTCAGATTTTTCTTTTCATTTTCTTGATCTTCAATTATTTGGCATAAGCTCTCTTGGTCTTTTTCTTTTTCTATCTTCCATGTCTTTCTTTTATCTTTCATTTCCTCTTGTGTCATTTTCCATTTCTTATGTACTGCATTAATTTCTGCATGCATCTTCACTACCTTTTTGTCATCTTGTTTTCCATATAATTAATCCACTCTATTTTTCAAAATAATATTATCTTTTTTCAGTACAAACACTTTCTTTTCCATCTTCTCTAGTCTATCCATCATTTCGTGAACTACATTTTCTAGCATTGAGACTCCTTTCCGGTTCAGGCTCAGGAACTACCACGTGTAGGCCTCGCGGCCTCTTGTAGCTTCCTTTTATTTCTTATGTTCCGGTTCGTTTTCAGCTCTAATATGTCTTTTTCTTTGGTATTGAAGCCATCAAATTGATCGCGGGGGAGGTCTTCCATTTTTGTTTACGTCCAATGTTTTTCACTTTTTAGGCTAATCATGTGGAGACGGAACTATCTAACTGCATAGCTCTCACCTGTAAGTACTCAAGGTCTTTTTGGGTCCTCTGCGTCCTTGTTGGTCACTGCAGCCAGTCAGCATATCCAGATTTGTAGGAGCCTACCAGAGCGCATCTTGTACACACAGCTGATGCGGTGTGTGTGTATGTTTGTGTGAACGTTGATTAAAAGAAAAAGTGAGTGCATTATAACGTAAAACGCAGAGGCAGCTGCAGCAGTTTGATACTGGTCGTATCACAAGCTAAGACTCTATATGAGACTGCCACCAAGACTGGCGGGAGCCGTTCCACGGCAACTTCCGCCTCGACAGATTGGCGTCAACAACGCCACCTATCGTCTTCTAGTGTTGATGCAGCATTTACCACCAGGTTGTCACACGTATCACAAACTTTTTTCAGTCTGGAAATAATAACCCATGGCGAATTCATCAAAACTATTTACTTATACTATGAATTTTCTTATACTTTTAGACACGAGATGTTTTTAAATCCTTTAGATTTTTTTTTTTTTTTTTCATTTATTTCTAAAATCAGGGTGCGTCTTCCAGGATGCAGCGTCTTATAAGCCGTTAAATACGGTAATATTCATCTTCCTCCATTTCGTTGTTATTGAGCTACTGGGGCTGGAAAAGAAACATGACGATTTTCTCTTTTTCAATCAGTGTTTCTCAACTTCAGTAAAGTAAGTGAGCTGAAATCAGAGGGTAGCTTTGTACTTAGGATAGATAAGGCTATCTGTACATATCCTTTTTGCTGGTTTTAACTTGGCTTAAGGTGCTTGCTGCCATAATTTATGCAAAGTCAAAACATTTCAACCACCCCTATCCCTACATGGGGATTGCTTCCACAATCCCTGATACTGAAACAAAAAAAATCAGAAATGACAAGTTTTGAAGTGATATTGTAAATCAATGCTTTGTACTCACCTTTTTCACTTTATTGGTCTGAAGATGACCAATCATGTGCCATTTAATTTCGGGACACTCTGCCATAAACTGTAAAAGAAATGTTCATTATATACTATGAGCCTCAAGCAGTATACCACTTGCTGGCATGCCCATAAATTAATACATAGTAGGGAAAGTTATTTTCTTTCAATGCAGGGTGATAATAAAGATCTGTTGTTATGAGATGCAGTGATATAAACTATCTCTCAAACATTCAAGAGTACTCGTATGACTGACAACCTATATGGATGGTGGAATAAACAACAAACACATACTACTACAGGTTGAAGTTCCCAAACTCGGCAACCTCGGGACCAGCACCGAGCCGAGTAATGGAATTTTCCGACTTTTAGAACGTAGATATATTAAGGGGAAAAAAAGCATGAAATGGTCAATTTTCTCAGAAATAGTTAACACATTGTTCTTCCTTTTCTTTTCACTTCCACCAGTAGGTGTTCCTGGACGTTTGGGAGCCATAATACCAATAACAGACCTGTAGAAGTACACAAAATAACAGTGTACACAACTCTACAGTCACAACACCACTGAACAATAACAACAAACAAATCGGCGGGAGAACGCGGCCTAAAAAAAATTTTGGTTGCTCAAATTTCGATCCCTGTTCAACCATCCAGGGAAGATGATTGGCCCAACCCGCAATCATTTGTTGTTGTTGTTGTGACCGTTTGCAATCGAAAAATTTCCGATTTGCAACCTCCCGCAGAAAATTCGATTGCAAACGGCGTTACATGCGGACAATTTTTGGTCGGCAATCAAAATTTCCGATTTGAACAGGACAAAACAACAAAAATGTTTGCGGTGGCAATCACGGATGCCGCAGACGAAAAGCCTTTTGGTGTGCACCACGGATCGCGCCGGTTGACGTTTGTGTGCACTGCTGGTTTTGGAAAATCCGGAACCATAGCCGAGTTTTGGGTGTTGCCGAGTCTTGGGATGCCAAGTTTGGGAACTTCAACTTGTAGTATATACATATAAATACATTTTAATTAGTTTTTTTCAATAAGTGTGACCGCATAGTCTATAACAGCTACTTCTTGTTTGCTGTGAAATGACATCAATTAAAATGCAATACTTAGTCTAGTCTACATACACCTGATCCTTAGAATTCCCTCAAGAGGTTCGCCTTTGCAGTAGTCTCCATTTGCACATGTCAATGCACCTCACTCACATCTTCTAGTACTCTCTCTTGCCTACATTTTATCATGTACACACAAACCTCATTTTCCCGGACTAATAACGGGGAGCACTGGTCCGGGAACCGCAAAAGTCCGGGAATCGCACCAGTCCTGGTTTTTTTTTTTTTTTTTTTTTTTTTTTTCTCCCTCACAAAGAACTCGCCAAGGGCACAACAAAAATGGGTAACACAAAGCCCGCTTAGTTGCCAGTCCCTATAAAGAAGACAGTAAAAGAATAAAATAAAAGAGGGGTGAGCCACTTCAGTTCGTTACCCACCCCCGGACGTTTATCCTATTCTAGTATTTACTGTCCGGCAACCGCCAATATCAATTAGCCCGCCGCGGACTTCTACGTCCGCTGAGCATGCTGCCACCTGGCGGGAGGCAGCAGAAAGTGTTCAATAGTCTCAAGAGACGTTCCTGCACCAGGGGCAGTGGGGGTCAGGGGACTAACGGAGGCAGTGCAGGTGAACAGTGAGTGTCATGTGCCCAGATGTAAACAATACGACCGCTGAGCATGCTGCCACCTGGCGAGAGGCAGCAGAAAGTATTCAATTGTCTCAAAGAGACGTTCCTGCACCAGGGGCAGTGGGGGTCAGGGGACTAACGGAGGCTGTGCAGGTGAACCGTGAGTGTCGTGTGCCCAATTTGTAAACAATACGACCGCTGAGCATGCTGCCACCTGGCGGGAGGCAGCAGAAAGTGTTCAATAGTCTCAAGAGACTTTCTTGTACCAGGGGCAGTGGGGGTCAGGGGACTAACGGAGGTAGTGCAGGTGAACCGTGAGTGTCGTGTGTCCAAATGTAAACAATACGACCGCAGAGCATGCTGCCACCTGGCGGGAGGCAACAGAAAGTGTTCAATAGTCTCAGAGATGTTTCTGCACCAGGGGCAGTGGGAGTCAGGGGACTGACGGAGGCTGTGCAGGTGAACTGTGAGTGTCGTGTGCCCGAATGTAAACAATACGACCGCTGAGCATGCTACCACCTGGCGGGGGGCGCGGACACTGACCAGGGGTGACAGGAGACGCTCGGACCGCCGGACAACTTTGTCAATTTACGAACAGGACCAGGCATTTCAACGAAAAAGAAAAAAGAAAAGAAAAAAAAAAAAAAAAAAAAAAAATCAGGTACTTTGACATATCCACGGACATCGGATTTAGTCCGGCAAATCCGATATCCGGGAAATGGAGGTCCGGGAAATGGAGGTTTGTGTGTATATACACACAACCCTCGTTTTCCCGGACTAATAGGGGGGAGCGCTGGTCCGGGAACCGCAAACGTCCGGGAATCGCAACAGTCCGAGGCCATTACCCACCCCCGTTACCTCCGTTAGTCCCCTGACCCCCACTGCCCCTGGTACAAGAAAGTCTCTTGAGACTATTGAACACTTTCTGCTGCCTCCCGCCAGGTGGCAGCATGCTCAGCGGTCGTATTGTTTACAAATTGGGCACACGACACTCACGGTTCACCTGCACAGCCTCCGTTAGTCCCCTGACCCCCACTGCCCCTGGTGCAGGAACGTCTCTTTGAGACAATTGAATACTTTCTGCTGCCTCTCGCCAGGTGGCAGCATGCTCAGCGGTCGTATTGTTTACATCTGGGCACATGACACTCACTGTTCACCTGCACTGCCTCCGTTAGTCCCCTGACCCCCACTGCCCCTGGTGCAGGAACGTCTCTTGAGACTATTGAACACTTTCTGCTGCCTCCCGCCAGGTGGCAGCATGCTCAGCGGACGTAGAAGTCCGCGGCGGGCTAATTGATATTGGCGGTTGCCGGACAGTAAATACTAGAATAGGATAAACGTCCGGGGGTGGGTAACGAACTGAAGTGGCTCACCCCTCTTTTTTATTTTATTCTCTTACTGTCTTCTTTATCTTTTATCCTACTCTAGTATTTACTGTCCGGCAACCGCCAATATCAACTACCCCGCCGCAGACTTTTACGTCACTTTGTAGTTGTTTTAAGGGCTGCGAGGATCCCTTGGGGAACACTATGAGCCCTGGTGATGTCCTATGATGCTATCACATGCGCTGTAGTTGACCTGTCTTCCTCAGGAAGGCACAGGTGAGGCGGATGACAGCGTGTTGCCAGGAGAGGTGGACGCCAGCCGCTGCCAGCAGGGTGGGCAGGTCACAGGTGGCGACGTTCAGGGTGAGGAGTTGAGAGCGTAGCACTACACGGTGGGAGTGGAAGCGCGGACACTGCAACAGCAAGTGTTCAATAGTCTCAGAGACGTTCCTGCACCAGGGGCAGTGGGGGTCAGGGGACTGACGGAGGCGGTGCAGGTGAACCGTGAGTGTCGTGTGCCCAAATGTAAACAATACGACCGCTGAGCATGCCGCCACCAGCAGGGTGGGCAGGTCAAAGGTGGCGACGTTCAGGGTGAGGAGTTGAGAGCGTAGCACTACACGGTGGGAGTGGAAGCGCGGACACTGCAGCAGAAAGTGTTCAATAGTCTCAGAGACGTTCCTGCACCAGGGGCAGTGGGGGTCAGGGGACTGACGAGGCTGTGCAGGTGAACTGTGAGTGTCTTGTGCCCAAATGTAAACAATACGCTGCTGAGCATGCTGCCACCTGGCGGGAGGCGCGGACACTGACCGCGCCTCGAGGGGTGACAGGAGACGGTCGGACCACCGGACAACTTTGTCGATTTACATACTAGACCAAGCATTTGTCCGGGACTCTGACATATCCCCGGACCTCGGTTTTTGATCAGCAAATCCGATATCCGGGAAATGCAGGTCCGGGAAAACGAGGGTTGTGTGTACTCTCAAACACAACAGGGGGGCATCCTCTCACACTTTCAGAACCATTCTACAGAAAGACCTTGTGATCAAAAATATGTAGACTGAAGAAAATATTCTTGTTCCAAAACCTTTAGTTTTGGGGCAAACTTTATTAAGTATGCTCACGTTAAACAGCATTCGTTATACGAGAATCCGATGATATAAATTCATGAATTTGTCCCTTCTTCATTGTACGAGCGTATTTTCAAGTTATGAGTTTTTCGTATGGTGATGTCTGTTTATTTTTCATAAATGTTGCCTTTGATTATGGTTTTTTTTTAACAAAGCATTATATTTTATTGTTGTTTATATATACAGTCAAGCCTCGATATAACGGACTTCGAGTAACGGACTTCGAATGTAACGGACTCCATTTGCGTGACAAATTTGCGGGCAAGAATGGCATATCAAACCGCTTATCGCCGCTCGAATTGTCAACTCAACATAATTGTATTATTTTCTCATTTTACTTTGGAATGCTTGGGTTTTAAGGAGTTTTGATGTATCACATATTAAGATATATAAGGAAGGAGCCTGTGTTGCTAGTGATTTAGTGGTAGGTGTGTATTGTTTAAAATAGTGACTATTAGTGTTATGGCGTGGCCGCTGCTATGTCTCCCTGTCACCTCAACACCCTAAATCCCCCTTATCTAAGGTGACACGCAGTGCTACACTGACCTAAATAGTGACACGTGTATAGAACTGCACTTCACAACCATATAATATATATAATAATGAGCATTAGTCATGATAATAAGCAATACCTTTGGAAGCCACGGCTGAATCTGGCTCGTAGTTTGTTTACATTTTCACTAGAGCTTGAGCTTGACTAGCCAGACGGTGGAGAAAGCATCAACATTTTAGGGATAACCAATCACTTTACGGGAGACTTTTTTCTTCCTTTTTATCTATTTTGGGGTGATTATAATGTCTCATGATGCTGCTGCTGCGGCAGGCGTGGATGAGCGCCTTCAAAGTATTCTCATATCTTTACTCATGTATGAATAATAGCAATTCAAATGTGATTATATGTCTACATTCAACTAGAATAATGAAATTTCATAGCATACCAAGCAGTAATTATGAGCGAGCCTGGATACTTACTACCTCTCCTAATACCAGTCCCGAACAGTCGTGGGCGAGTGTGCCAAATCCCTGATGTAGCGCTAGTCACTGTTTACCTCCCAACATAGCTTCACGGTCTGGTTGTGTTTGTGATTATTTCTCATTTATTTCACAGTGTAGGAGCGGACCAAATTCAGCATGTAGTGCCAGTCGCTGTTTACCTCCCAACATAGCTACACAGTCTGGTTGTGTTTGTGATTATTTCTCATTTATTTCACAATTTTTTCTTTTTTCTCATATATTTTTCCACCCTTGGGAAAATACCCTCGCTATAACGGACAATCGGCTTTAACGGACCACTCCTCCTCCCCCTTTAGTCCGTTATATCGAGGTTTGACTGTACTTCTATCCATGTTAGAATGAAAATTAGGTAACATCTGTGACACACATTCAGTGGTGTAGATGAACTATGTAAAACAAGGATTAGTGGCATGGTGGTAGTGGGTAAATATTGTTATCTTTTCACCATCTCACCTTGAACGAGATTACGAATGCTACTGTCAAGATGGCCCACTCAGGGTAAACATCACCCTTCTCCCGTTGCCGCTCTCCACTGCAAAACATCTGATATCTCAGGTCATATGAACATGTCAGTGTTCTTTAGTTATCTTCACTGTCTCTAGTTGTAGGCCATTGTTTATCAGGGATAGCCAAGGAAATGAGGAGTTAAGGCAATTATAATGTCTCGCTGATCTTGACGTTTTTGTTGTTGAAGGACAGTGATGTCGAGATCGATGATATACGCCCTGGTGTACACCCGTGGATCAATGACAGTCGTGAGAGTTAATAAGTCTTCTTCAGGTGAGGCGGATGACGGTGGTGCGTGGTGTTGGGTGGACGACAGCGACGGACGACCAGCAGGGTGGGCAGGTCAAAGGTGGTGACATTCAGGGCGAAGAGTTGACTGCGTATAAGTTGCAGTGGGAGTGGAAGCGAGGACACTGGAGGAGGATTTATCTACTTTTATTATTTTTATTTTTTACATTGGAGCCTATAGTGCCTGTCAGCTATTTTTTTCTTTTGAGGGCTCAGATGGTTGGCACTACACATTCTGGAGGGTCGTGATGGTTGGCCTTCCGCCCGTGGTGGCCGAGCCGCAGACAGGTGAGAGCGACATCTAGGACGTGGGATGTTTGTCATAGTCATGGTTGCGGGGAGGAGTCTGAGCGGTAATGCCATGGTGGTGGCATGGAGGGCGTCGCTCAGCGAGGTATCCCATGTGAAGCGGCAGACCTGAGATATCAGACGTTTTGTAATGGAGATTGGCAGTGGGAGGGGGAGTGTTGCTTACCTCTGAGAGGGCCATCTTGGCAGCAGCATCCATAATATCGTTACCCCATAGGTTGGAGTGGGAAGGCACCCACTAAAGGGTGATCCAGCATACTGACAGGAGGGAGAGGAGTAGCCGTTGAAGGGTGTGAACAAGGGTCGTGGAGGATGCCGGGTAACGGAAGAGGAGGAGATGGAGGGAGCAGAGAGACTCTATGTAAGGAACAGCCCTGGCTTGGATGTAGGTAGTGTTAAAGTAAGCCAGGCTTAATGGATGGTGAAGTTCCGCTGTCAGAACGTCTACTTTAGGGAGCAGCCTCCACTTCTTACAGACATTGGAGCGGGGGTCATAGATGGCAGCGCCTGTAGAAGGAAAGGTGGGGAATGAGAGCCACCGGTGTAGACTTTCAGGTGATGTTGATAGTGTCAGGTCAAGCTGTCTGTATAATGTTGCTGCCAGGATGCCAGCTGAGTGTTTTCGAGGAAGATCAGGACATGCAGGGCTACAGTGGGAGAAATGTCCAGCCAGGGTGGCACTGGAGAATGTGGGCTAATGGGTTGAAGAATAGGTGGAGGTAGGTATAATAGAGCGTAGGCCAGCAGTGCACGGACTAGCAGAGGTTGCCGTGCTTCAGGATGCCAGACTGGAGTGTAAGGATCAACACCAGAGTTGATATAGAGAGCAACGAGGGAAAGGGATGGTGGCAGTCAAAGCACTAAAGACCTTACCTTACAAATCCCCAGAGTAACACCTGCCAGGGCTGAGATCAGTAGCGGTCACCCCTCCGCACCCTTCCTACTGCACGATACTGAACGCTTCATAATTTACATTACTACCAAGATAGCAGCTGTCGAAATTTATCTCTGTGGCTATTCTTATTGTTAAGAATAACTTGTTGATGACCCTGTATTTGATGCAGCAGAAGTTATACCAGCAGGAAATGAAATATTAAGGAGGCAAGAAGAGGAGTGCGAAGAGAAGAGCAAAGAGGAGAGGCTTTCTTTGCCCTTTGTTTACATACCATTATTGTGGCGCGAGCTGGCAACTCAGTAGCGATCCACCTCCCAGATCTGTAGTGCGGGGGTAGCTTGCACTAGGCATACTGTATGCCTACGTCACCGTGCGCCTCCGTGTGCACACGTGCGCGTTGCCTTACTGAACGCAGCCCTTGCCTGAAGATACTATCAGTGACGCCTGAGTGCTCAGTGTACAGTAGTACTGCATTTCAAGACTTCAGTATTAGCCATGTTATGCTGAGTACAAGTAATACAATCTGTGCAGTTTTGGCATGTTTGAGTGAGTTCTTATTGTGTGGGGGGCTTGAGATAAACATCGGATAATTCGAACTTTCGGCAAATTCGACCTAGGTCTCCCCCAAATTAGTTCGAATTAGAGAGGGTTTACTGAATGTCAAGTTTTTTGAAGATGGAAAGGGCTGTTGAGCCATAAATGCTGCTAATGTATGTGAGTTGATAGCAGCCTGGTAGTACTGTAATAGAAAGACACAACTGGCCCACCAGCAGATACCAACCACCCTCTTCATGATGTCAATATGCCTATTGCATGTTGTAAGGAACTATTCGATATGAGGAGACCAGGTGAGTCACAGACCATCAAACTGCAAGCCAAGGAAGGTATGTGTCCTGGATGAGGGAACTGGGGAGCCACAAATGTTGATGGTGGGTGGAGAGTGGACTGGTTTGAGGGTAAAGCACATAAGAGTGTTCTTAGGTGCATTACCTGAGACCCCATGCCTTTACCCAGTACCGAGCAAACTATTTCCAGACGCAAACCACTCGGCCACTGCCTCCCCTTAGTAGAATCAATCATCAATCAATCATTGGGGGCATACGCCGGGGGCGCCCCGCCTCGCCCACCCTACAACGGCACTCCCGGCTGTCACCACGCGCGAGTCCCCATGTAGGCTTCCTTCCCATACTAAGCAACTCTCGACAGGACACATCAACTTGCCCCAGCCACGAGCCTTGTGGGCACCCCCTTAAGAACATAAGAACACAAGAAAATAAGGAAGCTACAAGAGGCCGTGAGACCTCCACGTGGTAGTTCCTGTTACTTAACACTACCTACATCCACCTCTCTTCCCCATCCATGAATTTCTCTAGCCTCCTTTAAAGCTCCCCAATGACTCCACACTGACCACCTGATGACTGAGTCCTTTCCAATCATTTACCACCCTATTTGTGAACCAGATTTTCCCTATTTCTGTTTTAAATCTACACATTTCCAGCTTGAATCCGTTACTTCTTGTTCTACCCTGATTACTAGCCGTAAGAACTTTTCCTACATCTTCTTTATTGTATCCAATTCACCACTTAAAAACTTCTATCAAATATTGCCTCTTACTCTACACCTCTTGAGTGAGTTTAAAATTAATAGCAACAATCTCTTATCATAACATAAGTTACGCATCCCCTGTATCATTTTGGTCATCTTTCTCTGCACTGATTCTAACAAGGCTATAGCCTTGTTAGAATCAGTGCAGAGAAGGATGACCAATATGATACAGGGGATGCGTAAGTTTAGCTATGAGAAGAGAATGAAGCAATTAAATTTACTCACTGGTGAGGCGTTGAGTGAGGGGCGATCTGATAGAAGTTTTTAAGTGGTTAATGGGATACAATAAAGGAGATGTAGGAAAAGTTCTTACAGCTAGTAATCAGGGTAGAATAAGAAGTAACGGATTCAAGCTTGAAAAGCGTAAATCTTTAGAATAACCTCAGACTTTTAATTTTAACACCCCTGGCAATGAATCCTAACACCGTATTAGCTCGATTTCTAGCCTCAATACACTGATTCCTAGGACCGCACCCCCAGATCTTACTCACCTTCTGATCTTTTCAGTGATACATTGTGTATAGTGTATCTATTACCAGGATTTTTTCTACAAACATTAATTCTGCTACACTTATCAATATCAAATTCAATCTGCCACCTAACTACCCAATCATATAATTTATCTAAGTCTCCTAGCAATATATTTACATCAGACTGTGATCTAATAATCCTACCTACCTTAGTATCATCCGCAAACTTGCTGATATCACTACTAATACCACTATCTAAGTCGTTGATGTAAATAAAAAAAATTAACGAACCCAAAACAGACCCTTGTGGAACCCCACTTGTTACCCGCCCCCATTCAGATTTAGAACCATTAATTGTAACCCTTTGTTGCCTATCACTTAGCCAAGATCTAAACCAACGAATAACCTTCCTATCTATTCCATGAGCCTTAACCATACTTAAGAGTCTCTCATGTGGTACCTTGTTGAATGCCTTACTAAAGTCCAGGTATACTATATCATAGTCCTCATCATTGTCTGCTGTTTCATAAACTTTCCTATAAAAACTCAATAAATTAGTGAGACATGGGGTGAGTTTGAGAGGAAGGATTTGAGTGGTGCGAGCCGCTCAAACGCCTGTGCGCGACTCGGGCGGGCCGTTCGAGTTGCCACCGAGCGCCGAAGCCAAAACCTTGGGCGCTCTGCGAGGTGTGACGTTATGACAACAACAATGGCCGCCCAAACAGAGACGAATTTGAGACAAATTTATGCTATTCCTGCCAATTACAGTCGAAAGACTACAATGTTATCCCGCAGCATGCATTGACATGCACTGCTAAGTACTGTACTGGAGCCTACTTATAATTAATAATGAAAATACAGTAAATTGGAGTGATAATTTACGATATTATAGTGGTCCAATGAACAGTGGAGGGAGATAAATTTATTAAAGTTCACATTACATCCCCTTATATAAGCATTAGGCATTTCCTAGTATTTTTTTAATATACACACAAACCTCGATTTCCTGGACTAATAGGGGGCAGCACTGGTCCGGGAACCGCAAAAGTCCGGGAATCGCAAGAGAGTATAAAAAAAAAAAAAAAAAAAAAAGTCCAATGCCATTACCCACCCCCGGACGTTTATCCTACTCTAGTATTTACTGTCCGGCAACCGACGATATCAACTACCCCACCGCGGACTTTTACGTCCGCTGAGCATGCTGCCACCTGGCGGGAGGCAGCAGAAAGTGTTCAATAGTCTCAAGAGACGTTCCTGCACCAGGGGCAGTGGGGGTCAGGGGACTAACGGAGGCTGTGCAGGTGAACCGTGAGTGTCATGTGCCCAAATGTAAACAATACGACCGCTGAGCATGCTGCCACCTGGCGGGAGGCAGCAGAAAGTGTTCAATAGTCTCATAAATGTTCTTGCACCAGGGGCAGTGGGAGTCAGGTGACTGACGGAGGCTGTGAAGGTGAACCGTGAATGTTGTGTGCCCAAATGTAAACAAGACGACCGCTGAGCATGCTGCCACCTGGCGGGAGGCACGGACACTGACCAGGGGTGACAGGAGACTCGGACCGCCGGACAATTTGGTCAATTTACGAACAGGACCAGGCATTTCAACGTAAAAAAAAAAAAAAAAAAAAAAAAAAAAAAAATAATAATAATAATAATAATAATTGTCCGAGACTGACATATCCCCGGACCTCGGATTTTGTCCGGCAAATCCGATATCCGGGAAATCGAGGTTTGTGTGTATGTGCAGTTTAAACCAATACAAGATCGGTGGTTTTAGATATCCTGAACGTTTCATTCTCATAAGGAGTATTTCTAACCCCTACAATAGCCGGCAGGGTATATGTGCAGTTTAAACCAATACACGATCGCTGGTGTTTCGTTCCTATCCTTGCTATCCTGCACGTTTCGTTCTCATCGCTAAGGAATATTTATGACCCATACAAAAAATAACACAAGGTGGTCTGGGGGAGTGAGGTAAGGTTGCGTAATCAATGCCCAGGTTAGGTTTGTTAACTAGTGGGGGGTTCTGGGGGAGAACAGCTCCCCCAGTTATGCCAGGAGAGTATTGGTTGCAACTGCACATTTACCGCCGGCAGGAATAAAAAATAAAAATAACAAGAAAGGTCTGGGGGTGAGCGAAACCCCCTGCCTCAGTGAGCTAAGGTTATGTAATCAATGCCCAGGTTAGCTAGGTTAGTTTAGGTCTGGATGGTGTAGCCCCGCTAGTTAGGTAAATCTTAAGAACAAAGGCTCCACCCTCTATCTTCTTCTTATAGCCAACAAGCTTGGGGACATGGTGGGAAACCGGGGTTTTTGGGTGGGGGAGCACACACATAAGGGAAATATGGCCCCCCCCAAAAAATCCCTAAACTAGGATATTTCCCTAGTTCATGAACTTTATCGATATTATCCTTTATCTTTATCTTTATCGGAAAATATTTCCCCGATTAAGTCTATGTACTAGGAAAATTTCCCTAGTTTAGGGATTTTTTGTGGGGAGCCATATTTCCCTTATGAGTGTGCTCCTTTTGTGGGGGAGCACACATATAAGGGAAATATTTCCCCGATAAAGTCCATGAACTAGGAAAATTTCCCTAGTTTAAGGATTTCTTTTTGTGGGGGGCCATATTTCCCTTATGTGTGTGCTCCCCCACCCAAAAACCTCGGTTTCCACCATGTCCCCAAGCTTGTTGGCTATAAGAAGAAGATAGGAGTTTGAGCCTTTATTCTAAAGATGACAAACTCTACAGACCTAACCTAGCCCTCTCGAGCCCCTCATGTGTGCACTACCTAACCTGCCCTAACCTACCTAGCCTAACTACTCTAACCTAACGAGGGGCTCCGTCCCCCTCGACCACCCTAGGTTATACCTACTACAGAGAACCTCGTTTATCGGCACCCGCGGGGGAGCGCATGCCGGATAACTCATTTTGCCGTTGTTTTGAGAGTTACTCTTATGGAATCGCCCAAATCCCTTTTTTTTTTTTTTTTTCCATCACAAGGAACCGGCCAAGGGCACAACAAAATGTTTAACACAAGCCGTTTAGTTGCGTCCTATAAGAGACAGTAAGAGATAAAATAAAAAGAGGGGTGAGCCAATTTAGTCGGAGGTGTCTTGTCCTCTTTTGAAAGATTAACATAGGAATGGACAATAGAACGAGAGAGTTCCAGAGTTATCAGTGAAAAAAAAAAAAAAAAAAAAAAAAAAAAAAAAAAAAAAAAAAAACTGGGACGATTAGTGCCGTTGTTTTGAGGCTGCCGTTGTTTTAAATGCCGGTTAAACGAGGTTCTCCTGTACTTAGATTCGCACTACTTTCTCAAACTCGTCGTCCATTGCACATCTCGCTGGACTTAGTTTTTCTCAGGAACCTGAAATTTAATATCGGCCATGTAGGCAAAGTAAGGATCGGCACTCATTAAAATATTAACAGATGTGTTAAGGACAGTAAGTATAATACGTAGAGCCAACATTTGGGTCAGCTTAGCGTAGAGCCCTTGTTCTTAAGATGTTCCGCCAGTTATTTCAGAAGAGTATTGGTCAATAGGGAGTATTGGTTGCAAATGCATATTTACCATTTCTTTTGCTGTGATTTCAATTATTTATACCTTTTCATTATACAGAAATACTGTATACCCCTTAATCTTAAATACCCCTTCTTCACCCACCAGTTAGGGTAGGTTAGGTTATTAGGTAAGAATGGAATTTTATTGGTTATATTTTTACTAGTTAGGATGCATATACAGGGCCCGGACGAGGGTGGCGGAGGAGGTATTTCAGCTCCAGATGTGTAATATGTGGCAGCAATGATATGTGATTATAAGATTGATAATTTAATAGACAGCTACTAAACAATCCAGATTTCATTAGTTAGAAAAGCTAGGTTATCTTAGCAATTGATTTAGTTTAGGTAAATTGAATTAGTTAAGTTGAAAATAATAATGTTTGACAAAACAAAAATATAAACAATGGGGAGTTCTGTTTCAGAATGTCCTGTTGCTGTAAAAATATGCCTTCAGATTATCTCTATAAGTGGCAGGTTAGCTATATAAATGTGTACATAACTCTGAGTTAGAGGAGAAAACAACCTGCATATACATAACAGCATTATTTATCACAGTAATCTGACATTATAAGCGAACATGAAGCATTAGTCAAATCATATTAGCACTGTCATATTTTCATTTCATTTCATCTGCCTATTTTCGTCGACAGTTCCAGTTCTTGATCTTGCATGATATTACAGTACACAATATATACATTTAATAAGCTTTTACCAGTATTTCTGCATTCAGAGGTTACATACCAGGTGGTATGGTGGTATCCAACAATGAAATACACTTTATTCTTCATTTTCATTTATTCCAAGTGGAACTGTTACCAAAAATTTCCGCGTCGGCGAGTGTACCACGTCGGCGACAGGTCTCAGTTGGTGTTTCTGCGAGAATTCCTATTGGCGACAGTTTCATAAACCTGTTCACGGATCCCTACACCCTACCGCCAAAAACATTATAGTCGCCACTGCACATATATATATATGTCGTCAGGCGCCATATATTACGAATTTTATCATCACTACAGATACATAATTGTATGTGCCACTAAAGAGGCATGCACAGTAGTTTATATTAAGTACCTGTCTTCAGTGGCACATACAAGTCTATAGTGATGCTAAAATTAGTAATATTTAGCGCCTGGCGACAAAAGTGCAGTGGCGACTATAGTGTTATTGACGGTAGTTGGTTGACGGTGCCCGAGATTCCTAGCATTTCACCTCTCTCAGCGACAATTACCATTACAACAATAATCAAATAGTCGTCAGGTAGCTACAGCGTACGCCATTACACTTCCGTACTGTGCTTGGGCAGATAGAGGGCAGTAGAGGAAAATGGTGAGGTCAAAAGCCCACAGTCTGAGCTGTGGCGTCGTCGTTTCCATGGTAACGGCGGGGATTTGTTTACATATCACTTGCAAGGCACCCAAAAGCGTTTGATAGAGGGGTACAGAAACCCGAACGGCGCAAGCCGCTCAAATTCTTCTTCTCAAACGCAGCCATGATCTACCCTTGGTCTAACCCATGTTGTGAATCATTTACCAATCTATGCTCTAGATGCTCTCTAATGTGTTTTGCAATAACAGATTCCAGTAATTTACCTACCACTGATGTCAGGCTAACGGGTTGATAATTTTTCATTAATCCTCTATCACGCTTCTTAAATATGGGAACTACATCTCCCTTCCCCCACATTAACGACACCTCACCTATATCAACCGAATTCCTAAAAATATGCACTAACGACTCACTAACAACCTCTTTGCATTTTTTTAATACCCTGGGATAAACTTTGTCTGGTCCTGGTGACTTAAAATTCTTCATTTTATCTACAACTTGTTCTACCATTTCCCTAGTTGTCACAATATCTTTGATTTTCTCGTCGTCTTTTCCGCTAAACATCTGTTCACTATCAGGTACCATTTGCATATACTCCTGATTAAAACATTTCAGAAATAATCATTTAAATTTTACATATATCTTCATCATAACTTTCATAACAATTTCCCTGGTCTATTTTTAGAGGTCCCACTAATTCCCTAGTCTTTGCCTTATAGACCTGAAAAAATCCCTTAGGGTCGGTCTTTGCCTGCCCAGCAACCTTAAGCGGGTATCACACGAGGCGTTTCGTCGGACTGTTTCGTCGAACCAAACAAGCATTTGGTTGGACCTGTTCGTCGAACACTGACAACACATCTAGCACACGGTTGGGCCAACCGCTTCACCCAACAATAACAAACAAAGAAGAAGAGATGACAGCGAGAGGCGCGGAGATTTGTTGTTAATGTTTTAACTTTAGGGGCATATATATACAGGGAGGTCCCGTTATACGAGCATTCGATATACGAGAATCCGATGATACGAGATGTGTAAATTAGGGTCTATTTTCAATATACGAGATCGAAAATCCAATGTTACGACATTCAAACTGGGGTGAGTAAAATTACCAAGTTATTTACTAAAGTAAATTACAAGTTATTTACTAAAATTATAAACATTTACTGACTATATGATTTTACCTAAGGTTGTACGATAATCAATCTGAAAATAACGTGCAGACTGGCCAACGACTGCTCGAGACTGGTATTAGCAGAGGTAGGAAGTCTCCAGGCTCGCTTCTTATTGTTTGGTATGCTATGAAATATAATTTCTCTAGGTGAATGTAGACATATGATTGCATTTGGATGGCTATCATTCATATATATGAGAAAAGAGATGAAATACAAGCAAGGGACTCATCCACGTTTGGCAGCGCGGCCTTTGGCAGCAGCAGCATCAGCATGAGCCGGCCCATGAAGCCCGTGAGGTGGATATCAACACCACTAGACCAAGGGAGATAGGTGTCTTTGGTAATGTTTAGTAGGGGAGCGAGAACCCCTTGAGGAATCCTATGATCCCTGGTGATATACTATGGTGCTATCACAGGAGTGGGAGCTGACTGTCTTCTTCAGGAAGGCACAGGTGAGGCGGATGACGGCGGGTTTTTACTCAAAAGTTTTGAGTGGCGGCTGGCCGCTGGAGCCGCCACCTCCTCCGCCACTGTAGGTTTGGCAGGCTTAAACGTCTTATCACTCGTTATTATACAACTTAGTGATTATGGTGAGATGTTATATACACGTGTCATTATCTATATCAATGTATCACCGTGCATCACCTTAAATAAGGGTGATTTAAAGATGTTATGATGAGGTGACTGCTGGGGCAGTGAGTGACGGAGAAATTCTTGCCGCGGCCCCACCGCCCCATAACACAAATATTCACTATTTCAACCCACATACACACCTTCTAACACCAAAACACTAGCAACACAGGCTCCTTACTTATATATCTTATTATCTGATACATTAAAACTCCTTAAAACGCAAGCATTCCAAATAAAACGAGAATTAGTTTGAGATGACGGGGACAGAGGGCGGAGAGGCAGTCTGGCATGCCATTCTTGCCCGGAAATATGTCTCTGTCTTGTTCGAGTCGAGAAGTTTTAAAAACTGTTTGTCATTGGCTGGTGACTGATGATGAGCTTGATGACATCATTTATGTTTTATGTTTAATTAATGTGCAGTAATGTTATTTTGTTTGCTATTTTCTCTTTCAGAATGGTTTTTCTACATAATAGGTAGTGCAGTGTGGGTAATATAGACGCTGTGTGTTTGTTGTGTTTGCTATAGTTTATTTTAGCTTGAAAAACATGTCTTTTTTTTTTCTTTTTTTTTAATTGATGGGGTCCTGGAACCAAACCTATATTTTACCATTAGTTATGTGTTTCGTTATACGAGATTTCGCTTTACGAGTATGCCAGGTGGAACCTAACTGCTCGTATCTTCGGGACCTCCCTGTACGTAGCTACTGGTGATGAAAAGGGAGGAGGTGATTGTTAGAAGAGAACTGCAGCGACAGATGAAGACGCGTTCATGTGGGCTAAATGAGTTATAGTGGACGAGAACTGCGCGCCGTTAGGTTAAGTTTCGGTTAGTTTAATATTCCCGTCAGGGGGTCGAAGGGGATGGAGCCCCTCCCGTTAGAAGGTTAGGTTCGGTTAGGTTAGGGTAATAATTTCATCCCAGCAGGGCGTGGCAGAGCCCAAAAGTGAGTGGCGGGCGGCCGCCGGCCACTGTTACCTGTGGCCACCTAAACCTGTGGCGGGCGAAAAATTGCCCAATGGCCCAAAACAACACACCCAATTGTGTAAGCAATTTCGGTCCTAGTGTGAAATAATACCATATGTAGTCAGTGTCTCAAAAAAGGACCGCGCAGTCCTCGTCCATTTTACCAGATCTTGATAATACAGGTGGCCCCGTAGTGTAGTGGTTAGCTCGCTCGGCTCACAACCGAGAAGTCCCGGGTTCGATCCCCGGGCGGAGCGAAGACAGATGGGTGATCTTTCTTAAAACCCGAGCCCCTGTCCACCCAGCAGTGAATGGGTACCGGGTGTTAGCCGGGGGTTTGTGACCCCCCTCCCGGGGTGGTGGCTTCGGCCAACACTAAGCCCGAGCGGTAGATCACTATGGCTCTGAGGAATTATCCTCTAAACAAACAAACAAACACCACATTCTCTCCAACTCTTTCCCTGTCTCAATCATCCGTCCCCTTGTCTCACCAGTCATCACACAGTCCCAGCAGCAATAACATCCATTCTCTTCCTGTCCTTTCAACCACCTCATTCATTTCACATCCCATTTCAGTGAAAACCATACGCATCACTTCCATTCTCTCCCTGTTATACTTTCAGATCTCATATTCTACTAGTAATCATTCTACCGCAAATTGTAAACACATCAAATCAGCTTCATATTTCTGAAAATCTATCACATATATAATATAGACCGATCTGTATTAATTTTACTGTAACGTATTATATGATGGTGTTCATTTCAATGCTTAATAATTGCTAACACTATTTATAACTTACAGAAAAAGTATAGACTTATTTTGACCCCAGAGTATGTTCAACGTATGTGCAACATTTTGTATAATTTCACAAAACCATTTCATCGAACATGTTCGGCGAAATGACCCTCAAAGTTCGACCAAACAGTCCAACCAAATGGCAAGTTCGACGAAACAGTCTGACGAAACGCACCGTGTGATAGCCGCTTTAATCTCATAATTGTTCTTTGCTGTTCTTGTTAACTTTGTCACTGTCCTAGCCATCACGTTATACTCTCTGGTCACCTGTCCTGCCTTAACCTTTTTGTATATATTTCTTTTACTTCCTATGTTGTACTTTAAGCTTACAGACATCCAATTGGGGTCGTTTTTCCCTGATCTTATCACCCTATAAGGAGTATTCATTTTCTGACCTGCAATTAAATTGCTGACAAAAGCATTATAATCCTTTTCCACACTGACCTTACCGACTCCCCCCTTCGCCCCTGCCACAGATCTCATCTCACACTCCCTCCTACCCCAGTTAATCCCTTCCAGGTGTCTTCTTAATCCTACGCAATTAGCCTTTCTTAATAGGCCTTTAGACGCAGAGGCCAGAGGTCCCATGCACTAATATATTCACATTTTTTCCGTTTTCTCGTGCGGGCAACATGGGTGACTATTCACTTTTTCGTAAATCGTTTTTTTAGTTTACTCCACATAAGAGCCCCTCTCAGTAATGAAGTTACTTTCATAGTATCATGCTTAGTATCATATCATGCATACATATATATGCATATACATAGATATGCATAGTATCATATCATGCATACTTTCATTCATCATCATACTCACATACATATCCCATACACTTCAATCTCCATGTTAATCACAATCTTCGTATATATGAATGAATATGTGTTGTACTGATATATATCTTATACATGATTATTAAGAACGTGATAAATATGAGGTGCAACAGTATTGTTGTTCAAGTGAAGTATGATTGCAAGAAATTTACGGCTCCAAGTGGCATAGCATATATATACAATAATCTTCGAAAAAGGTTTCAGGAAGATACGCTGCCAGACGTACAAACGCACGGGTGGCTTCCAACGGAGGGAGGGGGTGCTTGGGATAAAGAACACGTGTGGTAGTCTGAAGAAAGTATCGTACCTCAGGCATCAACACACTGTGGTAAACATTAATGTTTTTTATATACTTTGCTGGTATTCGTCAGTTGCATTTATATATATGTATAAATCAAGAAATTTATCTGTGTAGGAAAGATTGTATATTTCTGGCCCTTCATCCTATAATAATCAGGAATAGTGGGCGTGCAGTGAATCATTTCACAAATGCTTATTCTACGATTAATATGTCCCATTTTCAATAAAAACATGCGAGAAAATTATCTACATATATTAATGTAACGAAACAGCAACAGAAAAGGTCTTATAGTAAAGCCCGCAGTTGTACATTTTTACAATAAAAAAATAGAAATACTGGCGTTGTGTGGCAACCCCAGCTTTCAATGTCTAAAGGCATATTCAGATACTCTATGCTTGTTAACACTTCTTGATCCTACTTCCCATTTTAAGCAAAACATAATTTCACAATGATCGACTGACTTCCAACTTCCACCTCGGTAACTAATTCTTCCCTGTTTGTTTGTAATAAATCTAGAATATTATCTCTCCAAGTAGGCTCCTTGATTGCTTGCTTTAGAAAGTTATCCTGAACTAGTTTTTACAATTCCTCTGCATCATTATCTCCTACAATTAAATCCCGGTCTATTTTCCTAAGATTAAAATCTCCTACCGTGCATAATCTATTATATCTACAAGCCTTGCTTATTTCTTGCCATATAGGAACTGAATCCTCTTTACATAAGTTTGGAGGCCTGTACACTACACTCAAGACCATCTCATCAGTTCATTCTCTAATTTCCACCCATATAGATTCTACACTATCCTCTGTTTTTATAACATTGTTAACACAACACTGCAAAGTATCCCAGGCATAATGTGCAACTCCTCCTCCTCTCCTGCCTAACCTGTCCTTGTGAAATAACTTAAACCCCTTTATCTCAACTTCTGGATTAAATACCTTGCCTGTCATATCTAACCATGTTTCTGTTAATGCTATTATATCAAAATCTTCCACACTAGATGTTCCTTTCAGTAAATCCATCTTGTTTAAAATACTCCTACAGTTTGTATAATGAACCTTTTAAGTTACACTTCTTCATCTTGTCAATTTTCCCCTTAGTTGTATTAACGCTGACTGTCCTTTTTAACCCTGTCTTTTCTCCTGCCTTGACCAACTGTATTCCTTCCTTGACTATCATGATTACTGCTCTTCACCTTCACACCCTCCTGACCTCTAAAAAAAACCCTGACCTACATCTCAATCTCAACTCTCCACGCCAACACACCCAACCCCCTATGGAAGAGATGCACCCCGTCCCTGGCGTACAGGTGGTCCTTACCAAAGAATCGGGCCTAGTTGTCAATAAACAGCCACCCGATCCTCATGCAATGATCAGTCAGCAAGCTGTTCACAGCAAACCCTTCAGACCACCATCCCAGCTTCCCATACCTGTGCAGCAAGATACCACACACAACAGGGGTGCCTACAAGGTCCCTAACCCTGCCTAGGGCCTCTTTGTTCCTTCTTAAGAGCTCCTGTCTCTCGACCCGGCCTATATCATTCCCTCTTGCACTAATACAGTGTTTCCACTAATAAGGAAATTTCCTTATTTTAAGGAAATATTGACCTGAGAAGGAAATTTCTAAGGAAATGCAAAATCTAATGAAATCCTAAGGAAATCCAGTTCTTTTTTGGAAATTTCTAGAGATATGTAGATTAAGTTAAATAGCCAGATCAGCTGAAAACAAACATTTTATTTGCCTTTGACAAAATGACCAAAGAACAAATTCTTGGTCCTAATTTCTTACCATATTTATATATATAACATCTACCGCAGCAAGGATAATGGGGAGGAGGGAAGAAGAGCGGAGGTTGAGCATGAGTGGTGGGTGGCGATGGGCTGGTGTGAGTCGCGGGAGAGGCGGGTAGAGCTCTAACAACGAGTTCAGTTCCTGTCCTGCTGTCTGATAAGACACCTTTAGCATGTCTGCGATTCTGTTCTCATCACTAAGTAGTATTCGGTGCTTCCTCCAGCCATTTCTATACTGTATTTAGCTCCAAGACTTTCATATTGTTACAAGTGTGTGCAAACTCTTATGGTAATGCAACTCGAACATTATATCACGGAGTGGATTCTGACGTGAAGCCTCACTACGTGCCTGGAGGCTCTCACCCTGGGTGTGTGTGGAGACTGTCGTGGCATCCTGGCTGCGATAGGTTCAAAGAACACTGCGCCATGTGTTATATGAAGACGTGGCTGTGTTCTTTATTGAATCAGCTCTTCAGATGCAACTGCCTGCACAGCCAGTGCTGCCCCCATGCATATCACAGGCAGTACCGGGAAAACACATCATACCTCTCACACCTCCAGCGACTATAGTTACCTTACAGCATAAAGATAACAAAAACTAAGGAAGCCTAAGATGTGGAATACTAGATAAAAATTAATGTCTAATTATGACTTTCATATCAGCAGGCATATCAAAGTGGGGACAATGATCATTCAAGCGAGAGATAAGTCAAAGAACAAGAGGATATGAATACGAACATATCACGGAGGATTGGGAGTGTATGGGATATGAAGAGATTCACCTTCTAATATACATAAATTGATTTTTGGGTGGAAGTGGAATGAGCATAAGGCATCAAAAAGTTTTACAATATACGGGTTAAAAAATATGCAGGTGGATAAGTTTGAGCTCAGCTTAACCCATATGCAATTAGGTAAATACAATTATAAGAGACTAGAAAGACAATGCTGAGAGGAAACCACACAATATACTAACCTGCTGGTCATTGGCTTTATCCACTAGCTCCTGGACATAATTCTCACCAAAGTGCCTCTGCCCAGCACTGTAAGCCTCCAGGATCATTTCTTTGGGTTTTGTCTTGCTTACAGCAACCAGGCGAGGCTCAGGACATAATGCAACCAATTCCTAGGGGGTGAAATGAAGACTATTTATTAATGGGTAATAAAACAAACAAGCATGGACTTATGTGATAAAAATGCTCATCCAGGAGGTTCATAAAGGGAATTTGTCACTGTATTGTAAGAGTTAAATCTCCCATACTCGAAAGTCATGATGAGTAAGTTAAATACTTCGACAATCAACTTAATTGATACCCTAGCTTTGGATTTAGTCACATAACCTTCTCACTTACAGCCAATACCCTTCCATGGTCTGATTGAATTTGACTGATGATGGTTGAGGTGTGCAGTCGTTGGCCTATTGTTCCTTTATGTATCTAATTTTTCAAAGATAATGTTGCAAGTCTTGATTTCTTCTTCTTTTTTCTATGGCTTTTTGCCTATGGAGTAACATATCCTAACTGTGAGATAGAAAAATATCAGTGACTTGACTAGGCTGTCAAGTTCAGTTTGACTATAGTCCGTTCATTTAAGAAAATGAGCTCTATTTCTCCCGTATAGGGTGGAAATGTTGGTAAGCCTGCTAGAGAGCAGCGTGTTATCACTCCGCGTGTTATCACTCCACCTCCTTCAGAAAATATTCATATATCTCCACTTAGTTCGCTTATTACACAAGATAGGATATTTTGGTTTACATCATTGGATTAAGCAGTCATTGTACAGTCTAAGACTAAAGTCGTGTCATGAATTTTGGTTAAGACATTTGGTAAAGGGCTAACCTTTCGGTGCTGTCTGCCCTATGTCATACGAACGGTTGGTAGCACTGACATAAGTGCTTCGATCTCACCACACCTCATACGTCATTATAATTCGTATCCTCACGAGTAATTGTTTTAGGATTCATTAGGATTCATAGGAGTGTTAAAAGTAGAAGTGCTGAGGAAATTATAAAGCAGTAGTTGAAGATGGGTTCGGTGAGCCAGGCTCAGGGGTTCGGTGGAGGCCCTCCGAAACACATTGCAATTTTGCTGTTATTGTAAACTCCCTCAGCTGTTGAGGCTCGCTTCGCTCCAACCCCCCCCCCCCCCTTATTACAATCCTGGATTCACCCCTGTATTCACCTTTCTTTTTAAGGACTTATATACGCCACTGCTTCCGAGTCCTTCCTTCCTTCATATTATTATCCAAATATACTCTTGAATTTTGAGGCAATTTTTCTTACATTTTTTGCATAGATTAAAATGGAATTTGTTCTTATTATTATCCAAATATATACTATTGAATTGTGAAGTCATTTTACTAGATTTTTTTTTTTTCCCCTTTTTCATCAAGGGAGATCATACCACCTCTCATTTCCTTGGTGGTTGGATGCATGTGACTAGCTCTCTCCATACTCCTGCCGGTGATGTATGTGGCCTTCAATGGCTCAGGTGTAAAGATGAAAATTAATGTCCTAGCGATCATTGCCTGGCCTCGCATTCCACATCGAATAATATGAAACCTCAACGCAGTAAATCTATTGAACCTTTGAAATACCTTTGGTTTGTTTTAGACCAGTGGTTCTTAACCTTGGCAGTGGCGCCGAACCCTTACAAAAACCTCCGCACACTAGCCGAACCCTTCAAACATGGGAAGAAAAATAAGATAATAAAAACCAAAGAAAAAATGCTTCAAAATTCAAGAGTATATTTGGATAATAAAAATAAGGAAGGAAGGACTCGGAAGCAGTGGTGTATATAGGTGCTTGGAAAGTCACGGGGGGGGGGGGGGGGGGGAAGCGAAGCAAGCCTCTACAGCTGGGTGGTCTGAGGAGGGGGTCACAAAATTTTTTGAAAATCAAACACTTTTAGGGGCTTTATTGAGGCATCAGAAGAGGATATATTGCACTAATTTGATATTCAATGGCAAAACTATTTATGGGGGGGGGGGGGCATGGCCGAGTGCTCCCTCCCTATATGGCCCACTGCTCGAAAGGGAGAGAGGCGGGCGAACACAAACACACATATACACACACACACACATAACTCTCCCTCCACCACACTGCTTAAATATATGTTAATATCACGTATAATTTACTATAGTGAATAATCCAGCATTACAATAATAGTAAAATTGTAATGTGCTTCGGAGGGCCTCCGCCGAACCCCTGAGACTGGCTCACCGAACCCCTGGGGTTCGATCGAACCCAGGTTAAGAACCACTGTTTTAGACATTGTCTCATCGGCGGCAGATATGAAGCTTTGAACCCTTATCTGAACAGTAGCTTAAGGGATTCAGGCTTGCCAACCCCGAGCATGTACCTGCGTTAGGGTTTTCATAATGTTTCACGAGTTACATTTTCATATTCGGACAAAACCGTGACACGACTTTTGTCTTAGACTGTACACACAACCCTCGTTTTCCCGGACCTCCATTTCCCGGATATCGGATTTGCCGGTCAAAATCCGAGGGCCGGGGATATGTCAAGAGTCCCGGACAAATGCCTGGTCCAGTCCGTAAATCGACAAAGTTGTCCGGCGGTCCAGCGTCTCCTGTCACCCCTGGTCAGTGTCCGCGCCTCCCGCCAGGTGGCAGCATGCTCAGCGGTCGTATTGTTTACATTTGGGCACAAGACACTCACAGTTCACCTGCACCGCCTCCGTCAGTCCCCTGACCCCCACTGCCCCTGGTGCAGGAACGTCTCTGAGACTATCGAACACTTTCTGCTGCAGTGTCCGCGCTTCCACTCACACCGTGTAGTGCTACGCTCTCAACTCCTCACCCTGAACGTCGCCACCTTTGACCTGCCCACCCTGCTGGCAGCGGCTGGCCTCCCACCAGGTTGCAGCATGCTCAGCAGTCGTATTGTTTACATTTGGGGACACGACACTCACGGTTCACCTGCACCGCCTCCGTCGGTCCCCTGACCCCCACTGCCCCTGGTGCAGGAACGTCTCTGAGACAATTGAACACTTTCTGCTGCTTGTTTTTCTGCTCTTTTCTGCTTTCCGCTTCCAAGCCCACCGTGTAGTGCTACTCTCAACTCCTCACCCTGATCGTCACCATCTTTGACCTGCCCACCCTGCTGGGGGCGGCTGGCGTCCACCCCTCCCGGCAACACGCTGTCATCCGCCTCACCTGTGCCTTCCTGAGGAGGCTAGGTCAACTACAGCGCCTGTGATAGCATCATAACATTGCATCACGTAAAAGTCCGTGGCGGGGTAGTTGATATTGGCGGTTACTGGACAATAAATACTAGAGAAGGATAAACGTCCAGGGGTGGGTAATGGCCTCGGACTGTTGCGATTCCCGGACCAGTGCTCCCCCGTATTGGTCCGGGAAAACGAGGGTTGTGTGTACATCTATAACACAATTTTCAAAACTTGATAGGGAAAAAAACGAAGTAATTACAATGACAATAAGTCAGCGAATAAAATGTTACGGTTTATAACCCTTTTTACTCATAATCGATATATACAACAATTATGGAATCAAGTGTAGAATAATACATGTGTTCTCGTACATAAACTTCTCCTGAATACGATGGTACTTTAAGTTTTTAAATAAAAAGCGATATAGAAGAGAAAAGGAAGGATTTGTATGCATATGTATCGTGACGATTTCGCCAGACGTACGGCGAGAGCTTAATGATCTAAAATGCTTTGATTACGACTGGCAATTCAAGGCAATATTCACTAGATAAAAATTTCCTTAAGTTTTTGGGCAATCACCTAAGTCCAACTATTGCAGCTATGGGAAGGAGCAAGGGGATTAACACTGCACCATTTATCATGTTTTAATAGTTTTATACCAATGACTAGAGGAACGTTGGTTTTTTGGTTTTTTCCTGAATGATAAAATAATCAAGAATAAAACAAGAAATAAAATATATTTTACCAACAAAATATGTTGTGACAAAAGAAAATGAATATTTTGCGGCCAACATGTAGGGTAACTATGCTGTAAATAATTTTTATAAGTTGTGACTGATGGCCATGCCATAATAAATGGTATAAATTGTAATTATATTTCGTAATTAAATGTCCTAATTCATTGATTATATTATCATAAGAATATACGGTAATACCTAATTTCATCATTCATGATTTTCCTTTTACTTTATTTTTACGAACATTATAGTACAGGGAAGTCCCGAAGCTACGAGCAGTTAGGTTCCACCTGGCATACTCATAAAGCAGAATCTCGTATAGCGAAATACATAACTAATGGTAAAATATAGGTTTGGTTCCAGGACCCCATCAAAGACATGTTTTTCAAGCTAAAATAAAACTATACCAAACACAACAAACACACAGCGTCTATATTACCCACACTGTACTACCTATTCTGTAGAAAAAGCATTCTGAAAGAGAAAATAGCACACAAAAGGTTGTACTGCAGAGGGACGGGGTTGTACAAGACGTTGTACTGTAGGGGACGCCGCATGATACAAGAAAGGGTAGGGTAGGGAAGGGACAAGGGAGGGGTGTGCAGACCTCTTCCACTGCCCACAAACTCGTCTCTGCGCATCTGAATCATTGTACATTGTTGTGTACACTTTAGCTAGACACGGGTTACACCAAACACAGAGTTCACACACAGGTTTATTTCGGCGGGAATATGTAGTACAGCGGAGGAATGCCACGAGGAACAGAGAGAGGAGGAGTGGTGTCCTCTCACTGTGGTGGTAGGTAGGTAACTGCCAGAAGCTGGTCTAGGAAGCCAGGGCGGGAACCCAGCAACGGAGGTGCGGGAGGAATTTGGGTCACGAGCGAGTCAGGTCCACGCCAGGTGTTGGCTTGATCTTTAGGGGTAATTAGCCAGTTGTGCGGCCCCAAGCTTGGGGCCACCACAACATCATCATACAGCCCAGATGCATATGTGGTAGGGCACGCATTTCGAGCTTGGTAATTTTACTCACCCCAGTTTGAATGTCGTAGCATTGGATTTTCAATCTCGTATATTGAAAATAGACCCTAATTTACTCAGTTCGTATCATTGATTTCTCGTATAACGAATGCTCGTGTAACGGGACCTCCCTGTATATGAGGCACTCGGTAATAGAGGTGGGTAAGCGCCACCACGGAATTTTCAAAGGTTATTATACCATTATATTCCTCCAAGCCTCGGGAATCCGCAGAGCATTAGCAAGTAGTTGAGGTGGTGTCCTGGTGGAGACAATACATGCTCCTAACAATTCCGTGTGTGTGTGTCTAGTCAGGTCAGACCTGAGTCAAGATGTCAGCTGCAGAAAGGATTAGCGTCGAGTGTTTTGGTTGAGGCAGTGAGAGAAAGGGCACTGGGTGTTTCTGTTGTGGTGGAGAGTGATAGTGTGGTAGTAGTGAAGAAGACTGAGGTGAAAACGAGTGTGGTAGAGGGAGGGAGAAGGGTCGAGGGGAGTGTAGTGAAGTGTGTGGAGTTACGCTTAAGTCTATTCTGGAGGCGATCGAAGAATTGAAAAGGTGCTTTGTGAGTGAAGTGAACGATTTGAAAAGCATGGTGAAGAAGCAGGAAATAGAGATACGATCTCTTAAGTGTGGAGGTGGAGGTCCAAATGGAGTGAGTGGAGAGGCACATGCGAGGGATGTACCTGGAGGGGTACCAGAGCGAGACGTGCCTCGGGCGACTACTAAGGCTCCTAGTAAGTCACCAGGGATTGGTGAATGGAAGGTAGTTGATCATGGTGGAGCCCGCCCGAAGGAGATAAAGGTAAACAATGACCATGTTGTGTGCACGAACTCATTTCAGGTACTCTCGGGGCTGCAAGAGGAAGATACGGAGGTAAGGACGGTAGACGATACATCATTACCCGCAGCTAAAATCTTGGTTGTTGGTGACAGTCAGATTAGGCATCTCGACAGCAGGTTCTGTGACAGGGACGGGGGGGGTGCACTTTTTGAGGAAAGGAGTTCAGATCTTGTCTGAATCCCTTGAAAGGAAGGTAGATGCACTGCAGGCTTTTTGAAAGATAGAGAACAGGGGATTAGACACTGGGGTCGGGGTAAAGGAAATTTGCGACACTAGGAGGAGTTTCAGAATGCAGGGAACTATAGTGATTCGTAAGAAGAGAGAGAGGAGGGGTTTAGTTAAAGATAAAAGGAAAATGGACAAACAGAAGAGGAGCTGCTTGAAGGTCTACTATACAAACTGTACGAGTATTTTAAACAAGATAGATTTCCTGAGAGGAATAAATAGTGTAGAGGATTTTGATATAATAGCATTAACAGAAACATGGTTGGATATGTCAGAAAAGGTATTTGATCCGGAAGTCGAGATAGCTGGGTATAAGTTATTTCACAAGGACAGAGTTGGCAGGCGAGGTGGAGGAGTTGCGCTTTATGCAAGAGATGCATTGCAGTGTTGTGTGAATAATGTTATAAAAACAGATGACAGCATAGAGTCTATATGGGTACAGGTTACGGAGGGAACTGAGAAAATGGTTTTGGGTGTAGTGTATAGGCCTCCAAACTTATGTAAAGAGGATTCAGCTCCTATATGGCAAGAAATAAACAAGGCTTGCAGATATAATCGACTATGCATGGTGGGAGATTTTAATCTTAGGAATATAGACTGGGATTTAATTATAGGAGACAGCGACGCAGATGAATTGTTAAATATAATCCAGGATAACTTCCTAAGTCAAGCTATCAAGGAGCCTACTAGAGGAGATAATATTCTAGATTTATTACTGACAAACAGGGAAGATTTAGTTACAGATGTGCAGGTTGGTGGGAAGTTAGATAATAGTGATCATTATGAAATCAGATTTTGCTTAAAATGGGAAGTTGGAAAATTAAGTGTCAACAAACAAAGAATACCCAGTTTCAGAAAGGCCAATTATGCAGGATTAAGAAAACACTTGGAGGGGATTAAAAAGGGGTGTGGAATGGAGGGGCAGAAAGGTTCCAAGGTTAATGCCTTTAAGGGCAGGGCGGTGACAGCTGGAAAGACCAATTATGAAAGATTAGGAAGACACCTGGTGGAGATTAGCGGGGTGGGTGGGATAGAGGGTAAGGAAGGTCCCAAGATTAGTGCAACGGCAGCTGAAAAGGCCAATTATACAGGATTAGAAAGACCCCTGGAAGTTATTAACGATGGGAGTAGAGTAAAGGAATGTTTCAAGGTCAGAGCAGATAGAGTTGAAAGTGAGGTCGGGGCGAAGGGAAATTATACCTTATTTGTAAGGAATTTAATTGGACAGAAAAATAATATTCCTTATAGGGAAACAAGGTCATGAAAGAGTGACCCGAAATGGATGATCACTAGTTTAAAACACAACATTGGAGAAAAAAGAAACATGTATTTAAGATTCAAGGCAGGACAGGTAAGCAAAGAACAGTATAACGTGATGGCGAGGACAGTGAAGAAATTAACTGGAGTAGCTAAGAACAATGGGCCCCAGACATAACTACATCACAGTTTGTTTACATCAGTGCATTGTGGGGATAAGGCGGGTGGACCTACGAAGGGAAAACTACGGCGATGGATGAATTTAGAGTTATTTTGCGCGAAATTGATATTCCAGGTGCTATATTACTGTGCTCTGTTCTCGCTGACAACACTATAGAGAAGACCTGAGGTAATGGCTGATGTGCAGAGGCTTCTAAACCAAGAAAACAGAGTCACAACAGAGCCTCGTCAAAAGGTAAGCAGCTGGTACTGTACGTAATGTGTCCCTACCACTTGCTTACTTCTTAATGAGACTCTGCTGTGACTGTTTTCCTGGTTTAGAAGCCTTTGCACATCAACCATCACCTCAGGTCTTCTCTATGTTGTCAGCGAGCACGGAAATATAGCACCTGGAATATCAATTTCGCCCAAAATAACTCCAAATTTTTTCATCGTCGTAGTCTTCTCTTTGTAGGTTGTACATATTCATGGTTATAATAGTATAAAAATACCTTATTAATTGAGTTCCTTTTGTTGTCTTTCCTCATAATAAGTAGTGGTACATCATGGTTTAAGTGTTACTTGACGAGCCAATGAATACTCATTGAGTCTATACCAACATCAACCTTTGCTTTGATTTATTTTATTACTCCATCCATAAACAAGTTGCATAACCACGGTGACATTACCCATCCTTGCCTCATGGTACCTGGTACTCTCGTCTACCGAAATGCTCGTCCCTATATAAATCGGGAAAACTCGCCGACGGTAATGGTTAGGTTAGGTTACCGTTAGGTTAGGTAAAGGTCAGTTAGGTTAGGTATTCATAATCACAGGTAAAAGCTTATTAGTTATACATACATACTCCACTCCATACACACTCTTTAACCCTTCAATGCATCCCACATTCCCTCCCAGTCCTGTCATATGATTTGGTATTAGTCCAGATGAACACCTAACTCACTTTGGTGGACGAAACTATTTTTTTCTGGTGTGTTTTTATATGTTTTGAATGAATCTGCTAACCATTTCTGTCGCAATCTTTTTTTTTTTTTCTTTTTTTTAAGGTAAAGGGCAGGTTAGGTATAGGTTAGGTATGGGTTAGGTTAGGTATAGGTAAAGGTTTGGTTAGGTTTAGGTTCATTTTTTTTTTTTTGTGCCATTTTTGCAGAAAAAAAAAATACTAAATAAAAAAAATTGCGACAGATGTCTCCTTGTTTACAAAATGCCTCCCTCTTCCTCTTCTTGTAACCTGTATCGCTTTTGTTTCCGAGGCGCACCCGTGGCTACCTTACCTAACCTAACCTAACCCTACCTTACCTAACCTTTAACCTCCTAACTGGGTCCAATAATAAAAGTTTAATAAAATACCAAACAAAAGCGATGCAGGTCACAAGAAGAGGAAGAGGGAGGCATTTTGTAAACAAGGAGACATATTCCTCCCCCCACCTAAAATGTTCTATATTCCCGAAACTATTGATTTGCGACGGAAAGCTCATATGGTAAATGTCTCTTAGAATACAATAAGGTAAACAAAAACCATGCGCCCAATTGTGTAGGGAAGTTTGGTGCCATCGTAAAATAATACCCCATTTTCATTTCCCCATCCTAAAACCCCGCGTTCCCACAAGGTCCCCAGGTTTGTTGGGGAGAGGGAAAGAAAAAGAAGAAAGGGAGTAATGCCTTAAACTGCAGTTTTACCAGTATTTCTAACCCCTACAACAGCCGACGGAAATTAAAAATAACACAAGGGGGGTCTGGGAGGGCGCAACAGTGAGATTAAGTTACGTAATCAATACCCTGGTTAGGTTAGTTAACTAGCAGGGGGTCTGGGGGGGTCAAGTTATGTCAGGAGAGTAATGGTCAACAGGGAGTTGGTAGAAACTGCATATTTACCAGAATTCCTATCGGCGACAGTTCCAGGTACTATATAAACCCCCCACAACACTTGTGCCATCCTGTCAATACTTACAGGAGTTCTGGCCTTGTTGGCGGCTGTCACACGCTGCAGGATCCCCGCCAGCGCCTTCCTCACCTCCCCTTCCATCACCCTAATCACACACATTCTACTGCCGTCTCCCTAACATCATTATATAAACCTTCCTCAATTAGAGAGAACTGAAACTCGAGAAATGCCAGTGGTCGCTGGCAGTTTTAATTCAAAGGTTGGTCTACTGTGTTTTGGCTCCGCGACTAATATTTTTCATAAATTAATTTCGCGATAAACATTGATGCACCGCATCTGAATACCAAAAAATATAGTTCTTCTGTTGTTCTACTAATTATATGGATGACATTCATTACGATGGAACGTTCTATAATAGCAATTTAATGCAAATTACTCGCCTCGAGTAGCAAAGCTTAATATATTTTTTACATGTATATTGTGGCATGTAAAATTTGGGTGATGTTCACACTGTTTTCTAAGACAGTACTGCTGCGTCTGGCAAACGCTTGTCAAAATACAGTAAGCAATGCCTTGGAAAAACGAAGAATAAAGAATGCCGAAATCGGCTTGTTGCTGCGACAATGTAGGTTATAATTGTGGAGGCGACACGCCGCGGCGGGGAGTGGTGGGCGGGGAGATTGTGGCGGGAAGATTGAATCAAAACATTGCTACTTCACGCGTCGACTCATTGCACTTCCAGGCTTTCTATCTGATTGATACACAATAATAACAGGAAAATATGACTGCCTAGGTATAGATAACTTCTAAACATACGTTATTGACTATATAATATCATAGAGTAACATTTACCTCGCCTCCTCAACTATAACCTACTTGGTTATTTGGTTAAATGCATGTTTTACAGACTCAGGCTTCTATACAATATACATATAGAAGAAAATCGTTCTTAAAATTATACTTTTGTGTTTTAAGTGCAGTGGAATAAGCCCATATTTTTCTTTCAAGTTGACCAACTTTTCACCAAATTGTGAGTTAAAACTGCCAGCGACCACTGGCATTTCGGAGTTGCAGTTCTCTCTAATTACCGTCACACTTAAAAGGATTATAGAAAATATACTACACCATAACACCGTGTTGTTAGTTTGTTATGAATTTACTGCCACTTTCAGTGGCACTCTCTGGGAGATCAAATTCAATACAAAAGATTTTGTACGAAAACTAAAATTACGATACCCATATTGTTATACTATCTTACTATAGTTGTTATCTGATATGCTTTATTTTACTAGATGAGAGGTGAAAATACTATGAAATTATTTTTTTGTTGTGAAGATGTATATAGTGATGATGTTACTAATTAATATTGTTAGGAACGCGGCTCGACAATTCCGGCTCAAGCTCGAAAACGAGGACTGTACAGTAACGGTACGGATGGTATAGAACAGTGGTTCCCAACCTTTTTCTGATCGCGTACCACTTGGAGGTCCCGTACCGTCGTAGCGTATCACCTGGTTCCAGGTTCCAGTATCGAGTAACTTGCTCTTCTAGTGAACCCAGTATCGAGTAACTTTCTCTTCTAGTGAACCTCTACTATAGTCTATTAACTTAAGCTGGATTCCTGGGGCTACATTCAGAGAGGCTAACTTCCGGTCTTCACGACCTAGCGACTTCCAACAGCTGTTTTGGGCAACTTTTGGCATTCTGCAGTCACATTGATGACGTAGTTAAAGACGTTGAGCTGTCAAAATCACACAACTGCCTCCAGGCAGTTGTAGAGCACGCAATATACATAAAAATACTCATAAATTGAGTGTATATGATGTTTTCTGACTCAAGAACTGAACAGGGCAAGTATATGAAATTAGGCCTTAAAACTATCTCCTACACTCTTGGAGAGTTTATTATGGGGTGATGGGCCGAGTGGTGAACGACGGCACCTCACCGATACCCTGACCGAGACCACCTCGCTTCACCCCGGCGGGTAGCTGCCACTAACCGCCACGCATCAGACTGAAGGTATAATGGCTCCCTTTTCCTTAATAAAACCCCAAGCCCTTGTCCATCCAGCCGTGATGGGTAAATCCTTCTCCTTCTCCTCCTAGCCTTTTCTTGTAGCAGTTGGTGGTAGTTGTGGTAGTGGCAGCAGTAATAAAATTAAGTCGTGTAACACATTTCAGCGTGTTTTTGGAGTGGTCTTTGTGTACTAAGACGATGCTTGGACGACAAAAACACGGCTTATATTTTATTACTGCTGCTTCTGCTGCTGCTATTGCTGCTGCTGCTACTGCAACTGCTGCCGGCTGCTGTGGGAAGGGGTTGGGAGGAGGAAGAGGGGGAGGAGAAGGAGAGGGAGAAGCTAGGAGGTGGAGGAGGAGGAGGAGGAAGAAGTACCTTTTCTTATAGCAGTTGGTGGTGGTTGTAGTGGTGGCAGCGGTGATGGTAGTGGTGGTGGTGTAATGCCCGTTATTCGGAAGAGATAGGATGGGAATTCTTATCATATAATTCCCGGGTTATGTCCCGTAAGCAATTCAATCTTTTAGTTTTCTCGTGTAATTTATCTTCCTTCTTTCATTCTCACTTCTATCTTCCTTCCTTCCTTCCTTTCACCCCCCCCCCCCCCGACATTCCGGGTGCGAGTCAACATTCGTGGGACACTTATTTCGCGATCATCGATAACTAAGAGGTTCAAAACTTTTCATCCTCCCCTCACCCTCCTATCAGATCAAGGAACACTTCTAGATTCTTAATGTCCTTCAAACTAGACACAATAGTGACAGATCACGTTCATAAATGGATGTGTTAGTAAAGTTATTCGCTAAATTGAAAGTCTACCAAATTTCTATACAAACTTCCATACCACGTCCCTCCAAAAGACGCGTTCGAAGGCTTGAACGAAAGAAAATAAAACTTTCCTCGGATACTAGATTAAACATATTAAATTCTTCTATATCAAAGTAACAGGACTGTATTATAGGCAGCCCTTTCATAGGTACACTTGTTTCATTATTTAATTAGTCATTCCGGGTCTATAAGCTCTTCAGGAGAGGCCAAGTTCAGGGTATCCAAACATTCCCTTTTCTTCCCGCCTCGCCTTAGTCACCCGCGAGGGGGCCCGTCTCTCCCCCACCCCTTTTTACAGGAAGGACTTTAGGGGCGTTCGTTCCTTTTTTCCCCCCCCCCCTCTCCTTGTTTAATTTTTTTATCTATATTTCCAAATAGGGGCCCCGGGTTTTTTTATTTTTCACAAAAACGAAAAGGGGGCCTGCCCCACCCTTTGGGAAGGGTGTTATTAAAAGGAGTCTCTCTCCCACTCTCCTAAAGACTAGGGGGACATCTCATTTCGACCCAAAAAAACCCCGTCCCCAGGGTTTTTTTGGGAAAAACGCAAAAAAAACATTCTTATTTATACCCCCCCCTCATTTTTTTCCATGAAAAAATTCCATGCTTCCATAATTTAAGTCAGCGGTTATTTTCCCTAAGTGAAGGAAAATTCATTAGTAAGTTTCAGTGAGGGGGGTTTATGTCACAAGGCTTCCCTTTCTTTCAAATGGGAAGAGTTTCCCTGTATGGGGTGAAAAGGGTTTACTTTTTCAGATTAGGTTTTCCCTGTTTTGGGAGGAGAGCTTTCTTAGGGTTGGATTAGAATTTATATGTTTGCTGTGATCTCAAAAAGAGACATAATACCGGGAAATGAATAAATAGGTTTATTTTTCAAAATGGGTTCTTGGGTTTTTTGAAAAAACCCCCCAGGGGGGTTTATTTGGGTTAGGAAAATTTAATTTTCCCACATTTCCCAAAAGATAAGCCTTCCCCCGGTTTAAAATTCCCCCTATCAATCACGACTTACCAAGAAAAAATCTGATATATCTATCTATTAAAAAACATGCCGGGGAAGAAAACCTTTAAAACTACTTGCCGTGCTGGGCAGCACTCCCTTTCCCCCCTTAACTCATCCCCTTTTCCCCTTTAACCCCCCTTACCCCTACCCCCTTTTCCCCTTAATTTTATTCCCATTTCAGTCCTCTCCCCCAGCGGAAGTGTTAAACACTATAATCAAATAGTGAAGTAAATAAGAAAAGTTTCAATTCTAAATTTCAATTTTAACCCCAAGGGAAAAAAAAATCCAAACCCAAAATTTAATTTCATACAAATAACAAAGGTCCCCGGGAAAAAAACCATTTCATAGGAAAATCCAAAGAAAACCCCCAAACCCCTTTTGTAGTTTTGCGGGGGATTTTTTTGTATCGGTCAAAAAGAACAATAAGTTTCAAATAAGATTTCAAAAAACCATTTTAAAAAAACCCCTGGCAACACAGGGTGATAAACGGTGGGATATTTTTTTCCCCTACAAAAACAACGGGAATATCCCCTTTGGGGGAAAGTAGCAAAAATAAAATTAAAAAAATTGGGAAATATGTAAAAATTTTAAATTAGTGGGGACACAGTAAAATTCCCAAATATTCGATGCCCCAGGAACTAAAAATTAGGTTTTCAGAGCTTCGGGGGGAAGGGAAAATTTTTTTTTCTCAGATGAGACAAAAAAATTTTGTATTTGGTTTTGGGCCCAAAACTTTATCTGTGCTTTTTGTGGTTAGGTAGCAAGAATTGACGATAGCAGGAAATTCCCGGGTTTCTCTTGTTTACCCTATCAAGGAAATTACGCGCACAATAGAGAGGAAGTGAGGCGGTGGGTGTGCATCGGTTTAATAAAAAACCATGCATTTTTTAAAAAGAAAACCAATCTATAGCCCGGGAAAAACCCGAGGTCTTTCTATGGGCCCGGAGGGAAAACACGGGAATCGAGCCCCTTAGTGTTTTATAAGAGGTTTTTTCCCCAGCGTCATCATGAGTTGTGAAGATCCCCTTAATTTCCCGAGATGAAAACGAAGGAGGAGGAGGAGCGGGCCGAAATAATAAAGGGTTTAAAAAAGATTTAGTGGAAGAAATAAGAGCTGCGAGAATAAAGGGAGAAATTGAATTAGGGCACAGGAAAAAGCAAACGGACCCTTTCCATGCCCCCCAATTTACCCAGGATAGCGGTAAAAAGGGGAAAAAATCAAACGAACCCTTCCTTACCCTAAAATTATCCACGGATAGCGGGGGAGAGAAAAACCCCCCCCCCCAAACAAAACCTGCCCAAATGCCCTAAATTTACCCAGGGAAATTAGGTGAAAGGGGGAAACCCCATCAAACCTCGAGATTTTCCCAAGTATTAGGGGTTACATCAACTCCCGGGCCCTTGACGAAACCCGGCCCCGACCCCAAAATGTTCTTTGAATTAATAGAACAATGAGCTCAAGCGACGCAAAAAGCACCCAAATTGAAAAAAGGGGGGAGAGTGTGCTCAAAAACTCTCAATCTTAATTCACAGCTATCAAACGAACCATTAAAGGGGAATTGGGCGACATTTGGGAAAATTTTTTCGAGACCGAGTTAAACCACCGAAGTGAGTGTTTTTAGAGCATGGCAGGCATTGGAGACAAGGGAGTTACGTTTTGGGGGAAACCCTTTCCTCAAGTTTTCCCACACATCGTTTTATTTCCCAAAGCGGTGATTCCCGGACAAAACCCCCCAAAATGAAAAATTCCCCGCCCGTGATAAGACAAAAAAGAAAAAAAACTGTGGTACGGCCTACCAGTCGCGTCGCAAAGAAAAACTAAAAGGGATTCCTGGTTTAAAGGTACCCCCTTTAAAAAAAATTCAAAAGCCCGTCTCGAGCACAAAAAGCCAACTGCCCCGAAGAGGGGCCCACACCCCAAAAGGGTTTAATATGACCCAGCACATAAGAAAAAAGGGAAAAGTGCTGCCCCCAAAAAAAGAAAAAAATGTTAAACTTTTCCCAAACCCCGGACCCCCAAAAGGGACGAAGGGGGGGGAAAAGCCCCTAAAACAACAAACCAAAAAACCCAAAAGGCCATTTGGGCCCAAAGTGAAACTAAAAAAAAATCACCTCCCACGCGAGTCCTTCACGGAGGGAAACTTTCACTCAAAAGTATTGCGCTTTTTGCCCAAAACAAAACGCAAAAATTTCCGGGAGGCGGGAAAAAAAACCCTTTCCGCTAGGTCATTTTTTCGACTGTCCCCAAAAACCCCGGGTTTGCCGGAGGGGAGATGGGAAATTGTCCTGGGGTCCCCCAAGCCCAAAAGCCCTCAACACCCAAGTCAAACTAAAAAACCCTAGACAATTATCATGACTGGGACGGTGACGAATTTCACCCACAAATCCACGTAAATTTATAAACGGGAAGATAGTAAAAAAGCGTTTAGTAGAAAAAAGGAGGGGTTTATATTTTAATCAAAGAAGTACAGCAAAACGGTCGGGGGGGGAAATAAAAAACGAGGGAAACCCTCCTCACCTCGTGGAATCAAAGACACTCCTTTAAAAATTTTCGGTTATATGGGCAGAAATTGAAATGGTTTGACGGAAAAAATTTTTAAAAAATTGGGTTTCCGTTATCCCGGGATTTATCTAAACGGCGATGTACTTTTTGGGGGTTTTGCCCACCCCCAAAAAAAGCCACCCAAAAACCCTGGGATGGAAAAAGTAGAGCAATGGGGTGGGGTGACACCCCCCTACGTGAATACATCCGTCGAAAAAGAAACAAAATCAAAAGAATAAAAACAAAACCCCGGGGAAGTGTGAAACAGCCACGAAACCCTTCAAAGTTTAAAATCTTCTCACCCCTGTGAAAATAAACCCTTACCACTCCAGTTTAAAGGGGTTTAACGTAAATAAATTTCCCCCGGTTCTAACCCCCTTGTCTACCCGGGGGGAAAAGGTTAGCAAAAATAGTTCCCCTTATTTAGTACAAGTTAAAGCGGGAAATTTTCAATTTCCCTTCCCTTCATGAAAAATCCCAAAAAGGAAAAGTTTTTGTCCCAAAGGTTACATACTGGGTATACGAAAAAGGGGAAAATTTTCCTTTCACGCAAAACCAACCAATTCCTTTCGGGAAGTCCACAATGATTTAATACCGGAAAATGAAAAAACCCCCCCCGGGGGAAAAGGGAAACTGGCCCCAAAGGTTAAAAAAATTTAATCAAGGGCCAAAAAGGGAAAAACCCCTTTGCCCGGTTTCAGAACAAAAAGAATTACAACAATTTAATTTAGAAAAGACCCCGTTTTTTCATCCTAAAACCAAAACGAATTAGGTCCCCTAAAGGTCCCCCGGTTTTCATAAAAAGGGTTTGGGGGGACCCTCAGCCCAGTCGAGGACCTTTTTACGTTACCCCGAGAAACCCAAGGAACAAATTTCACTTTAGTTTCCCAAGATATGGAAGAAAAAAATCTTTAAAAAGACCCACGGTGCTGGTTTATCCCCCGAATGTTTTTTGGGGAAAAAAAACCAGATTTTGGGAAAGAGAATGGGGTTTAGACTATCAAACCCCAAAAATTTAAACATCTCCCCCACAGAAATTTACCCCCTTTTTTCCCACGTTTGGGAAAGAATTAGAAAGAAACAACCCCGCTGGTCAAAAGTATTATGTACCTTGGGACTTTGCGCGAAGCATTTTTCCCCGATCTTACTCGATGAGGGAAAGCCCCCCGATCTAACCATTTTAGGGGACGGTGTACCTTATACCCGTTTTCGACCCCCTCCCATTCGGGCTTAAACGGCTCACCCGCTATTTTTTCCCCAGGCGGATGGCTTCAGTATTAACTCCCCTCCTTCAGAAGGGGTGGGTAAAAAAATATGGGACGACTTTAAATTTTACGGGCTCCTGGGTTTTCCCCTTTCCTTTTTGGGAAGTTTTTTTAATCAGCTCCTTTGAAGTTTCCCTTTCTCAAATTTGGGGGAAATTAAAACCTTTAGTTTAAATGTAATTTTGGACTTAAAGAAAAATCACTTTTTCGGTAAACGGAAACTCAGCCGAAGGAAGTAAGCCCCGGGCCCTTTTAAAAAAAGTGGAAGCCGTTTTAAAAATTTAAAACTCCCCAAAAAAGGTTTAAAAAAATCCGACGTTTCTTAGGGGTGTGTTTGGTTTTTATAGGGAAAGCAGTTCCTTTTGTTCGCGAAAAATTGCGCTCCACTTACAAATTTAAAAAAGAGGGCCCCCCCTACTTTCCCCTGGGCGGAGGAGTGTAACATGCGTTCGAACACTCAAAAACGTGCCTGGGTAAAAGGGGCCTGTCCTGGTAAGGGCACAAATTCATTAACCTTTTATTCTTTTCAAAGAAGCGAGTAACACTACGTCGGAGGGGTTCTAAAATCAAGGGTTTGTCAAAAAGGTTCCCAAATTTCCCCTTGGGATTTTTCCAAAAAATAAATTCTTTCGAAACACTTTTCTCCGCCACCCACAAAGAAGCGGTTTTGGGCCCTAGTTCTCCCTGTAGAAATTTTTAAACATTATTATGGGGCTCTAAATTCTTTAATTGTCACGGATCACCCAAAACCCCCACCAAATATTTTTAAAAGAAAAAATAAAAATTTCCCCCGGGTGGGCAACCCGGGGAAAACCTTGAAAAAGCGCGAATATAATTATGCGTTTAAAAACCGAAAGGCCAAAAAAAACTTTGTCGCGGACCATTCGTCGGGCCCGTTTGGGGTGAAAAAACCCCCCGGGCCGAGGGGTACTTTGGGTTGGGGGCTAAACCAAACCCCAATTCATTCTACGTCAAAGGGAAGAAAACCCCTGTGGAAAGAGTTGGTGGAATATTTTGGAGGGAGGTAAAATTCCCACCAAAAAAAATACCCAAAGCCCCTTTGGAAACCCGTTTTCGGGAATAAAAAGACATTTCCCAAATTTTGTCGAGAAAAAAAAAAAGATGGGAGTTTTCCGTAGGTCTCATAATTCCCGTAGTATGACCGGCCTCGCTCTCCCAAAATGCGCATGGGAATTTTCAGGTCATTAGGGGCAAAAGGGAAAACCCTAAGAAAGCCGAGGGGCTAAAAATATTGGGGAAATCTGAAAGTAGATGTGCGTTGAGTTTTCAAAAAAATTTTGTAACTTTCCCGAGATTTAAAGGAAGTAAAGGTTAAAAAAACCCTGGAAGGGAAAAATTTCCCCCAGTAGATAAAAACCCCTTTGAAAAGGATAGGGGAAAACCTCACTGATATGGTAGCCGGAGAACAAGGTTACCGTTATGTTATGACGGTTTGTCGGGTTTATTTCAGTAGTTTATTTGGGGTTTTTCCCCTTTAAATTAAAAAAACACTAAAACAAAATCATAAAGGGGCCAGTGGCAGTACCCGGGGGAAATATGGGGGCCCCCCCGCAAAATCGTCCTGGAAAACGGAGGGGGAGTTCACCAGCCGGGGGTTTCCCGCAGTTCTGCACACGGGGCACCAAATCCCCTCTTGGGTATACGACCCCCCACCAAACCCCAAAAGGAAAAATCGGTGACCGAGAGGTGCAAGGACCCTGAAGTTCAGTCCTTTCGACCCTGTTTCCAAGGACACCCTTTCGTTTGGGCCCCCATTGTTGCAGGGCCCTGCCAAAACCAGGAAAACAAGCGGTAACACCTCCCTGGACAACAAAAACCCCACTTCGCTTTTTTCTCTCGCCATGCCCCCCGGCTCGTTTTGGGGCAAACTTTTTCCCGGGCTCGAGGGAGAACAAAACGACAGGAAGTGGCACCCCGCCCTAATCCCCGAGACGCACAGAAAAAGTCGCGCGGTACGGGGCGTCGAAACCAACCCCGGAAAAAAAAACAAGGGTGGAGGTAGGAGAATGGTATGGGTCAGAAAAAAAGACCCACAAAACCCCGGCCCCATGCCGGGAAAATAAAAGGGGAAATGGGGGGGGGGCATAGAGTAGTGGAGGGACGTTTTGGGGGGGAGCGTTTTTATGTGTTGAGAATGTTTTCACGGAAAAAAAAAAGTGCAAAAGAGCCGCCGAAAAAAGTGAAACCCTATCATGGCCCGTGAAAAGGGTTAGTAGAACCCGGTTTGGGGGGGTCCTCAAACCCCCACCCCGGGGGACGAACCCAAATCTTTGTGTAAAGGGGACCTCCCAGGGAAACCATTTAGGAAGAGTGAATTTTTATTTTAAAGGGTTTAAAATGTGTTAGAAATTTAAATGAGTCCAGAGGTGGGGTGGGGTTTTTTGACTAGATGAAAAAAAAATTTTGGGCTAGGAGGGTTTTTCATTTCTGGGAACCCGGGGTGTCTAATTTTCCCCGGGCTCAGCCTGGTTCAGTGGGAGGAGTATTTTAATTCGAGATTTGAGTTTTGCTAATACTTTACAGTCGACCGTTGAGGTTTGGCGGAAATTTCAGGACTCGGAAGGGTCTCGTTTTTCTAACCTGAGGGTAGCCGGTGTGCGCCCCTTTGGGGCGAACCTTGCGACGAAAAAAGCGGGGACGAGTCAGGAATTTTTACAACCACGTCACTACCCCGGTCAAAAGGGGCGATTGGGATACTCCCCTTTTATTTAATTTCGTGTAACTAAACACAAGCAGGGCACCCCTTTTCAAAAAATAGAAAGAATTTCCTTAAAATTTACTTAAATTCGTCCCCTAACCCCAAAACCCCCTCTTGACGCGTTTAGAAAGGAAAAAAAAAGACCCTGAGAGTTAATTGATATTGAAAAAATTTTAAATTTTCCCGGGGAAAAGAGTGTGTAAAAGCCCGTTATTCGGAAGAGATAGGGGTGGAATTTTATCATATAATTCCCCGGGTTTTGTCTCGTTAAAAATTCAATCTTTTAAATTTTTTCGTTTTAATTTTTCCCTTTCCTTTTTTCATTTTCATTTTTCTTCCTTTCCTTTTCCCTTTCCCTTTAACCCCCCCCCCCCCCACATTCCCGGGGGCGAGTCAACATTCGTGGGACACTTTTTTCGCGATTTATTGATAACTAAGAGGTTCAAAACTTTTAACTCCCCCTACCCCCCTATCAGATCAAGGGAAAACTTCTAGATTCTTAATGTCCCTTTAAAAATAGACAAAAATAGTGGGAAGATCACGTTTAAAATGGATGGGTTAGTAAAGTTATTCGCCCCAAATTGAAAGCTACCAAATTTTTATACAAAATTCCATACCACGTCCCTCCAAAAGGGCGCCCTTTGAAGGGTTGAACGAAAGAAAATAAAAATTTCCCGGATACTAGATTAAACCCTATTAAATTTTTTATATCAAAGTAACAGGCCCGTTTTTATAGGCAGCCCCTTTTATAGGTACACTTGTTTCATTATTTTTAAATTTGTTTATTCGGGTCTATAAGCCTTCAGGAGAGGCCAAGTTCAGGGTATTCCCAAAAATTTCCCCCCTTTTCCCGAGGCGGGTTAGTCATCGCGAGGGGGCCCGTCTCTCTCCCCCTCTTTCCCACAAAGGTTTAAAACTACGGGGGTTTCGCTTTTCCCCCCCCCCCCCCCTTTCCCTTTTTATAATATTTTTTTTCTATATTTCCCAAAAAAAGGGGACCGTTGTTTGTTTCCAACGTTAAAAGGGGGCCTGCCCCATCCTTTTAAGTGTATTTAAAAGGGGTCTCTCCCCACTCTCCTAAGAATCAGGCGGACATCTCAGTCGAGCCAAAAAGCCCCTCACATGGTTTTTTGTGAAACCAAAAAAACATTCTTACTTTAAAATCCCCCCTATATTTTCCATGTAAAATTCCATGCTTCCATAATAGTCGCGGTTTTGTTACCTTAAAATGAAAGGGTAATTTTATTTGTAAGATTTAGGGGGAGGTTATGCTCCCAAGAGCTTTCCTTCATCAAATGGGGAAAAGCTTCCTGATCAGGTGTAAAGGTTTTCTTATATCAGATTAGAGCTTTCCTTTTTTTGGGATGGAGAGCTTTTATGTGGATTAGAACTTTTTATGGTTTTTCTGGATCTCAAAAAAAGAGACATAATACTTTTAGGTGAATAAATAGGATGATGTTTTAAAAAATAGTTCTTGTGTTTTTGGCCCCCCCCCAAACCCCCGGGTGATTTTTCGGTTAGGACAGTAATTCCCCACCTTCAAAAAGTCAGCCTTTTCGGTTATAAATTTCCCCAAAATTTAATACGATACCAAGTAAATCTGATAACTATCTATTTAAAAAAATGCCCAGGAAGGGAAAAACCAAAGGGAAATACTTGCCTTTGTGGTGGGAAGGGACCCCTTAAACCCCTTTAAACCCTACCTTTCCCTTAAAACCCTTTCCCCCACCCCTTTTTCCTTTAAATTCATTCCCATTTCCCGTACTCTCCCCCAGCGAGAAGTGTTCACAATAATCAAATAGTGAAGTCAAAGACAAGTTTTTAAATTTTTCAATTCAAGTTTAAATAAAGGAAAAAAAAACCTAACCAAAATTAAAATTTTATTTCAAATAAAAAAAGGCACCAGGAAAAAAACCCTTCATAGGAAAATCCCAGCAAATCCCCCAAACCCTTTTGTTTTGCGGTGGGAAAAATTTTTTTTGTATCGGTCAAAGATACAATAAGTTTACGATAAGATTTCAAAACCATTTTAAAAAAAACCCTGGGCAAAAACAGTGGGGAGCAGTAAAAAAATATAAAAACCCCTTTTAACACACATTTCAACTAGTGTATTGGAGATAGCTTGTATAAGAAAAAAGGTTTGGGGGGTTTGGGGAGGAGGAGGAGGAAAAAAAGGGTTTGGGGATTTTTGGGGTGGATGTGAAATTTTTTATTAAAAAAACAGTGGGGGAGGTGGAAAAACCTTTTGGGTTGGGGTGAAAATTTTTGAGGAAAATTTTATGGTTTATTCGCGGCGAGGCTGTGAGTAATTGTACTCGTTTAGCCCAAACAGAAACGAAGCCCCTAGTGGGCACCGTAGCGGCCACCCCCATATCTGTACCAAAATCCCGGGGATCCGGTTGTACAATGAGGAAGTTAGTTAAGCTAAACCCCGTGCCCTTTAACTCCTCTAAATTCTGCCCTGGCTGGAGGTGCTCGATCCCTGCCGATTTTTTGAAAGGACTTTTCGCTGTTTGGGCTGATAGACTGGGGCTGGGTGGCGATGGTGGTTACTTGCCTCCCCTCAACCCAAAACCCTTGCTTTTTGCCTCGAAAAATATCTATTTTTTTGGTTTTACTCACCTCTTCACAAGATAGGCCTATTTGTTTGCATCTAAAATCGGCATGTTTGTTCACAAAAAACACGCCATTCAACTCAAAGGTAAAAAATAAAGTATGACTGCTATCACAAGATGGGCGGACTTTTTTTTTTTCAGTGCCTAAAAATTTTTGACTCCTACCCGATATTCCCAAAAACTCAGATGTTTTATAAAAGCTGACCCTACCATCGGTTCATAAACAGGGGCCCTATCATGAGCATAAAAAAATTACACTAAAATTACACAAAATTTTTAAGATAATTGAAGGAAAGAAAAAGATGTTAAATTTTTTTTTGCTTATTTTGCTTCAACTCGCTTAACTCCATCAGTTTTTGGTGCATTCAATTTTTCAAGAACGTTTCAAAACCCTTTAAATTTTTTTCCCTACCTTGGGATGTAGCAGTACCAAAAAGGGAAAAAGAGTGGGTGGCCCAAATGGTAAAAAGTTAACTTTTTAAAACTGTTGCCGTGACGGGTGGAGCCTCTGATGCTCCCCCGAAAAAAAAGTCTCCTGGGGCCAGTCCAGCAAAAAAGTTAAGTCAAGGGGTGTAAGTATGGTGAAAATGTACTCCGGCGAAAACCCTCCCCCCCCTCTTGCCCCGAGGCGTTTGAATAATCTCCCGGATGGATTTACAGGGCGAAAGGGAAAGAGTATCTGGGAGTATCTCCACAGGACAGTGTTTGGGCGGGAATACTTTGCTCCCCTCGTAATAGCGAATCACAGCAGGTTTTATTATCTTTTAGATCTATCACCAATACAAGGCTGTCACGGATAAATAATGTTTCAAAATTTAAATCAGCTGTTTACTCAGCTGGCATCGGGAATAAAAAAAATCGAGTACATTTTTAAAAGCGAAAAGGGAAGGGGTTTGAGAGATGTTTGAAAAATTTTCGTCGTTTTTTGACGCAGCTGGGATGGCGTGCTGTAACCACAGCTCTCTGGGAACTCCCCCGAGCAGAGAGCTGTCTGCTATGCTTATAGTGTTGGCCCGAACCAGCCCCCCGGGAGGGGGGTTTAAAAAACCCCCCGGCTAACCCCCGGTACCCATTCACGCGGGAGGACGGGGCTCGGGTTTTAAGGAAACCCCCAAAATGTTTCGCCCACCCGGGGATGAACCCGGGATTCTCGGTTTGTGAACAGAGTGGGTTCCCCCCTACACAAAGGGGATACATTATTCGGGCCGCCATTGAATCGGGCCGCCTATATTAAATGCATACTGGACGAGTTTCGGGGGCGTTTTCAGAACCCCGACTATTTTTTTTTTGGCCTCAAAGGTGTGTTCAAAAAGGAAATAGTTTTTTTTTGCAAAAAAAAAAAAAAAAAAAAAATTTGAAAAAAAAAAACTTAACCAACCTTTATGGGTTTTAAAAAACCTAACCTAACCTTATATTTTTTTAAGAAACCCAAACCTAACCTTAAGGTTTAATGAAACCTAACCAAACCTTTATAGGTTTTAAATGAAACCTAACCAACCCTTTAACCACAAAGTATCTTTTTTTTTTTTTTTTTAGGGTTTCCCAAAAATAAAACTATCCCATTAGAACAAGCCCCTATTGTGGCCAAAAAAAAAAATTGGTGTCTCTAAAAAACGACCGTTAAACTGCCCTGTCTGCTGGTATGCTGCTACTAAGGGGCCCAAATCAACGGTACCCCAAAAGGGAGTACCATTGACAGTAAGTTGCCCAAATAAAAAGGAGGCAATAATTTAAGGCCAGAATCCGATTGACTTTTAATAAATTTTTCTAGGCAATAAGGGGCCAGCCCCCTGTTTAAACCAATAATTCGGGAAAAAAAAAAGGGGCCCAGACATCAGGGTTTGCCATATAATCATAAATTCAAGGGCGTTAAAGGCAAATTCTGATGACCAAATCGTATCATTCGGGGAAATGGAACGGTCCCGGGTATCTCGTCTCCGAAATTCTCGCCCTGACCAACCCGGGGAACTCTCCCCGAAGGAGGGTTTAGGTTAGTGGGAATTAAGGAAAGATCCCGGGTAAAAAAAAACGAGGATGCCGTCATTTTCGAAAAATGATAGATTTCCTTTGCCAAAAATTTGTGTTTTTGGTAAAAATGGCGGGGACGGCCGGGTCTTTTTCTGAGACACTGACTAGTTTTTTTGGGGTAAAATTATGCTTTTGAAAAAAATGAACGAGGACTGTCATATTTCTAAAAACCCACGACTAGTTTTTTTCCTTCCCAAAAATTAGTGCTTTTGGTAAAAATGGACGAGGACTGCGCGGTATTTTCTGAAACACTGAAGTTTTCCCGGAAAAATTTTAGTTTTTTTCCATACCCCCACAAACCCCCCCAAGCAAGTTTGGGCCCCTGGGGAATGGGGGGTTTTTGGGGTGGGGAGCAAAAATGCGTCAGACACGTAATTTAAGAAGTGTAGAGGAGACCTCCCTAGATCTAAAGAAAATTTCCTTTATCTAGAAAAATTTGCCCCCCAAAAATTCCTAACCTGCGGGGGGCTTGACCCCCCGGGAAAAACAAACCTAACCTCCCAAAATCTAACCAAATCTAACCAAACCAAAACCCGTTTAAACCCTCCCTACCCTAATCAAAAATACCCAAAACCCAAACCTCCTATAGGTTGGGGGGCCTCTGGAAGGGGGTTTGTCGTATGATATTAGTCTAAGAAAACTATATCATTTCACAATATGTAATAAGTTGGTAAAAAATTTTAGTTTTTGCCCATACTCCCCACTCCCCCAAAAAAAGTTTTGGGACCTGTGGGGAACGGGGTTTTCGGGTGGGGGAAAAAATTATCGTCGGAAAAACGTAAATTTTAAAAGTTGTTTAGGGGGAAAATTCCCAGATCTAGGGTAATTTTCCTTTTATCTAAGAAATTTGCCAACCAAAATTAAACCCAACCTAGCGGGGGCTTTACCCACCGATAACCTAACCTAACCTAACCCACCAACTAAACCCAAAAAAATCTACCCAAAATAACTAACCTAACCAAAAAAACCTAAACCCAACCCCTACGGGGGGGGGGGGGGGGGGGGGGGGGTTTTCAACCTTCAGTCTCATTCTTGAGGATCGTCAGGTTCACAGTCTCTGGGTCAGAAAAAATCCAATGAATTTTCCCTAAATCTAGAGAAAATTTTTTTAAATTTCCAAACCAAAAAATTTTGTGGTTTTCGACGCAATTTTTTACCCCCGCCATATTCCTGCATTCCCCCGGGCCCCCAAAATTGTTTTGGGGGAGAGGGGGGAGTATGGCAAACCTAGAAAAATACCATAAGTTTTTAAAAGGTTTGGGAAAGGGATTAAAAATTTTACAGTATACTAAACAAAAATAATAGAAAAACCATGTGGTAAGGCGCAGTGCCGCGCATTACGTCCATTAAACTGAAACACAACCGAGAAGTCTTGCCGACATAAAAGTTTTTTGGCGAGTTTTACTTGTAATAGGTGCAAAAGAAAAAATAAAAGGGATTTTTGTATTGGGGGCAAGTTTTTTTTTGCTTGCCCAAAATAATTTAAAAATACATTCCCTATACATGGACTTGGGTTTCGTAATTCAAACCCCCACTCCCCAATCCTAAACTAATCCCCGATATTCGGTCCTGAATTCACAAACACGGGGAAAAGCGTTTTTAAAAATATAGATTGGGGAGTTTGTTAAAAAATAACTTGAACTGTCCCCTTAATGGAACTCTCGCCGACGTAAAAAAAATGGAGGTAAAAACTTTTTGGAAGAAGTCCTTCACCCCTATCTTTTTTTTTTTCCCCCTATGCCAACAAGCCTGGGGGAAATGGGGGGAAAAGGGTTTTTGGGTGGGGGGAACAAAAATTTAAATGTTTTAAAGGCTCCCCCCAAAAATCATCAAAGTCATATTTAAAAATCAACCTAACCAACCCTTTAAACCCCAAAGTATACCTAAAACCTAAAACCTTTAAACCCCAAAATATACCTAACTAACCTAAACCTTTTAAACCCCAAAGTATCCAACCGAACCAACCAAATTAACCACAAAGTTTACCTACCCTAACCTTAAAACCCAAGTATTTTTAACCCTTTAAACCCCAAAAGTAACCTAACTAACCCAACCTAACCTTAACCAAAAGTATACCTAACCTAACCTAACCCAACCTTTAAACCCCAAAATAACCTAACCAACCACGGCTTAGAATTTTTTTGAGGCACCTCATATTTCATAGCGGCCCTGTGGGGTTTAAACCAAGGCTGAGGCCCCCCTGAACCTTTACAGATGTGAAATAAAATAAGCATAAATACGTGCGGTATTTTTTTCGTCAAAACCGGAAGGGTGATTCCAAAGTATTTCCAAAATGGAACATTCTCCCCGGGGGCGAGCATTCTTCCGTTTGGGGGACTTACCATTAAAGGCTACAAACGGACCCAACTACCATTTAGGGCAATGAGGGTCAAGCGTCCTGAGGCCCCAACCATAGGCAAGGTCCTGAGGGGCAGCAAACAGAACAAAAGTTTTATTCTCAAAAAATCAAAATTCGAATATGAAACAACTTAATCTAGCCGCGGATGCCAGGCTCGCCCCGTCCCACAACAATTTTTGCTCACAGGACTCCGCTAGTGTCTAAAAAAAATGGGGTGCCCAATAACGAACTAATACAAAAAAACAACCCAAGGCATACCTACACGACGAGGCGGGCCCCCCCCAAGGCTTGTATCTCCTAAACATTTTTTAAACACACGCCGCTGCCGACTACCAATAGGGTTATATTTCAACCTTTTCCTCGGTGGTAACGTCTATTAGGCATAATAAATCTTTATTTATAATGAAAAAAGGGGGGGGGGGGGGGGGGGGGGGGGCGGGGGGAGGGGGGGGGGGGTAAAATTCCCCTTTCTCATCCTTTCGAGTGTATCCCACCAAGAAAATTTTAAAAAATATTCAGACTTACACACAACCCGGCGTAGGTTTTCTGGATCGGCCCCCAAGGGCAATGCCCCCGTACTGGTGGCCAGTTTGCGAGATTAAAATTTTTTTGCCATTTTAAAATATCTTTTTTATTTACTGCTCATACCCCGGGCGGAAAAAATTGGTTTTTCTTTTTAAAAAATTGGGGCCCTTTTTGGAGCCAATTGGGCCAAAAAAAAAGGTTTCACTCTTTTATTTTTAATTTCTTAATTTTGCCCCCTTTTTTTTTTTTTGGGTCATAACAGAAGAAAAGATTAGGTTTTAAAATTCTTGGGATTTGAAAATTTAGGAGTAAAACATTTAAGCAAAAACCAAAAGTTTACTCTTTTACTTGCTTATTTTTTATATTATTGAATTGGGTTTTTTTTAAAAAACCCCCTGATTTGCCAAAAAAAATGTATTTGAAAGATGGGCCAAAATATAATATTTTCTGGGGAGGGGTTTTGTTGGGGGAGGATAAACCACCCCAAAAAACCCAGCCCATCTTAATCAGCGACTTTAAAAATTTACCAGAGTAAAAAAAAGTTGTTTAAAAAAGCATTCATGGGCAACAAAACACTTGGTGTAAAGATAAAATAAACCCAAAAAATTGAATTTCAAGCCAACAAGGGTTTTTTTGCCCCCCCAGGCAGAAAACACTCAACCCGCCGAATCACAGGGCGCCACATTGGGAACCAGCCTTTCCAATTCCACCCGGAGGGGGGTTCTAAAGTAAATTCAATTTAAAGATTAAATTTTTCACCAAGAGAACCACATAATAAAAACAAAAACCCCAAATAACATGTAGGGCCCCGCATCTGTTTCTTCTCCACCAGTTGGTCGATGCGGTGCGATGCATAGCTTTGCTCACAGCGCATCGGAAATCATGCCCGGGCGCAGCAAGACGGTCCCGGCTCTTCGACATGATGGTTAGCATGGCTGAGAACCCTGCTCGCACTCCCACGTATAAGGGAAAAACGGTAGCTGGGGAACAGCGTGACGGGCTTGCGTCGGGTACGAGAGGCCATGCTCACCAAAAGTTTATAGGAGTGCATTCCATGTGCTTCGTCTTTGCTCCCTCGTCAGCCTGGATACTATGAGCTCCCCTTGTTCCCCGGTCCCGACAGGCAGGTCGGCTGTATCAACGGAAAACGGATTGGCGATGTAGGCACAACATGTTACGTCCGGGAAGTAATGCTTCAACTCAGTCTTGAGCATTGAGAGGTGACGGATGATTTCTTGAGCAAATTCATCACTGGGCTCGCTCTCAAGGGGAGTCAGGATACGAACATTCCATAGCGTTTGCTCTCCACGTTCTTCATCCAGAGGTCCAACTTCCGGACAAACGCTCCCAGCTTCGAGATGAACTCGGTGGACAGTGCCATTGGACCTTTGGAACGACAGGTTTTAAGTGGTTGAGGGCCCCAAAAATGTTCGACAGGTAGGCCAACCTTGAGATAAACTCCTCGTACTTCAGATCTTTTTGTAAATCATATTCTTTCTCCTGAAGAACACGATGAGTTCATCCATTACTTTAAAATTATACTTGAGAAAAAAGCATAGCACTGCAGTAAAGCAAACACGCTAAACCGCTGAGGGTAGCCAAAATTTATGTCGAAAAAAAGAAACTGCATAGAGTAATGTTACGAGCGAGACAGTGAGTTGTCTAGAGGAATGAGTAGCGAGACTGAAACGCCCGAAACATAACAAAGGTGGGAAAGAATAGATACAATAACAATTAAAATCAATAAATCACCTGTGCAAGAGTAATGATCTTGCTTTTGAAACACAAAAAGAGATGACTAAAGAAAATGCTTATATAACTAAATGAAATGTACATAACACAAGATAATTAACCTAAGAAAAACACAAAAAGAATACTAGATGAATTTCCCCACCTTTGTAGCAAGGTGTAAGATTGACTTACT